>QEPC01002857.1:1000066-1087478 GCA_003113815.1 Sphenodon punctatus | reverse complement strand
AGGGAGGGAGTTCCAGGCATGGGGGGCAGCAAGTGAGAAGGGACGAAGGCGCTTAGGGGAGCAGGGAAGGCGTGGAAGGGTGAGAGAAGGGATAGAGGAGGAGCGAAGTGCACGGGCTGGAGTATGGAGGGCGATAAGTGCAGAGAGGTAGGGGGGAGCAAGGTTGTGAAGAGCTTTTCTTCTGAAACCCTTTCTCTCCATGCTGCCAACTACGGCTCCGTCCTTTGCGGATATCAGCACTGGCTCTGGGCTCAGCTGAGTAGAGCCTCTGACCCAGCCGAAATCCTAGTCCTTCAACAAGAGGGCATGCAGATAGCCAGGTTCCAACTTACAGCTAACATGCATATAGCGGACTCCAGTATCAGAGGTATGGCCTCCGCTATTACCCTCAGACGCCACGCTTGGCTGCGATCCACCGCCTTAGCTCCCGAAAATAAGACGCGCATTGAGGACCTTCCCTTCGATGGGGATGGTCTCTTTGCGGCGTCCACCGATGACACGTTGAAAAGGTTAATGGCTCGAAGTTCCAGCAGGTTGATATGCATGAGCCTCTCTTCTTGAGACCATAGACCATGTACCGTGAGCTGGTCAATGTGTGCGCCCCAGTCGGTAAGCGATGCATCTGTAGTGAGGGAGACGTGCACTGGAGTGGGATCAAAAGGCATGCCGGAAAGTACATGTCGAGGGTTGGTCCACCAAAGAAGGTCATTGTAGACTTCCTGAGGGATAGTTATGTGCATGGAGAGAGGGTGGCAGGTGGGGTCGTAGACGCGAGCAAGCCATTGCTGGAGTGTTCAAAAGTGGAGACGTGCATAGGGGGTCACTGCTGTGTTTGCCGCCATCAGGCCCTGGAGGTGAAAAAAGAAGCGCACTGGTCTTCTGGGCTTCGTTTGAAGGGGTGATATAGCTGAAAGTAAGTCGTGAAATCTGTCGGTCCGTGGGTGAAGAATGTAGTTTAGGGGAAAAAACAGGTGAGATGGTCTGGTTTAAATGAAAGGGGGAAACCACTTTAGGGACAAAGGAGGGATCAGTTCTGAAGTCCACCTTGTCCAGATGAAAAGTAGTGTAAGGTGGGGAAGCCCATAGGGCGGAGAGCTCGGAGACTGCTTGAAGAGTCGCGCTGCTTGAAGGCCCGAACACCCGCTCAACCACAGTCTGACTTGCACACAGGCAGGAATTGTAGAGCGCCTCCACCGGGGTCTGGGCGACTGGGTACACCTTCATCAGTCACCGGGTGAGGGGATAGGCCGGGTCCCCCAGGATACAGGGGAACATGAGCACCCCCTCGATCCGGGTCATCCCCCTGTCCACAAAGTCCCCGCAGTACATCCGGGCATAGATACCCGCGCCTGTTGGTATACTCAGCGGCCTCCCCAGCCGAGGGACGGAGGATCTCGATGTGGGGTCCCTGGCGCCCATGCAGTTGGGGAACCGTCCAGCTGCGAAGCCGGCCATCACGGCCGCCTGGTCCACCAGATGGATTGCTCGGTCCAGGAGCACGCCCTCCACAACCTCACAGACATCCCGGAGGATAAAGGCAATGGTGCTCACCCCGACACCGAAGTGCTGCGAGACGGACTGGCAGGAGTCAGGTGTTGCGAGGGCCCACACCCTGATGGCTACCCGCTGGACCCTGGCGATGGGGGTCCTCATGGGGATGTGCCAGAGAGGGCGTGATCAGCTCCACAAGCCGCAGTAGGGTGAGCTTGTCCATCCAAAAGTGCGCCCTCCAGACGGCCTCGTCCCACTGAGCCAGCGCCCGGGACCACCACCCCTATGTCCGCTCCGTGACCCATACCTGCCAGGTGATGGGCATAGCGAGCAGGGCGGCCCGCCGCATGGTCTCCCTCTGCCATTGGAGGCGCCTGGCCGCCCCGCGGAGCGCAGCAGTCCTGTTCCGGCCATGGCTCATGGCCTGCTGGTCTGCCCCAACCACCCGCTGAGCCGGGCTAGGGAGCGCCTGTGGCCGTGGTGGGCTCGCCGGGCCCTAGCGGTACTCCAGGCCAAGCTAACCCACAGGCGGGCGCCCAGTTGCTCCTCAGCAGTCAGGATGCGCAGCTGATCGGTGTGGGCGCGATACCACTCGGCACAGAGCGCTAGGTGCATCCTGCAGGTGCCCAGCCTGTCTCGCTCCATGGTGCGGTCTGCCCCGGGTGGGGTGCAGCCGGCCCGGGTATAGGCTGGGACACGTGTTGCCCCACCCCCGGGTCAGGACCTGGCGGGGGCACCTGTGTCGGCCCGGGGCGCCCCTCTCCTGGCTGGCCAGGCTGCCTTCTGCAGGGCGGTTGGCCCGGGGGCGGTGGGGGCGGACTACAGAGTGCACCTGCTGTCCCTGCGTGGGGTCTTGTGTACGGACAGGCATGCGCCCGGGCATGCAGGCGGCAGCTGCAGTCCTTCTGTCATCACCCCCCACCTTTCTCTGTTGGCAACATTGTGTCCTTGCTGGCCTGATTAGTGTGTCAGCTGTCCTGTCTGTGCGCTCGGTTCCTGCAGCTGTGCTGAGTCCGCACCCCAAGCCTCGCTCTGTTGCCATGTTTTTTTGCGGCCTGTGGCTTTATTGCTTGGCCGTGCCCCCTCCCCCGAGTCCCCTCCCGCCCGTCCGGGGAATGTGGGCCCCCCTGTCCATGCTATTATTCTCCCTGGCTGGCTGGACCATGCCCAGCTGCGCTTCCACTGGGCTCCCAGCCCCCATGGGGCCCCCCATACGTGGACCTTCCGCGAGATCATGGCCCTGTGTGACCTGTGGCATACCCCAGCCATGCAATTGCTCCTGAGCTGCCTGGACAGCCTGTTGGGTGCCTATGCGAGACTGAGCTCTGGCCTTCGTTACTTCGGCTATGAGGTGAGCGCCTGGGATTGCCGGCTGCATGCTGAGATGCTGGGGCTGCGTCCCTTCCCCGATGGGCACATCTCGGAGATGAGGTGCTCGCATGTGGATTGGTCTGCGGCAGAGACCGTGTCTGCCCTCTCTGTGTCCAGCCTGACCGCCTATACGGTCTTGCTGGCAGAGGGGGGCCCTGCCTTGGCCGTGTCCTACTTTGGCTGCGTTCATGGGGCTCATGGGTACCAGCGCGCTCATGGGGCAGTGTATCACCGGCTGTTGGAGCTGGGTCACCTTCCGTGGCCCCCTGCTTCAGACTACTGCGTGTCTGAGCCTACCGCAGCAGAGCTGTCAGCGCTGTCTGGTGTGTGGTCCCGTTCCGATGTGCAGTTGGGGCTCTCCATGCAGGATCCATTCGAAGCATACTACCTGATTGCCCACCACATGTCCGTGCTGTGGTACCGCTGGGGCATGCTTCATTGGCCCCACATCGTTCACCTAGCTGGGCACCCGGCCCCTAGCCCCTTCGTAGCCCCCAGCAGCTGGCTGTGAGTCTCCCAGTGCCTTCCAGGCCCCGGCTGTTGGCCCCCCTGTGGGCTCCCACCTCCGCCCATCTGCCATGGTCTGTTGCCTGCTCCCTCCTTAATGTCCTGGCCAAACTGCTGTGCTGGCTGCTTCCCAGGGTGCCGCTGCCCCTGCCTGTGGCTGCGGGCCCCCTCCGGTAGCCCTCCCGTCTACCTCTGTAGCTGGTGTTCCCCTCCGTGGCTGCCTTCTCCAGTGTCCGAGTCGAGTCGGGCTCTCTGCACGGCCCCCCAGTTCCCCTGGGTGCAGCTGACCATCCTCATCCGCTTGCTCTCCCTCCTGCTTCCCTGCCCCCCCATGGGTTCCTGTGTGAACTCTGGGTTCTGGGGCCCCCGGACTGCACCTCCCGCCTTCCTCCCGGGGGGGGGAGGGTATGTGACTTTGGACGTGCTGCACGGCCCTGGCTCTCCTGGCTTCCCTCCATCGCACCGTCGTCTGCGTTTGGGGTCCATGTGTGTCTCCTGGAGCGTTCCCAGGCCGCTCCCTGTTCCGTGTGGTCTGCCCCAGTGCCCCGACCTTCCAGGACCCCCCATTCCGGGACCGCCTGTGTTGCTGTGGGGGTGCTTGTGCGGACTGTGCTATTGTGGGGGTTCTGGCTGCCATTGCCTGTGTCCGGCCCTGCCCCCGGTCCGTTCGACCCCCCTTTTCTCTGTACCGCGCCCCCTCCCCCCCCCCATGCCCATGGTGCCGTATGTGTTGTCTGTCCCGCTGTGTTCCCCCTTCCCTTCCTTTCCTGTGCGGGTGTGGGTGCGCCCAGGCGTGTGTTTGTGCTGTGTGTTCCACTGCCCTGGACCATGGTCTGGTGGCCCGATTCCCTGCCGTGGTCCCGATCCTGTCACGTCTGTTTGGGGCTTTCCTAGACCACGGGGGGGTGGTTGTTCGGTTCACCACCGCTGGGAATCCGCTGTGGTGAATCGGTTCCGCGTAACGTCTGAAAACACCCAATCTGTCCTCATACTTTATTCTCTGGAGATGACCCTGTAGGATATTGGTTGGTAAAGCATTTAAACGGGCACATAGCATTAGATATCTCCCCTGTGCAGTGCACTTTGATTTCATATAACTGGCAGTCTCCCCTGGATCAGGTAAATAACTAATATAATCATGCAGATGCTGCGTTTGTCTGACTGCAGCTACATCGCTTTGTCTCGCCACATCCCTAAACCTAGTTAAAATCAAGTTTCTTAAATACCCTGGAGCTTGTGTATATAAATACTCCAGGGAAAAACCCAACGAGTTTAGGGATGTAGCCAAAGCTAATTCCCAGGGGTTCTTAAAGTCATCCTCAACATAACAGGCCAGTAAGCCCGGCTGTTTGGCACTATGTATCTTTGACCATAACTTGAGTGCTGCCTCCCATCCCACCTCAACTCAATTGCCCCACTTCCAATCGGACCGCTGCTGCTGGCGTACTAGGGGGGGGATCTTCAATAGTTTTTTTAAAAAGAAAAATTGAAGAGCTCCCAAGTTAGAATTAGCTAATAGGATCCATAATTCAGCCCCATAGAGAAGCGTTGATCTTATTTTGCTGTTACATACTTGTATTGCAGGCTCTATTGCTAGCCTGCCTGAATGATAAAAGTACCTAGCTATCAGCCTAATTATTGGCTTAGATGCATCCATGGCCTTCCATAGGTGAGTGTTCCATTTACCTGATGCCTGAAAGTAAAGTCGCAAATACTTAAAAAGAAAAACCTGCTGAATCGGATTCCCCCTAATATCCCAGCCATACATCTTTTTTGATTTCGAGAAGACAACAACTTTGGATTTTTCATAATTAATTTTCAATTCATTGGTCTCACAATAATTAGAAAATTCCTTTAATTGCCTCATCGAGCCAACCCTGGTCTGTGAGACCAAGGCCAGGTCATCTGCAAATGGTAGGCAGTCAGTTGCTCTTGCTGACAATTTAGGGGGGGTGAAACATTGGATTTGCCATCTTTGGTATCAGATCATTAATGAAATACTAGTTGAAACAATCAATTATAATTCTGTATTTCAGGGACTCGTCAGAAGTAGTTGTGCATTCAGCCGACGCATTTGCACCTGTGGCTTACCTTCGCCTTTTAAAATTACACTTAGAGGATAAGGCAAGTACGCATTTCCAGTTGTCATACTGCTTTTAATTATACAATGAAGATATATGTGTTTCTTTATTTTTATATTGTTTCCAAAATTTGGAATTTACCCAAGTTTTTGTCCCTCTGTCCACAATAAAATGTATACCTACCTTAGCTGGCTTTCTGAATTGCCATCAGAAACACTAAAGACATGTGCTTGCTTGTGGTCAACAGATGAATGGAGGATATTGTTTGATAGCATTTTTCAAATTGACATTTTAGTGCACTTCTGAGCCAAACACATATGTGGACCCAGCTGCCCTGTGCAACACAGCTAACCCTTTTGGGTTGGCAAACAGCACAGACAGCATTGGGTTCTATTGTGGTGATTCCTTACTGCTGTTTTTGTTGAAAAGTGGATGTTGAGGAAACATGTTAACCCAACAATACATGGTTGTGCCCAGCAGCAGAACCATTTCCAGAAAGGGGTTGGTTAGGTAGCTACCACAGGCACAAGCCCCGATGTGACATATACTCAGCCTGGAAGTCCCCTGACCTGACCCACTATGGCATCCTCTGGATGATGAGGACTGCTGGAATGAATTTATGCTGCCACGACAGCAAGCCTGCTACCATATTTGATAAGTGTGCTGCAGCTGCTGCTGGCTGGCTCTGCAGCATACCCTCCTCTCTTAATCCTAGAAATCACCATCCTTTGATCCTGCCCACTGAAGCTAGAGGATGTGACGTTCCAGATGGTGGGGACTTCTGTCCCACATGCAGAATGGTGTGGTTTGTCAGTCTGCCTATGAGAACTTCATTTTACATTCTGTAGTTGCCCCATGCTCCTTTCTGTGACTGAGTAGCAATTCCAGTTCATTCTGGATAACCATCACAAGAAATATTGATGATTGTTCAAAGAAATTAGATTTTTAATATTTTTTTTCTCCTGAATCCATTGAAAGTGTGAAATGTATGAGTAAGGAACTATGTAATAGCACCAATGTTGATAGAGGTGCTAGTATAAATTTATGCTAAGGGACTCCTAAACATCACAAGCTTATGTTAGTCTAGCATTTCTAGGAATGTTCCAAAAGTACAGGTACATATATTCTTAATGAACACCTTTAAAATGTAGTTGTATGACTTTAACCCCCTCCCCATGAAGAGAAGCCCTTTTTAAGGGAAGGAATGGGGGCAATTGCCCCAGGCCTCACACATATCTGCCATGGCCAGGCCACCATGGTGGCTGCTGTTGGTCACCATGGTTGCCCATTATGGCAGGAGGCAGGGCACTGGGAGCGTCATGGGGATGGCTGCCAGCATGTCTGATTGCGGCTGCTACCTGAGCCGGGGTGCCTGGGTGGCGGAACAGCTCTTCTGGTCTCACATGTAGCCGATGGCATGCGCCGTCTCCAGCTTTGTTAACAGCAGTTTCCTAGCCTGGGTCGTGTCAGCGGCTCGCCGCCATCATGTCTAGTTTTACCCAATGACAAACAGTGCTATGTTTGAATGATCAGATCCCATTTTTCCTTCCAAGGCTGTAACACTGCTCAGTAAAAAGACCCATAGAGAGAAAACTCAGATGTCAGGACACTTCACTCATACATGTTTTAATACCCAGAAGAAATTTCACCCAGTCCCAAACAATACTAATGTAACCCTGTGAAAGTACTATGGTTGTTCCAGGGATCTTTTCAGAAGAGGTCAGATGACTAGAGGAGGGCTTTTTGTTGCAAGGGAGAAACTGTCAGAGATTGTCACTCTTGACAGGATTGAGGCAGTTCTGAGGAGATTTCGAGTCTGAGGAGAAGCAGTTCTTAGGGGAGAAGGTGACTGAGAAGCATTCAGTGCTGGTACCAGTCAGTTCAGCTAGAACTGTGAAGACTAGACACTATCACGAGACAGATTGGAGACTGAGGCCTACTTTCCTGCCAGACATACCTCAGCTCCAAGTTCCTGATAGGCTGGAGTGGCTGAAGCACCACTCTGCACCAGCCTGAAGACACAGAACAGCAACTGAGGTCGGAGCTGGGACAGGCTTTATCTTTCTTAGAATGGAACTTACCTTGCATCAAATGGAACATATTGCCCAATTTGATTATTTTCTTGAGCAGTACCTGAGAAAGAATGGATATAGAAAGGAAAAGAGCACGTTTCATCATACGTTTCCTAGCAGATATGTGATAACTGATTGAACTAATGGGGAATTATTTTTTTATGAAAATCATTCATGAGATTCAAGAGGCAAGGTGCTTTTCTCTTGTCGTTGACTCTACACTGGAAGTTTCTCATACAGATCAATTATGCATTTTTTTTGGTACTGCCAGAATGGGGAAGTAAAGGAGCAATTTTTGAGTTTTGTGCCAATTTATAGCCACAATAGAGAAAACTTATGTGAAACTGTCATCAACATTTTTCAGAAGTATGACATTTACATCAAGAATTGCAGAAGACAGACATATGACTGGTCAATATCAGGAACTTCAAACTTGCATAAAAAGCATGAACAACCAAGCTGTGTTAATGCCTGTGCTGGACATTCCTTGAACCTGGTTGGACAAACAGTATGGATGGTAGCCTAGCCTTTATATTCTTTCTGTTCAGCATCTGACCACAGATAGAAAGTACTTCAAGAGAGTATTTAATGATCACTGTTCCAAAACAAATAGTACACTGATAATCACCCTGAAAAACCTATCACAAACAAGATGTTCCTGCAGAGATGTTACAAAAACTCTTGCCCTCTCTTAGGACTGTATTTTGTGAAGCCTTCATCAAGATTGGAAATTATTCTAAAGAGAAACAGGAGGTTAAGTTAGAAGAAAACTCTGGTAAAAAAGATGCTTGAAATAGCTTTTATGGCAGCAATATTCTGGCACAAAGTCTTTGACAGGTTTGTGTCAACAAAATCATAGAAAAACCATGTCTTGATGTTGTGACAGGAAAACATTTGGTTTCTTCCCTCGTCACCTTTGTCTATGTCTTGCAGAACAAATTTAATGAAATTGAAGAAGAGGCAAAGAAAATTAATCCTCAAGTGGAAACCACATATTCAGATGAAAGATCAACAGCATGGAGAGAGAATTCAATTTTTCAAGATGGACAAAATGACTGCAAGCTATCTGGCAGAGACAAGATCATGGCAGAAACTTACAAATCCAGAAAATTAACTGGATAGGTGCTCCTTGTGCTTAATTCACTGAAGTTGTTTGTTTTCCTGGCAAGACTGGACCAGGCTTCCCAAAATTAGAATACACTGGGAAGAGGTGCAGAAGCATTAATGAGAGCTTACCGAAAAGACTTCAAACTTCTCTGTCCTCTGAACTAAAACATCACTTCTTAGATAATATAGATGGATGTGATGGATCTGTGCAGAGTGTTTTGAAGATAATTTACAATAAGGAACTGATTGAAGCTTTCCCAAATATAACTATAGCTTTCTGTCTTTATCTAACTCTGCCCATTTCAAATGGTGAAGGAGAAATCTTTCTCCAAATTATCCTTTATTAAAAATAAATTATGGTAGACAATGCTGCAGTCAAGATTGTCATCGTTATCTGTTGTTTCTATAGAATGGGATCTTCTGAGATAAATTACTTTTGATGATTTCATATCTGAATTTGCTGCCAAGAAAGCTAGGAAAAAGCTGATTTGATAACTTTTGCAATAACCTGATGTGTAAACATTTCCCTTTACTTTGTAGTTGATGTTTACATTAGTTGATGACATGTGAAGCACAGGTCCCATGTGCAGAAGGTGCTTTACATTGCAAGTGAATCCAATAGTATTTTATTTTTTTTTGTATTTCAGTTTTTGAGACGTAAAATCTTAACATACCGAATTCGGATTGTCATTTTTATATGTCTAATCCCCCCCCGCCCCCAACAAGTGGGAAAAAAATGACATTGACACGGTGGTAGTGAGAAGGAACGGAGAGAGGACTCAAAGGAACATTCTGCCCCTCGCCTCTCGAAGACTGCTTTCCCATGGGGCAATATGTGCAGCATTTGCCTCTGGAAAAAACTGAAGGCAAATGCTGTGAAGCTTGTGTCTTGTGGAAAAGCAAGCTTTGCCTCCAATCATGCAGAGGATGCAGAGCTTGATTTTCCAGTGCTGCATCTTCGGCATGATTGGAGGCAAAGCTGCGTGACTTTGTTTTCCCATGAGACACAAGCCACGCAGCATTTGCCTCCCATATTGCCGTGCATATTGTCCCATGTGAAAGTGCCCGAAGTCTTACAAAGGCACTGCCTGAAGACTATGATATAATTGCAGCCATATTGCCTTACTTGAATTACATTTGAGAATGTTGATAAGGGCTTCCAGTGTTACCACACATGGAAGCAGAACTTTTTTGTCTGGATCCAAGGTCTGTGTGTGCATGTTGTGTACTCAGACCAAAACTAGAGTTGCATGCACAATGGGTGTGCACGAAGGGTAGCCCCAGTAAAATCCCTTGCCTCCTGACTCTCGGCCACCATCACGGCAGCTACTTCAGCCCTTCTTCTCCCTCTCCCAGGTGATGGCAAGGTACTGAGGCGGGGATTTTCCCAGGGCCAAACTGTGTGTGCGTGCACAACTCTAGTTTTGGTCTGTGCAGGCGCAGACCTTTGATCAGGGCCTTTGTTACCAGCCAACACTGATATATACAAACTTATTGCATGTACAATACAAACTGGTAAATGCAAACTTAGTAAATACTGTTTACTCGAGGGAAAACTACATTGGGACTAAAGTTAAAGGAGATATCCTGAACAGCATTTTTGTTCCGAAAGGCATCCTATGAGGCAACTTTTCTTTTAAGATTTATCTTAAAGACTGCTTTTTCTAGGGAAATTGCCTCTTTATTGTCCTTCAATGTCTGCCAACTTTATGAGGATTTTTTATTTGTTTGTTCTTACATTGTATCTGATTGTAGTTTATGTTCCTTCTCTTTATTTCCATACTCTGTAAATTAGTCAAGCTATTTCAGGCACATAGACCACTATAGAATACATCAGTATTACAGCATTTTCTTTAACATCTGGCAACTTTTGAACTCTTCAGAGTCACCTATTATGCTAATCGTTATTGAGGACAGAGTTTCTGTTTTTGTTATCAATAAGCATGTTATCTATCCTTCCTCATTCTGTCTTCCCAAAAGAATAAGATATTTCCCATCCCCATACCCCATGACCTAATTTTAACTGTGCAACTTTGGCAGGTATGTTCTTTTTCACCTCATCCATTTTTGGGGGGGATTTTTTAATATGTAAAATCTTGAAATACTTCTATGAGAAGACTTGTAAAAGCAGTGCCAACCAGCGATATAAAATGAAACCAAATCAGCTGAATAACGGAACCCTTTGGGGTGAAGAAAGTAGAAATATATTAATATTTTTGGGGGGGCACTGCCTTTATTGCTCATGGCAAAGTTGATGCTAAAATGCAACATACATCACTACAATGTGACAGGCTAGGGAAAATGAAAAACACAAAGCTTTACATAAATCAGGCAAAAAATTGTATTAAAATGCATAACATTTTATATAAGAATCAAGATTTTACTTTTATCTATTCAGAAGCTCTTTTCCCCTTCTTATGTAGATGTTTTAGATTTTGTTAAAGCCTCACAGTTTCAAGTAGTTTTATAGCAAATCATATTTCAAATTCATTGTAGACAAAGCTGTCACATTCTTAAAAAGGAAGGGTTTACAGAAGCATGGCCTGGATTTTAGTATATACACTTATGTCTTGTAGAGTTAATAGGAAAATAGTTTGTTTTGTACAGTGACGGCTTCATGGGAAAATGTATTAGAATATTTGGCTTTAGATTAATCTATTTTATGTCATGGTATTATAAGCAGGGTTTTCAAGACGTTTGAATATGGAGAGGCAGTTACTCTTTCAAGAGTGTAACACATTACTAACTTAGCATAGTTTAACAATGTAATAGTAAAACACTGTCAAGACTGATAAGCAAAAGTTTAGCCTTTAGTAACTTACCTTTTTGCTCCTACATGCTTATAAAATGTATAGCATTTGAATATATGTGTGCAAGTTCATTTTCCTTTTTAAAAATAAATAAATGATTGTCAGTAGTCCAGCATTTAAGAGTTGAATTTACAATACCAGAACAGTGTACAAACAAAATGCATTTCAGTAAGGACACAGATTTCTGTTTCAAAGGTTACTAAAAATGGCAGGAATTTTGTAAATGAAAAGTAGCTTTGAATTGTAACAACTTACATAATCACTTCATAGAGTCTATTAACAGATTGTCTGGTATCTCCAAAAACTAAAAACACTTATATGTGGCTTTAATCAGTCTCATGGTATTAGTTTTGTTACAGACACTTTTCTGCTGAAATGATAATGACTGCATTTTTAAGCTGTGTTTCTTTGAATAAACACATCTTCTCTAGTTATGTTTCACAGGTGTTAATTTTACGTTCTTTGAATTGAATATTTTATAATTGTTCTGTGATTTTGGCTAGTATGCCCATAAGTATAATAATAGAAGCCTCTAGTCTACTTTCTTTGCAGTTCTCTAATGCATTTTCTTCAGATAAATCTCTAAATGTTTAACTACAAAGACTGGGTAGAAATTTGTTTTAGATTGTTTCTGGCAGCACAATGAGCTCTTGTGCCTGAGGGAGAATAACATTTTATTCACTGTTCTGGTTTAATACATTACTGTGCAACTTCAAGATGCATTTTTGCATAATAATTGAAAAGCTTTTCTTCCACCCTCTTTTCTTTTTACCAATACTACAGAAAGGGATTAAAAAGAAAGGTTTACCTAATATTTTATCAAACCTTTATAAAAGCTTTGGCATTGGCATTGGCGAATCAAGCAAACTTTGTTATACATTATAAAAATCTAAATAAGAAATAATAGTGTAACTAAGAACACATTCATCTTGGTAGTCCATGGAGTCCTAGCTTTTTCCATCATAAAACAAAAACAAAGTCACTGTTGTATCAACTGCTGCACTGATATCTAGCTTCAGCAGTATTTTACTTCTCCTATAAGAATTTGACTGCATCTGGCTAAAATGTGGAATGTTCCTCATTCTTGTCCCCTTGTTATCATATTTGCTGTCTCACACGTGTCCTGTTGTTGGTCAGTAAGAGCTGTGATATAGAGCCTGTGGCAAAATGCCCCTGTTTTCCTACCAGAGTACCCTAGACAAACACTCTGCTACACCCTATCAAACCACACACACACACGTACACACACACACACACACACACACACACACACACGGGCCTGGACAAATGCAAGGTCACAGGACAAGTGTTCTGGGCATGCTCCAAAAGCCCAGGACAGGGATCAGTATCTCAAGGTGAATTCCATGATGTCTCACCTAAGTGACATCACAGGTCAGAGGGCTCAGGCAGTTCACCTGGATTGGAGAAACCCCTACCTGGGGGCGATTCCCAAAGGGGAGGAGGGGTTGAGCTTAAAAATCCAGGACACACGCCTTCCTCTCTCTCTCTGACTTTCGCTTTCCAAACTGCAACACACTGCTGGCAGGGAGTCATCTAAGACATGTGCCTCACTTGTTTCTACCTGCACAGGTGATGAAAAGGAGCCTGTAAGTACTGGCAACTGCCTTTCTACCTTCAGTCCTGTTGGAAAAAACAGCTCCAGATGACATCACCTTTTGCACCAACAAACCCTAATGACCACTAGGGGCATTTGGGAGTAGAGATAGTGAGTTAATGTGAGTGTCACTTTAACCTACATCTTGCACAGTGCCTGGGAGTGGGGGAGCTGTGCGGGAGGCTCAGATTTTTATCCGACTGAGGCTAGGCCCCAGTCCAGGCAGGTGTCCCCCTGCCCAGGAACAGACTCCCCGCGGTGGGAGATCACCTCCTTTCCAGAAGGCTAAGCCCTGGTTTTTGGCTTCAAACCCTCCCCACACATAGAGAAGATGGAGCCAGCTTCAGAGAGTCAATTGGTGAAGCTCTCCACGGCATCTATCGAGGACACTAGCAAGCTCCATGGGGAAGATTCTACAGTCATTAGACAAACTCTGTGAGCTGCATACTCAGGGGAAAAGAAAAAGCCACCCCACCCCACCCAAATTCGGGTTCCCATAGAGGTCCCAGGTTATCTCCTCCCCGCAGGGTGGGAAAAAAGAAGGCAAAGGCCCCTAGAGGGAGTGCCATTGCCTGCCTTTTGACCTCCCCTGAGGACTCTGAGGAAAGCTCTGCAGAGGAGCAGCCTAAAAGGCACAGGGGGAGAGCTCAGGCAATCTTGGCCTCAGACTCTGATTCTGTGGGGAGTCAGGAACTTTCTGAGGTGAAGGATTCAGAGCCTCTGCAGCCCCTCCTGGACCCCAAAGATAGGGATAGACAGTTCCCCTTTGCATACAGAGAGGAGCTATTTGTGCAGGTAGCAAAAGCCTAGCACCTGAAGGAGAAGCCTTCCAAGAGGGATTTGTCTGACTCTCATTACAAGGAAGACAGAGACTATATCCGACCTCGCCACTGTCATCCATGCCTTCATTACCTCGAGGCTGGATTACTGCAACGCGCTCTACGTGGAGCTGCCCAAGAAGCTGGTCCGGAGGCTGCAGCTGGTGCAGAATGCTGCGGCCCGTCTCCTGACGGGGGCGGGTCGCAGGGAGCGCATGACACCAGTGCTCCGGGCTCTGCACTGACTGCCTATTAAGTACCAGGGCAGGTTCAAGGTGCTGGTTTTAACCTTTAAAGCCCTTCACGGCCTGGGCCCTGCTTATTTGCGGGATCGCCTCACTCCCCATGGGCCCGTGCGACCCTTGAGATCGTCCGTGGGAGTCTTTTTGGAGGTTCCCCGGGCAAGGCGGGTGGCCACCAATGTTAGATCTTTTTCGGTGGCCGCCCCTGTGCTGTGGAATTCGCTCCCGGAGGAGGCTCGGTTGGCTCCCACTCTCCTGCTGTTTTGGCGTGTATGTAAGACCTGGCTGTTCCGTCAGGCTTTTGGCGAGGGGTAGGGGTGGGGTGGGGTGGGGTTTGCCCCACATATTGTAATTTTAAATTGTTTTTAAAAATGTTATATTTTTATTGAATGTTGTTTGCCGCCCTGGGCTGCCCGGAGGGCAGGAGGGGCGGGATATAAATTTTAAATAAATGGGGGGCCACCAGGGGGTGTGCACTGGGAATAGTTGTGCCTGGTTAGAGCTCCAGTGAGGCCTATACCTAAAACGATCCCAGAAAGCTACAAAACTAAATCTTCCCTTCAACAAGGAGTAGCCAATGAAATCTAAACTTCGGAGACGCAAAAGGGTACAAAAGAAATCTTCTCAAAATGGGAAAAAGCTGATTTCCCAGCATCCTTCTCCTGAGGCCTGCTCGGCTGAAACTCCCACCTTGAAGGACAAAATGGCTGCTGCTGCTGAGTCAAGAATAAAAGATCTTCAGGTCAGTGTACTTAATATTGAAGCCAGAGGTGCAATGCGCATGCGCAGCTGTTAGGAGCGCCGAGATCCTGCTCCTCCCGGCGCCAAAGCAAAAGTGCACAAAACGGCGAACATTTACAAAAAATAAATAATAAAAAACAAAACCAAGACCCAGGCAGGGGAGACACCGGGGCATGGGCCCAAGTAAAAAACCGGCGGAGAAGGGGCCAATAACAAGGTTCTACCAACAAAGGCAGTCGGTGGAGCCAGGGCAGCAAGCGCACGCGGTGAGCAATAAAATGGCGGCCATGGCCCAGCCAAACTCCCCAGGGGACCCTGAAAGGGACCAGGCCACTATGGATATCATACTTGCCAAGATAAAGGCCTCTAGGGCAGTAGCCCTAAAAGATAAACAAGAAATCCTAGAAAAAATAAGTAAAGGAAAAGACTCGGTGGAGGAGGGAAACAAAAAGCTAGAAAACTTAATCAGGCGGCTGGAGGGGGCTGCGGAATGTATCTCCAGCCTAGAAGATCAGTCCCTCCACTCTGAAAGCAACCTGGCTAAAATAAAATAATCTCTGTCTCAGTTGAGGGACAAATGCGAAGACCTTGAAAACAGGTCCAGGCGCTGCATCCTGCGCATTATGGGGGTGAAGGAAGGGGCTGAGGCAGGAGGAGTACAGGAACTTTTACATCAAATATTTGCACAAAACTTCCCTGATCTGAAACACCTCCATAACGTGGAAATAGAGAGGGCACACAGAACGCTGCGCCCCAAATCGAAAGAAAGTGAGAGCCATCATAGCAAAATTCTTGAAATTTAAAGATAAAGAGGCTCTTCTAGGATCCGCGAGGAAAAAAAATCAAGGCTTGGAGTACCTGGGCAGCAAGCTCAAACTGCAGACAGACTACGCTCCTGACACAATGAGGAAACGCAGAGCCTGGTCCAAATATTTCACCGAGTTGACGGAGAAAGGGCTCAAGCCTCAACTCGGCCAAACTGACCATCCTAATCAACGGCCACAGGAAGATCTTCGAGGACCCAGCAGACCTGGAGATTTTCATCCAATCAAACAAACCTAAGCAACAGAGCACAGGCTAGAGATTGCCGGACTAACAGATGAGTGCTAAGCTTAATGGAGATAGGTCCTTTTACTTGTCTCTCTCATACATAGGTTTATTAACCTCTAAAGCTTCTTGGTTACAAATATAATGTTTAGTTATCAGATACGTATATCATTGTACTCTAATGCACAATTAAATGTTAACTGCCAAAAGTAACAGGGCATGGTGGAGCCCCAGTCTCCACCTAGCCCGATAGAAAACAAGGTACAGAAATAGATGCAAAGGCAAAAATAAAGACAGGAAATGCTGGGGGGAAGAAGGAAACAAAAATTGCAAAAGCAAAGGGAAACTCACATATACACAAATGTGTGTACGTGTGTGCATAGGTAGCTATCTACCTAAAAAAATTAAAGAGAAAAATGAGAGACCCCCCAAGGAATCTTTCAGTATTACTGAGAAAAAAAGAACGTATAGTTCCAATGGGCACAGGTTGCCAACTCGCATGTTAAAACTGTTAAGTGTGTTAGCTTGTTATATGTTAATGTTGTTAAGGTTTATTAAGTTTGTTACACCAAAACACATGTCAAACACCACCCTAGTATCAAGCCCTGGTTACCCTCTCAGAGAATGGACAGATACTCAGTCTAACATAGAAAAAAAAATAAAAAGCCCAGCTGCAGGGAAACTTCACCCAATCCCATGGCAGTGACACAAGGTGCCAAGCCTAACCTGAAATCCCTGACTCTAAATGTTAAGGGCTTAAACCACCCCATTAAAAGAAGGAAGGTGACAGACCTAATAATAGACCAGGCAGCGGAGATTTTTTTCCTACAAGAGACCCACTTGGTTCACAAAGACCTCCACCTATTCGCCAATCGCAGATTGGGAGATATATATGCCTCGTGTGGGCAGAAAAAGAAGGCAGGAGTCATAATAGGCTTCTCGAGCTCAGTAAGCTTCAAATTGTCCTTTACAAAGAAGGATAGGGAGGGCAGATTCCTGTTAATAAAGGGCACATTGAACGCCCAACAGGTAACCCTAGTCAATATCTATGCCCCAAACGAAAAGACCCACCAATTTTTCCAAAAATACACCCCCATCATTAGCCAAAACGCAGAGGGCCTACTCATCGTGCAGGGGGACTTTAACTCCCCACTGACAGAGCTAGACCACTCCACCCAGGCACCACTTAAGAAAACGCACAAAAATGTAGCCGCTGTGATCTCACAACATGACTTGATTGATGCCTGGCGGTGTTTAAACCCCTCTACCAGGAGTTATACTTACCACTCCATGGTGCACAATACATACTCAAAAATCGATCACATCCTATTAGAAAAAGACTCCCTGTATAGATGCCTAAAAAGCGAGGTAATCCCAGCAACATTCACGGATCACAATGCACTGCTGACCGTTTTCGCCTGGGGGACCTCTGAACAGAGGGCCGAACGTACTTGGCAGCTCGACAGGGGTCTACTAAAATGCGAGGGGATAAAAGAGCAGATAGCTTCAGGCCTGAAAGAATACTTTGATTTAAACATGGGATCTGTGCTATCCCCACAAACACTTTGGGAAGCATCAAAGCCAGTAGTCAGAGGCAAATTTATAGCAATAAAGGCGGGGATAAACAAGAATAGGCGGGAGAGGAACGCAGAACTCCATAAGCAACTGCGTCTTCTGGAAAGCGAAAATAGTGCGTTCCCATCCAAAAAAACCCAACTCGAAATCCAAAAGTTAAAAAGTGAAATCGAAACAATCGAGACACAAAAAATCACACAACAATTAAGAAAGATCAAAAGCTTTTATTTTCAAAACTGTAACAAGCCAGGCAAAGTCTTAGCCCAGATGACAAAAAGTAGGCAAAAAAAATCTTCAATCCCAGTAATAAATCTCCCGGGAGGGAAAAAAACTTCCGACCAAAGCGAAATCCAGAACGCGTTTGTTAATTTTTACCAGAAATTGTACACCTCATCTAAGCCGGACCCTGTAGAGATAAAAGAATTCATTAATAAATATAATATCCCCAAATTTAACAGAGATCAGATTAAATTTCTAAATGCCCCTATTACGAATGCAGAAACGAAATTGACAATAAAAGAGCTAGTCAGAAATAAAGCATGCGGCCCCGATGGACTCCCTGCAGAGTTCTATCAAGCATTCAGTGCCATCTTAACTCCACACCTAACTAACACCTTTAATAATATTATGGAGGTGCAAACGATGCCCCCAACCTTTTATGAGGCGGTGATAACCCTTATCCCTAAACAGGGCAGAAACCAAGAGGAATGTGGCAACTACAGACCCATATCGCTGCTAAACGTCGACTATAAGATATTCGCCAAAATACTGGCCAACAGATTAGCAGCAATCATTGATAAAGTAATACACACGGACCAAACAGGCTTTATTCCAAATAGGCTGGGGATAGATAACATCAGGCGAACAGTCAACCTCATAATAGCTGCACGTAGGACCAGCACCCCGACCCTGATACTGTCAGCAGACGCGGAGAAGGTCTTTGACAGATCGGAGCCGGAATGTTTATACCAGGTAATGGAATGTATGGGCATAAAGGGGAACTTCCTAAAAGCAATCAGAGCCTTAAATTTAAAACCAAGCTCCCGCCTATTCATCAATGGCAACCTTTCTAACCCATTTTACCCGACTAGAGGCACGAGGCAAGGATGCCCCCTCTCTCCCCTTCTCTTTAATATTTCCCTGGAACTCCTAGCGTGCGCAATAAGGCAGGAACAAGACATAACTGGCATACAAATAGGTCAGACCCAACACAAAGTCTCCCTGTTCGCAGACGACATGCTCATATACCTTACACACCCACAAAGTACAGTCCCCCAAACCCTCCAACTAATAGACCAGTTCAGTCGAATATCAGGGTACAGAATCAACTACCAAAAATCCCAGCCTCTAATCCTGGCAAAAAACAAGGAAGAAAAGCAAAACATTGCAAGGCAGACCCCCTTTACAATTGCGCAATCCCAGTTTAAATACTTAGGGGTAAATATCACCAGTGACCACGAAAAGCCTCTTCAGGGCCAACTTTCCCAGCATACTAAATCAAATCTGGTCTGAAATTGCGACTTGGCAAAGACTTAAAACCTCTTGACTAGGCTGCGTTAACCTATTTAAGATGATAGCGTTACCAAAAATCCTATACAAGGCAATGGCCCTCCCAATACAGTTACCTGCAGCATTCCTTAAACAATGCGAGCAAGCCATGATGGAAGCAATCTGGAAAGGGAAAAAACATAGAATCAACAAGAGAACTTTAATTAGAAGAAAGGATAAGGGAGGGATCAATATGCCTGACCTAACAAGTTACTTTAAAGCAACATCCCTCAGAACCCTAAAATACTGGTTCCACCCTACTGCTAACACCACTTGGGTAGAAATTGAGAAAGATATAATGGCTGTACCGGACTTCCAGGAACTACTGACCAGTAATAGAACCAGTGAGAGGTGTGAAATACAGAGTCACCCATTTGCACCCACAGCTATACACCATTGGCAACAAGTGTTACATAAACTGAAGCTGTCCCCTCTTGCCTCCCCATTCTCCCCTATAAATTCGCAGGAAGCAAAACAATCTGGTCTAGCCCCAGACCTCCGCAAAACACTTACCAAATGCAAAATCCTAAGAGCAGAACACCTGTTCCAGGATGAACGATTCCTACCCATCCAGGAACTGAGCACTAAAACGAAGGCAAAAATAAACACGTTTCAATACTTACAGCTAAAAGCATTGTTCACAACCAAAGATAAAGTCCAGCACTATGCCAGACCCCCCACTAACATTGAGAAAATTGTCTTTGGCCACGGCCCAAATAAAGGGTTGATAGCCAGGATCTATGGGGCATTAATCGAGATGGGGACTGACAAACTAACACCCTGTATAGAGAAATGGGAAAAGGAGCTGGGGAAAAACTTCAATGAAAAACAGGTAACCTCAATTTGGCAACACATGCATGAGTGCGCCAGTTCCCTAGAAGTAAAAGAGACCCAAATCAAAGTAACCCTAAGATATTACTTAACCCCCCACCAATTCAAAAAGGCAGCTGGCCCAAACCCAGGTGCGTGTTGGAGGGGGTGTGGGGAACAGGGTACGTACCTTCACTGCTGGTGGAACTGTCCCAGGGTGCAACCTCTATGGCGCATAATCTGGACATACATGAAAAAGGCCACCAAGATAGAGGTGCCCTTCCGTCCGGAGTCAGCGCTTCTGGGGCTCTACCCAAACATTCCGCTGTTAAATCACCACCAGGACACCTGCAAAATAATGACTCTGGCCGGACTAAACGTCATTGCCCGGAGCTGGAAAAACGCAACAGACATCTCAGAGACGGCATGGCTGAAACGCATGTGGTACATGTACTCCATGGAAAAACTAGCAGCCACCCAAGAGAACAAATCCAAGAAATTCACAACCAAATGGTTCACATGCATAGAAGTCATCCAAGGAAAAACCCTCCAAGAAGAATTTAAATCTTACCTGGTAAACTACAATGTATGAAACGTAAAAGGCATAATGGACACCAATAGGGAAAAACCCACAATGTTGACATGTGTGTGTTCAATTGTTTATTTTTATTTGGTGTATGTGTGTTGTGTTTGATAATAAAACTATAATCAATTAAAAAAATAATTTAAATAAATAAATAAATAAAATATCCCCTCAGTACATGGCAAAGATCTAGGGATCCCCCTGGATAAGGCCTTCAAAAAAATAGTATTAGAGGAGTGGAAGCACCCGAATAAGGCTTATAAAATGAATAAGACTCGGGTCTCCTTATACTCCTTTTCCAGGAAGAAGGAACCCCTGTTCAGAAACCCTAAAGTGGACGCAGTGGCAGCTTCCCTGGCCAGGCAAACTGTATTCCCCCCCACAGAAGGGGATTGTTATCCAAGGGACCCTACGGATAGGGCAGTGGACTCATCCCTCAGAAGGGTCCTGGATTCAGCCACCACATCATTGAGAATCAACATTTTGTCCTCCTACGTGGCACGAGCCCTGCTGTCTTGGCTACAGGAGGCTCAGGACCCAGAGATCTCAGAGAAGAGATCCCAGGTGTTGTCCTCTCGCATCATGCTGGCCACAGCACTGATAGCTGATACCACCACAGATGCCATGACCTGGTCAGCGCGTGCAGTGGCAAACACTGTGGCGGCTAGAAGGAGGGTTTGGCTCAGATCCTGGCAGGGCGTTCTCACTGCCAAGAACCTCCTAGTCTCAGGTCCCTATAAAGGATTAAAACGTTTTGGTATGTCTCTCGATAAAGTCCTTGCAGATGCAACGGATAAGACTAAGCCCAAAACCCTGCAACAGGTAGGATCAAAAAAGATTTTTTTCGTGGCCCACCAGCTAAAGCTACAGGCAACTATGGAGGATTTAGGAGAGCCCAGCCTCACACCAGCAGAGAACCTTTGCACAATTTCCCTTTCCAAATTAGGGGTAGCCGACAGGGCAGATTCGACAAACAGAAGGCTAGAGGTCCCCTTCCAGCCCAACCCAAGCAGGACTTATGACTACCCAGAGGGGACGGAGGTTGGGGGCAGACTGCAAAATTTCCCAGGGGCCTGGGAGAGGTCTGTCTCGGACGCATGGGTTCTAAGGTGGGTAAGTCAGGGGTATGCCATAGAGCTAGTAAGGCACCCCAGGGAAAGATTAATCTCTTCCGCCTCCTCAAACAACCCAGTAAAACAATGGGCTATAATGGAGGAAATCCAGAGACTGCTGGACATTTGAGCCATAGAGACAGTTCTGCCCCATCAGGCCGGACTAGGTCTCTATTCAATAATCTTTTTGGTCACCAAAAAACTGGAAAAATGGAGAGCAGTTTTAGACCTAAAGGCTCTAAACAAGTCTGTGAAAGTGCAGAAATTCAAGATGGAAGCGGTTATGTCCATCTGCCGCAGTCTCAGGGATTGGATGATCTCTCTGGACCTCAAGGAGGCCTACTTACATGTTCCGATCTGGACACCTCACAGGACTTGGGTCAGATTCTGTTTTCAACAGGTACATTACCAATTCAGGGCTCTTCCATTTGGTCTGTCCTCGACCACAAGGACATTCACAAAGATCCTGGTTCCCCTCATAGCCAACCTCAGGAGGGAGGGGAACCACATATACCACTACCTTGATGACCTCCTGATCAGATCCCAGTCTTGCTCCAAGATCATAGCAGACCGGGACAAAACCATACACTACAGAGCCGGCATGGCTTCATAACCAACAGGGAGACAAGTCACCTAGCCCCCACCCGCAGACTGGAACATCTAGGAGTAATTCTAGATACGACCTTAGACATCGCCCTCATCCCTCAACCCAGATAAACAAAGATCCACACATTAATTCGTCTGTTAAACCATCAAAGACGAATGAGGCTGAAGACTCTTGCAAAACTACTGGGACTCCTAGTTTCCTGTACTCAGCAGGTGCAATGGAGGCATTTTCACCTCAGGCCCTTGCAACGGCTGCTTTGTCCTATGCAGAGAGAGCTGACACTAGGTCTCAATCCATGGGTTCCTCCAAGCTTCAGACTCTCAATGTCCTGGTGGTTAAAGCCGGAGACGTTCAATGCAGGAATCCCACTGACAGAGCCGTCAAGGACTGTAATCATGCCAGATGCCAGTCTTCAGGGGTGGGAGCTCACTCAGGACCTCTCTTGGTCCAGGGGTTATGGTCCAAAAAGGATCTGACTCACAGTATAAATTTTCTGGAACTGAAGGCAATATAACTAGCCCTAAAACAGCTGGTACCATCCATCACCAACTGCCATCTGTTGGTCTACACAGACAACACGACAGCCAAGGCGTACATAAACCATCAGGATGGATTGAGATCCCAGGTTCTCCACAAGGAGGCAATAACGCTGGTCACATGGGCGCAGAAGCACCTGTCCTCCCTGAAAGCCTTGCACATCAGGGGCTGAGACTGTAACAGGGTGGCTGCCACGGGACGCGACTGCCCCACTATTACAGGATATAAGGGACAGGGGCCCTCTGTAGAAAGGTAAAAAGGAAAGGTGCCTCTTTTAGGAACTGCTTGGTAACAGGCTGCCAAACTGGGGCATGCCCAGTGCAGCTCCAGAACTCCTCTGGAGACTAAGTGCTGGAGCATGCCCAGTGAGGCCCCGCCCAGGACCAAGCATAAGTCATAATCAATTGGCTGGGAGCACGCCCAGTGAGACCTTGGCCACTGAGCGCGCTCCAGCTACTCTTTAAGCCCTAAGCTCAATTGAGCTAGGGTAAGGAGCTTGCTACCTGGGCTCCTTTCCCCTCTAGACTAGCCTGTCTGGACTTCCTAGTAGCTAGGCCCAGAAACCCCGCTGGACCTTCTGGGCTATCCAGGACACTAGGCCACGCCCAGCCAGAGCCCAGGCTCTTAACCCTTTAGCCAGGGAGCCTGCATGGCCCTAAGCCTAACGGGTGCTACAGGCGGAGTAGGCCTTGGCTGTAAGGGGTGGTTGGAGGCCAAGGGTGGGAGACCCTAACAGGCTCCCACGTAGCACAGCCCCACACTTTAGGGGCTAGCCTAAGGTAACCGGGGGGGGGGGAATAGCTAATTCCCCAGTNGTCATAATCAATTGGCTGGGAGCACGCCCAGTGAGACCTTGGCCACTGAGCGCGCTCCAGCTACTCTTTAAGCCCTAAGCTCAATTGAGCTAGGGCAAGGAGCTCGCTACCTGGGCTCCTTTCCCCTCTAGACTCATCCTGAGCACAGCATTTCAAAATAGCCCGTGGGAAGAGAGACACCCCCCACCCCCCGCTTACAGAGACAATGCCCAGGCGGACTGCCTCAGTCGCCGCACACTCGATCCTCACGAATGGGCGTTGGACAGGAAGATCTTCAACGACCTGGTGCAAACCTTTGGCCTCCCCTTATGGATCTCTTCACCAACCCAGAGAATGCACAACTACCAAGATTCATGTCCAGGATTCCGTGCAGAACGGCAGTGGCAGCAGATGCGTTGAACCAGCCATGGCCTTCAGGCCTCCCCTGTGCTTTCCCCCCTTTCCCGCTGATCACGAGAACAATAACAAAAATAATCAAGGAAGAGGCGCAGGTAATACTCATAATGCCGTGGTGGCCCAGGAGACCATGGTTTTCGGACCTAGTAGAGCTGAGTCAGACTCTGTACAGGGTCCTGCTCCTCCGGCCCACACTACTCAGGCAGGGTCCCCTTCTATGCGACAATCTGCAAAATTTAAGACTGACAGCTTGGAAGTTGAACGCTCAGCGTTTAAAAAAATAGGATACTCGGACGCTGTCCTATCGACGCTGCAGCTTTCAAGAAGACCAGCGACAAAGAGAGCATACGGGGCCACTTGGAAAACATTTGCTCAATGGTCAATGGCGAGGGAGATGGAGCCCTGCAAAGCAGGAATCCCACAAGTCTTGCAATTTCTACAAGAGGGCTAGATAAAGGGCTAAAACTTGATACCTTAGCCAGACAGGCAGCAGCCTTAGACTCTGTCCTTAGAGCGGTATCTAATAGATCCGTCTCCTCTCACAGACACGTCAAACAGTTTTGGAGGGCAGCGAGAATCATCTCTCCAGCAGTAGTCCACAGGTGTCCCTTGTGGAGTTTGACTATAGTGCTGGACGCTCTGTCCAGAACCCCCTTTGAACCTCTTAGGCAGGTTTCCCTATATATGCTCTCCCTCAAGGTGGCTTTCCTGACAGCCATGACTTTGGCTAAGAGAGTCTCAGAGTTGTGTGCCCTATCTATATAGGAGAACGTCTGCTCCTTTCAGGAACAATCTGTTACACTGAGGCTAGACCAGGCTTTCATCCCGAAGGTCAACTCCAGTTTTCACACTTCGCAAGAAATAGTTTTTAGTCTTTTTGCCCTAAGCCAGTCCATCCAAAAGAGAAAATCTGGCACACGCTTGATGTGCATAGAGCACTAAAAATTTACTTAGCTAGGACCCAAGGATTCAGATCCTGCACGGCCCTCTTTGTGAACATCAGGCCTGGCTATAAGGGACAAAAGACTTCTAAGATGCTAATATCCAATTGGGTAAAGCAGTGTATTGTAGAAGCATATAAGGCTAAGGGCAAGACTCCTCCCCTCCAGATCTGGGCTCACTCAGGAGTGCGGCAACTTCCTATACTTTTAAAGCCCGGGCGTCATACGAGGAGATATGCAGAGCAGCTACCTGGTCATCTCTGCATACTTTCGTAAAGTACTACAAACTGGATGTGTATAAGTCAGCGGAGGCTGCTTTTCGTAGAAGGGTGCTTCAAGCGGTACTGGATTTTTCCGGGGCTGTTTGTTCCCACCCTTAGGGGTCCTTCTGCTTGGGTACATCCTGTACGGAGGAGTAGCCGGAGGCAGAGGGAGAAAAGAGAATTGGTCACCTACCTTCAGTGAATTATTTTCTCCTCTGCTCTCTGGATACTCCTCTGACCCTCCCTACCAAATCAGCACACTACAGTATAGGCAGATTAGATTCTGGGCTGTCCTTGGTCGCCTAGTTCCAGAGAGGCCTTACTGGGTGATTAGAGGGACGTTTAGCATCCCGGTTAGAATTTTTTGTTTTGGGGGTTATTAATACTGTTGTTGTTAGTTCAGTTATTCTACATTAGTTTTTCGTGGGCACGGATCGCTGTCCTGAGGAGTATCCCCCTAGTCCTAGGCTTTGGAACTGACGGGATGGATTGGCGTAGCTCGGGACACGCAGGCGCATTGGCGAATTTTCTTCTTCTGCCTCCTGACGGTCAACCGCAGAGCTACCCGCACGGAGGAGTATCCAGAGAGCAGAGGAGAAAGGCCCTGGTAGAATGGGATGGAACTCAGGATCCCGTGCCAGCTAGCTCGAGTGGCCAGGGCGGGAATGCTGAGGCTGACTGTCTCTCAACCCTCTCCAGGTGGACCCAAGAGCAGTGGGAGCTGATTCGTGAGCAGAACCGCCTCAGGGAGAGGGAGCTGGAGAACCAGGCGGAACAACGCAAGCATGAAGAGGAACAACGCAAGCACGAATGCGAGGAGGAAGAGGAACGATGCAGACACGAATGTGAAGAGCGAGAGGAAAGACAGAAGGAGAGAGAGGCCCAGGAAGCCCAGTGCATACACGAGGCAGAGATGTTACGAATGAAACAGAGAGCCCCCCACAAACTGACCCCCAAGGGCTTCACCCCCTCCAAAGAGGGGGAGGAGCCAGAGGTGTTCCTGAGCATCTTTGAGAAACAGGCTCGTAGGTGGGAACTGGGGGAGGGGGAGTTTATGAGATATATGGCTGAGTTAGTAACGGGAATGATGTCTGCTGTGTTAGATGATTTGCCCATTGAATCTGCTAACAATTACCCCGCTTTTAAAGAGGCAGTGCTCAAGCGCTATAAGCTGGGGTCGGACCACTTCAGAAAGCGATTCTGCACACTGGCACCCCAGCAAGGGCAATCTCTGGTCGAGTTTGGGGCCCAGTTGACGGAGGCCTCTCGCAAGTGGCTGGAAGGAGTGAAAGCAGATACTAGGGACAAGGTAGTAGAACTAATGCGATTAGACCAATTTTATTATCATTGCCCCAGGGAAATCAAACACTTAGTGAAGGATAAAAGAGCTCTCTCTGCCACAGGGAATTTCCCCCCGGGACAAGGACAGGCTGCTGGGAATCTTGAAAGAGTTTGAGACTGTGTTCTCCAATAGGCCGGGGAGAACCGAGTTTGCGGTACATTGCATAGACACGGGCTTGCATTCCCCCGTCCGCTCTATGCCTTACAGGGTTAATGGAAAGTTTTGGGGGATATCAAAAGAGAACTTGAGGATATGCTGGAGCTGGGAGTTACCCAGCCCCCTATGAGTCTATGGGCCAGCCCAATGGTGCTGGTGCAGAAGCTGGACCGGTCCATCAGGTTCTGTGTAGATTATCGGAAGCTCAGTGCCATTACTAAGCCTGATGCCTATCCGATGCCCAGGATGGACACTCTCATAGACACCCTGGGTCAGGCTAAGATCATTTCCACACTAGACTTGTCAAAAGAGTTTGGGCAAATGGCATTGGATGAGGATGCTGTTCCCAAATCGGCTTTCACCACCCCGCTGAGACTGTATGAATTTACAGTTCTCCCTTTCAGATTGAGGAACTCTCCTGCCTCCTTTCAGAGGCTTATTGATAATCTGCTGTGGGGCATGGGGGAATTTGCATTAGCCTATATTGACGGCATTGCTATATTTAGCGAGGACATGGACACACACCTGGTACACTTGGCCAAGGTGCTGAGAAGCATCAGGGAAGCTGGGCTAACTGTCAAAGCCAAAAAGCACCAGTTAGCTATGTCAGAGGTGGTGTACTTGGGACACAGAGTTGGAGGGGGGAAAATCACTTCCCTGTGGGACAGGATCGAGGCCATACTGGACTGGAAACCCCCTCAAACTAAGAGACAAGTCAGGACCTTCATGGGTTCAGCAGGTTACTACCGCAGGTTTGTTCCACACTATGGTACCATAGTGGTTCCCCTGTATGAGTTAACCCGGAAAAGACTACCATACAGGGTTACCTGGTCTGCCGAATGCCATATGTCTTTTGATGCCCTGAAAGCGGCCCTAAGTGCACACCCTATCCAAAGGGCACCACACTATGATAAACCCTCTGGGTGGCCACCAATGCATCCGGTGTGGGCCTGGGTGTAGTGTTCCTCCAAGAGCACGAGGGGATCAAACATCCTGTTGCTTACCTGAGCAGGAAGCTGATCCCCAGGGAATGGAATCTGTCCTCTATACAGAAGGAGTGCTTGGCTATTGTCTGGGCTACAGACAAACTGCGACCCTACCTGTGGGGACAGGAGTTCACCCTCCTAACTGATCATGCCCCCCTGCAGTGGTTGCAGTCCATGCAAAACACGAACTCAACGGTGGGCCTTGAAACTGCACGAATTCAATATGAAAATTGAGCACATAAAGGGGAGCCAAAATGTGATCACAGATGCTCTTTCTAGAAAAGATTGTGACTGACTGTATTTCCTTCTCTTTCTTTTGCGTTGGTGTGTATGGGAATACACATGCTGGGGAATGGTTGGTCTGTATTACATGCTAACATACGCATCTTTTTTTCTGTAACGGGAGTTGTATGAAATATTGGTACGTTGGGGACTCGCAGCTCTGGGAAACTATGTGTCCCAGCTTTAGAAGAATGCCTTTCATCACAGAGCCTATCTGGTAGTTCCTTGGTATGAATCTGATCTAAGTAGTAGTGACCAAAAGTGGATATGATCGCATAACTGTTCATTGCAACTTGGATTGCATTAGTGTTGTCTATCCAGTTTCAGATAGAAGTCAGCAATACTTTGAATTACACCAGTTGGCTCCATTGTACTAGAAGATTGGAGGGTAGCAAATGTAACATCATTTAAGTATTTAAGAAGGGCTCCAGAGGAGATCCTGGAAACTACAGACCGGTGAACCTGACATTGGTGCCGGGCAAACTGATGGAAATGGTTGTTAAGAACAGAATTACTGAGCATATTGATAAAGATGGCATAACGGGGAAGAGTCAACCAGGATCTAGGAAAGAAAAGTCATTCCTCATTAATCTATTGGAATTTTTGTGGGTCTAAATAAGCATGTGGGTAAGGGTGAGCTGGTTGGTATAGTGTCCCTGGACTTTCAGAAGATGTTTGATAAGCTCCCGCATGATGAGAGACTCTTGAGGAAATGAAACAGTCATGGGATAGGAGGAAGTGTCCTACCATGGTTTGGCAACTGGTTAAAAGATAGGAAGCAAAGAGTAGGACTAAATGGCCAGGTTTCACAGTGGAGAGCAGTAACTAATAGAGTGCCCCAAGGGTCTGTACTGGGACTGGTGTTGTTTAATATATTCATTAATGATCTGGAGAAGGGAGTAAAGAGTGAGGTGATGAAATTTGCAGATGACAAAGTTATTCAAGGTAGTTAAAACTCGAGCAGATTGTGAAGAATTGTAGGAGGATCTTGCGAGACTGGGTGCTGGGCATCTAAGTGGCAGATGAAATTTAATCTGAACAAGTGCAAAGTGATGCACATAGGGAAAATAACCCAAGCTATATGTATACAATGCTGGGTTCTAGATTAGGAGTTACCACTCAGGAAAAGGATCTTGGGAGTCAGTGGCTGCGATCCCATGCCCAGTGGATTACTTGAGTGTGTGTGTGTGCACGCAGTTTCCGCCAGGCACATTGTGCCCGCAATGTGGATCCGCGTGGTTTGCGTGATCCGCAGGGCATGGGATCGAGCCCATTGTGGACAATACATTGAAATCCTCCATTCGGTGTGCGGCGGCAGTCAAAAAAGCAAACAGAATGTTAGGAATTATTCAGAAAGTGATTGAGAATAAAACTGAAAATATCGTAATACGTCTATATAAATCTATGGTACGAATGCACCTGGAATATTGTGTGCAGTTCTGGTCGCCCCATCTCAAAAATGACATAATCAAACTAGAAAAGGTACAGAGAAGGGTAGCAAAAATGATCAAGGTTATGAAGAGACTCCCGTATGAAGAGAGGCTTGATAGGTTGGGGCTCTTCAGCATGAAGAAGAGACGACTGAGAAGGGGATATGTTTGAATTTTATAAAATCATGAGTCATGTGGAACACATAAATAGGGAGAGGTTATTTACCGTCTCTTAACTACTAGAACAAGGGGACACCATTAAATTAACTGGCAGCAGATTTAAAACAAATAAGGGAAAGTATTTTTTCACTCAGCACACAATTAACTTGTGGAATTTACTGCCAGAGGAAGTGGTCACAGCCAGTACAATGTAGCTAGTTTTAAAAAGGGATTGGATAAATTCTTGGAGCGTAGGTCCATTAATAGCTATTAGCCAAATACGTTTTGGGGAGGTAATCTCTTACTGTTGGGGGCTGGAACAACAGGGAATGGATTGCTTATTATGACCTATTTCTTACTTCTCCCAAGAGACCAAGACTGGCTACTGTCAGAGACAGGATGTTGTGCTTGACGGACCATTGGCCTGATCCACTATATCACTACTTATGTTCTTATTGTAGATGATATTTATAAAAGGACAAGGAAACTAAAATTTCACTTTCTCTTCATTGGCCACAGATCAATTAACAAAATCTGCAAGACTGCTTGTAACTAGTATGCAGTACCCTTCCACGCCTTCCCTGATCCCCTAAGCGCCTTCGTCCCTTCTCACTTGCTGCCCCCCATGCCTGGAACTCCCTCCCTGTCCACATCCGCCTTGCACCCTCCCTTCATACCTTCAAATCTCTCCTTAAAACTCACCTCTTTCGCTCTGCTCTGTCTGACTCTTTATCCTGCTGAGCCACTATTCCTATACCTACGGTCTTTTTACCCTTATCCTTGCAACATGGACCTGTCTGCTGTCATTCTCATCGTAACCAAGCCAAGTACGTGCACTTGATACCTTGCATCTTCATGAATGTTAGACCCCTTGTCTCTCCCTCTGTTCCCCTTCCTATGTCTCTCCCCCAGTCCTGTCTCTCAGATTGTAAGCCCTAGGGGCAGGGACTGTGTCTATTTTACTACTTTGTAAAGTGCCAGGTACACTGCTAGCGCTATATAAATGTTTGTTAATAATACTAAGAGCCAAACCCATCAATATTGGGTCTATAGAAACTTGGCCATACATCTGTTTTATGGAATTGTGCCATGCTTTTGTTTCTCCACTAAAAGTGGGGAGGGAAAGAGTGTCTGTCTCATTTTTACTGTTGAGACCCCTGCAAGGGTGTCTCTTCGCTGTAGGCAGTGTAGTGTGAAGGGAGAAGTCCAAGAAAAAGGAGAAACCGTGGGCTTGTGCCGTCATCTTCCCACGGCTTGTAGAATCCATGGATGGAGATTACAGTCAAGAGCCTGGCACATCTTCACAACGGAAAACAAAACACAATCTTCACAGTGCTCCTCCTCACAGAAAGGAGTGAAAATTCAGACCTGGAGCGAAAGAAGTCCTGGGCCCTGAAGACTGCTTGGTCCCTCTTCTACTGACAATAGGGGGAAAGGAAATGATGGACCCTTCTAAGGAACAGAAGCCTCTTTGTCTGGCACTCCAGCTCAACCAGTGTTGTTGCTGCCAGCCATACATCTAATACCTCATTTCCCCTCTTCTGAGAAGCACAGGATGTAAGAGGTCTTGGAGTTCTTTATATGGATCAAGTTTTTATTTTCCAAAATCAGTGTTTCACAGAATTCAGGAGACTGCTTCTCACCTTTTGCCCAAAAGAGTACAGTCCAAGAGTCAGTAGAGTACAGTAAGTTTAGATATCCATGACACATAAGCTCTTTGCAACCTCATGGTCCTTTTATTTTTTTATCAACCTGAGTCCTTGGCAACCAGCATCTTAGCCAGAGACTGTTAGCTGATTACTGCCAAATAGATATTGTGCGCCATATGCTGAGATCTGGAGGGCAGCTATCTGCTTCTTTCTTCATACCTTCTCAAAATGAACACCTCTGGAAGTCATGCTGTTTGCTACATACATATTGTTGTCTCTCGGAAGAGAAGGAACTAGAACCTTGTACATAGTTCTACCTGTCTGACCTCTGCCTGAGGGTACATTCTTATGAAAACCCCTTTAGTTAATGCATCTGTGTACTGTGTAGACAATGGGGAATGGGAACATTTGATGTGATTTACCAAAAAAATTTCCTTTTTCAGAGTTACTAAGTCTAAAAATCTGACACTGTTTTGGAGTTTGTTTATTCATCAGTGTGAAACAATTCCTATCTACCACTGACACTGGTTGGAAACAGTATACTGTTTGGTAGGAATCCATAGTTCATTTTTACAGAATTTATAAACTCACTAACAAGCTTATGCTCAGTCTCCAGAAGAGTGATACCTTACTATGGGGCCTGTGGGCTCTTCATTGTAGCTGACCATTCACACCCAGGCTGGACAAATAACTAACAATTGTGGGTCTGCTTATGTAGCTTCATAAATGCTGCAGCCCATTGGCCAACAGATATATGAGACTTATTCAGGGATGAAAACATTTGCTAAATTAAGATACATTTTCCTAGTTCTCTCATGTCTTGAAATCGTCACTCCAGGCCTAGGCTGAGACACAAAGTAGAACATTATTGGGGTTTTCCATATGCATATTCTAGGGCTATCAGTTGTGTGTCTTTCAGAACCACCCCAAATCAACTTAGTGTTTAAAAAAAAGAAAAGGAAAAAAAAGGGGTCTCTTCATGTGTAGGGGCTGCCTTACTGGTGGTTGAAGCATGAGATTGGTTCTGTCTTTGTAAATGAATCACTGTGTGGCCTAGAGAAAATTGCTGAATCTATCGGAGAGGATGTGTTTCATCTGCTAGTGTAGAGCCCTACCCTGTAAAAGAGTGAGTAAATGCTTATACATTTCTTACCTATCTCAAAATGGAGGTGTGACACGTTTAAATCTTTGTGAAGTTCTGAGGACTTTGAAATCCTCAGAAGAAAGGTGCTAGAAATGTGCTGTTGATTATCCATTAGGGATGTGCGAACGCGGTTCGGATGTTCGGAGTTCGGGCCGAACTCGGCCTGTTCGGACGACCGAACCGAACGTTCAAATGGCCGAACAGTTTGGAAAATTTTGGATGAGTTCAGATGAGTTTGGGGGCGGGAAAACCGTGTCTGGAAGGGGGAGGTAGCTGAGGAGCAGACTTCCTGGCATCAGGAGACCAGGGGTGGTTTCAGGGCCAAATGATACCGATACCGAAAAAAAATATATTTGATTTCGGTATCGGTATTGATAGTGCTATTTTCGGAACCGAACTCCCCCGAACCGAACAACTGAACCAGAACTCGGGTTTTGAACCGCACGACCGAACGTCCAAACATCCGAACCGTGTTCTGTTCGCACATCCCTATTATCCATACATTATTCCTCAGCAAAAGGCTAACCGTTATTTCTAGCAAATCAATGTGATGATGATTTGAAATGTTTGTAAATTTGAGAAAATGTGTCAGGCAAATAATACCATGCCTTATGTACTAAGGGGAGCACAAACAATCCTGCATGCTAGATTTGATTTAACTCCCATCTAAAATAAATTCTTCCCTGCTACTTGGAGCATGAAATTTTATCTTAATCTCCATACAATCGTGCTTCTCATTTTCAGTACTACTTCAGAAATGCTTTAAAAAAAAGCTTTACTGCTATTTGTACATTATACTTTAAAATTATTACCTGAGCCACAAATCTTTTGCTTAGATTCAGATAATATCGATGTGAGATGCTGGTTAGTGGAAAAAATAGTAAGAGCCTTTTTCACCCCTCCTCCATCCATGGAATGTGTATTTATTTCTGGTGTGTCTATTGTTCTCTGTTTCAAAAATCTTCTGCTGACGAAGTTTGTCCTTTCATCATCCTCCTCCTCCATCATTTATATAGTCCCAGCAGCGTACCTGGCAGTGTACAATCAATAGTAGAGATGGGTCCCTACCCCAAGAGGCTTACAATCTAAGAGAGACAAGGGAGAGGTGAACATTGGGAACATTCATGAGGTTAAAAAGTTGCAGATGCACATGCTTAACTTAGTTACAGGGAACTAACTTAGTTAGTAACTTAGTTACAGGGACAAGATTCTGAGTGAGGGGGCAAGAGGATGCAATTTCACTCATGATGAGCTAGGGAAAGCCTGATGGTAGAGGTAGGTTTTCATGAAGGATTTGAAATTTGGGAGAGAGGGAGAAGAATGAATGTATCCAGGGAGAAAGTTCCATGCATGGGGGAGGGCAGCAAGAGAGAAGGGGCAAAGATGTTTGGAGGAGCAAGGGAGTCACGAGCAGGCGAGGGTGGGGGCAGAGGAGGAACTCCCAAAAAGGAGCATGGTGGGATACAAGAGCGGTGAGATATGGGGGAGCAAGATCATGAAGAGGCCTTGAAGGTGAAGACGAGGAGCTTGTGTTGAATACGTTCACATAGAGGGAGCCAGTGTAGGGCGGAGAGGAGGGACTGAATGTGGTCAAAGTGATGGGTAAATTGGATGACGTTGGCAGGAGAACATTGAACAGAGATGAGAGCATGTGTGTGTGAGATCAGCATAGAGAAGACCAGTATGGAGGAAGTTATGGTGGTCAAGGTGAGAGAAGACTAGAGCATGGACTAGGATTTTTACAGTGGCAACAGTAAGGCAGGGTCGGATTTTAGCAATATTATACAGAGCTAAGCAATAGGATTTAGCAACAGCCTGAATCTGAGACGTAAAAGAGAGGGAGAAGTCAAAGATGAATCCCAGGCTATGCACCTAAGGAACCAGCTGGATGGTGACTCCCTTAATGGAAATTGAGAGTGAAGTAGGAGGGGAATGTTTTAGGGGGAAGATGAGGAGTTCGGTTTTGGCCATATTAAGCTTGAGTTGGCGGCGAGACATCCAAGCAGAGATGTCAGCGTGATATTAAACAATATGAGACTGGATAGAGTGGAGAGAGGGAGTTGTGTGTCATCAGCATACATGTGATATTGGAAGCTGTGAGTTTACCCAGAGAAAGAGTGTAAAGGGAGAAGAGAAAAGGGCCCAGGACAGAGCCGTGGAGAACACTCAGAGAGGGGAAGCAACATAGAGGAGGTACCAGCAAGAGAAACATTGAAGGAGCAGTTCAAGATATGCGAAGAGAACCAGTTGAGAACAGAGTCCTGGAAACAAAGGGAAGATAGTGAATCTAGGAAAAGGCCATGGTTGACAGTATCAAAAACAGCAGAGAGATCTAGGAGGACAAGAATGGAGTAGAGGCCCTTAGACTTAGCAAAGACAAGGACATTGGTGATATTGGCAAAGGCAGTCTCAGTCAAGTGGGGAGCCAGAACCCCAATTGAACAGGGTCAAGGCGGAATTTGAAGAGAGGAAATCAAGACAGTAGCTGTAGACAGTCTGCTCCCAGAGCTTGGAAGAGAAGAGTAGGAGTGAAAATGGGGCAATAATTGGAAGGATCAGAGGGGCCTTAAGGATGGGGGAGGCAGTGGCATGTTTGAAACCCAATGGAAATGACCTGTTAGAGGGAGAGGCTGATGATGTGCAGCAGAGAAGGTGCAGCGGTGGAAGCAATCACTGTTAGCAGGTGAGAGGGGATGGGATCAACGGGGCAGGTGGAGGGGTTGGATGAAGAAAGGAGGGATGTGACCTTATCAAGGGAAGCTAGGGAGAAGGAGAAGAGAAGGCAGGATGGGGAATAGCAGGGAAGGAAATGGGGGAGGGAGAGGGTTGAGAAGCAATAGCAAGGCTGAGTTTATCAATCTTGTTGAAAAAGGAGAGAAGATCCTGTGCAGAGGGAGAGGAAGTGTAGGAGGGAGGTTCTGGAGGCCAAATTTAGGCTTCTTGGTAGAAGATTGAAGTCCAGTACCTGCAGGGTAGCATTCTCAGAAATGCTACCGGTTCCATGCGCCCAGAGGCACGCTCCAGAGTCTCAATGCATGGTTGAGATGATAGGAACTGGGGAACCTTTGGGGAAAGGGGTAGCCTATATCGACGGGATGTGCTTAACCAAAATGGAACCCGGCTGCTGGTGATAAAAATTAAAAAGGAGTTAGAGCAGTTTTTAAACTAGAATCTGGGGGAAAGTAGATAGACGCTGAGGAGCACATGGTTTGAACTGAGGCATCTCCAAAAGATGCTGTAAACTCATGGAAATTAGAGTATCCCAATATAGAGGTTAGAAAAGAAGTTGAGGGCGGTCAGGCAGAAATCAGTGCAGAACAGACAAATATAAATCATTCCAAAATACATGAGACAGTTAATTATAATGAGCAGACTAATAATAAGCCACTTATAATGAGCAGACTACAACTAAGAATAAAAATACATTTAAGCGTCTATGACCATTTTCACACTGATGGCTCCCCCCCGCCCCCACATGTGCGCAGGTGGGGGGGGGCGCCCATGCGATGCTGTGGCAGGTGTGGGGGGATGGGGGTGCCCATGGAAACACCGCAGGAGGTGGGTGGGGGTGCATGCATGCTCCCGCGCTCCACTCATCTTCATCCATTGCCCACACATGGAGCAATGGGCATCAATGTCCGATGCGCTGTGCGTGGAGGTAGGTGGGTGCCCATGGGAATGCACCTGCTGCACCGCCTACCCATACCCCCACGCACCCATGTCTTTGTGAAAAGGGCAAAAATGCAAATTCTAGAATCCTAAAAAGTAAGATGAGAGAATTAGAGTGTATGGCACTAAATGAAGATCTCAACATAATAGGTATCTCAGAGTCCTGGTGGAATGAAGATAACCAATGGGATGCTGTTATACCAGGGCACAAAATATTCTTAACCAGGAAAAACTTTGACTTTTTAAAAAAAACAAAAAACACCAATGTTCAGGTAGGTTTATTTGTAAACAACACTTACCTTAAAAAATAACAACAACAACAACAACAACAACAACTATTTAACAACATCCACTTTAACAAAACGTACACACCAAAAAGCATGGAAAATAATTAGACTTCATTCTCATTACAATCAGTGCAGAACAGACAAATATAAATGATTCCAAAAATACCTGAAACAGTTAGTTAAAAGGAGCAGACTAAGAATAAAAAGGGCCCATTTAGGTGTCTATGCCTAAGAATAAAAAGGGCCCATTTAGGTGTCTTTTTATACTAAAAGTCTAAAAAGTAAGATGGGAGAATTGGAGCGTATGGCAGTAAATGAGGATCTAGACGTAAGAGGCATGTCAGAGGCCTGGTGGAACAAGGAAAACCAATGGGACACTAATACCAGAGTACAAAATATTTTTAACCAAGGAAAACCTTATAGTTCTTTAAAAAACAAACAAACCCCAAAAAACAACTGTTAAGACAGGCTCATTTGTAAACAACACTTACCTTTTAAAAAATAACCAACAAAACTATTTAACAACATTCACTATAACAAAACTTACATGTCAAAAAACATGGAAATTACATCATACTTCATTCTCTAATTTATTCCAATGATTCTGCTAAGCTAGAATTTAAATTAATAATTCAAAATCACCAACTTGCCACCTCAGCATCAGCATTATGGCACTGCCTTTAAACTCTGTCTTTTAAAGTACATATTAGAACTTTAGATTATACAACTGCTCCAAAAATTAAAGCAAGTGAAATGTATTAATTACATAAATATATAATAATACAATTAGATTGAACCTGTCCTACATAGAAAGACAGCGTTTAAGGCAGTGTCGTAATGTTGATGCTGAGGTGGCGAGTTGGTGGTTTTGAATTATTAATTCAAATTCTGGCTCAGGAGAGTCATTGGAATAAATTAGAGAATGAAGTGTGATGTAATTTCCATGCTTTTTGACATATAAGTTTGTTATAGTGGATGTTGTTAAATAGTTTTGTTGGTTGTTGGGGAATTTTTGTGTGGAAAGTTAAGTGTTGTTTACAGATGAGCCTACCATTAACGTTTTTTTTAAACAGTAAGGTTTTTCTTGGTTAAGAAATTTACAAGCTTTTTAAGATTTGAGGAAAGTGAATTTTTAACATATCCACAGCCCGCCAACCTTCATGATTGTGGAGCCACGATCACCTCCCTGCAACTGTCAAGAAGCATATATATATAGAAAAAAACAGATATTCTGTAAGTTATAGTATATCTGGCCTTTGTCCCTGCAATAATTAGAACCAGATATACAATATAATACAAAATCTAATGGAAACATAATTTCAATGTTTCACAAGAAGAACCAGGTATATAGTGTTTCACAATACAAGAACCAGATATATTAACGCAAAATCTATTGAAAACTGTATTTAAATGTTTCAACAAGGGGAAACTGAAAGCATGAGCACTAACTCCTACCATCTTGCTGCGTCTACAGTTCTAACTCCTGACTTGACTGGCGAAGGACCCTATGAGGTCTGAAAGCTTGCTTACCTCCACTAATCGTAGTTGTAGTTGGTTCAGTAAAATATACTGATGTAGTACTTTGTCTCTGTCTCAATTAAACTTGGTACATTTCCAAAGTAGGTTTAAATTTGAGACCAGAAATAACATGGATTTGTGCATTAGATCTGTCTTGTGTCTTTGTGTGTATGCCATCATTTTTGCTCCCTTACACTGAACTCAGTCTTTCAGTGCTTGGGGGTGGGAATTAGATCCAGGGGCCAGATTTAGAAACTGGAAAAAGGTCAAATACTATCTACGGGCACTGCGTGGGTATGTGTGTTTATATGCGTGTGTCTGTATACGTTCATCTGTGTCTGTGCATGTGTCTATGTCTCTGCATGTGTGTATGCATTCCTATGTCTGTGTGTGTGCATCTCTCTCTCTCTCTCTCTCTCTGTATACATTCTGTTTGTGCCCGTGTGCGTATCTGTATGCGTGGATGTTTGTATGTGTGTCTATGTCTATGTGTGTATGCGTGTCTATGGCCTTTTTCAAACGGGCCGCTGTGTGGAGCGAGATGGGTGGGCAGCGCAGCAGGTGAGCAGTGCATGGGTGTGTGTTCCCATGTACAAACACCCACCTCCACCCATCTCCACCCATGGAACATCCGGCATTGGCGCCCGTTGCTCCGTGCGTGGGTGGAGTGCGGGAGTGCGCACGCACCCCCACCCAGCGGCCACAACATTCAAACAGATGCCCATCCAGCCACCTGCGGTGTTCACACAGACACCCTCCCCCCCATTGCTCACGTGGATGAGGGGGGAGCGGGCGGCAGTGTAAAAAAGGCCTATGTCTGCATGGATATCTGTATGTGTGCTTGTCTGTGTATGTTCACCTGTTCACCTCCCCATCTCTCCTCCTTCCTTGTAACACTTATGTGAATTCCCCTCCCACTCTTCCTTGCCTCTAGCTGCTGTTTCCCTCCACCCTTCTTTCCTTCCCCCTACTCCTTTTCACTCCCACTCTCTGCTGCCTTCCCAGCATCCCCCTTTCACTCCTCCCACCCTCTCCTTTTTCTCTGTAGCCCTCATTTGTCCCTTAGCCCCCCCAGTTGATCCCTCACACCCTGTTTGTCTTCCACCTAGGCCCCCTTGGCCCCTTCCACCCTCTCCTCCTTTCTCCTAGACCCTGAACCCCACCACGCTCTCCCCCCTTTCCATAAGGCCATGTTCGCTTCTCCCTTCTTTTTCTTCTTCCCCATATCCCCGGATTACTCCCACCTAGGCAGGGTGGGGATGAGAGGAGCAGACTGGCAGCCCCACCATGTCCCTTACCTTAGGGCATGGTGCTGGGGGCTCCAGATGCCCCGGGAGGCAGCAGCATGGCTGGACCTGTTCGCCTGCGGAGGCTCCATCTGAGAGGAGCAGTCGCACCAGGCCAGCCAGGCGAAGGGGTGGGGTGGGGGGCAGAATTTCCTCACTGGGGTGGGCTGTGACTCAGTTGGTAGAGTGTATGCGTTACATGTTTAAGGTTCAATCCCCGACATCTCTGTTTCAGGATCTCTGTTAGCACACCTGGGTGAGTCCTCTGCTGGGGATCCTGGAGGGTCTCAGGTAGCATGCCTGTCTGAGGCCTCTGCTGGAGACTCTGGAGAGCCAGATTTGAAACCCTGCTGCAATCTCAGGTTGTGACAATACTGGGCTAAAGATGGACCATTGGTCTGACTCAGGCAGCTTTTTATATCCTTATACCCAACCCAGCAGCCAGAACAGGAATGCAGCCGCTCCCTCTTCTCCCTCCCAGGTGGTAGCACAGTTGAAGAGGGGCACAGGAAAGGCAGGAGCTTCTGCCTTCGCCACCACCCAGGAGAGAGAAGAGAGGGGCTGTGGCTGCTGGAGGTTGTGCCTGCCTCCTCCAGCTCAGCATCTCTGGCTGAAGCCACCGCCCTCCCACCTTGCTCAAGCCAGCAGCCCCAGATCCCCCCTCTCCTCCTTTTCCCTCGGCAAGCTTCACCCTCTCCCAGCCGCTCCCATCCTCCCAACTGCTACCACTGCAGAAACCATGCAGGAGGCAATAGCTCCACTTATTACAATGGGAGTTTGGATTGTAAAGGGCTTGCAAGATCTGGCTTTATGGGAGCGTGTGTGTGCATATCAGTGTGATTTAAAACAATTAAGCTTCATCTACATACCATTCAGCTTCAGTTGGGTAAGATAGTGAGAGGGTAGTATGGGTGAGTGTCAGAGTGAGTACTGTAGTGGCCTGTAGAAGTGAAGGGTGTTTGTATTAGCACGACATTGGGGTTGGGTTTCCTTCAGTGCCAAGGTGAAGCCTGTTCCAACCTAATCAATTTCACAACTCATTTCCTTTCACTTGGAAGTGTTAACTTTAAAAGAAAGTTTATAAGGAGTGTAAGGTATTTCTGGAAGTAAAACCGCATTTTACGATCTGCCTCCCCCCACCCCCTTATAGCAAGAGGAAGATGATGGTGTTCTGGAAAAGTGATTATTTGCACACAACTTTATTTTTGCTTTTATTTGCATAAAACTTTACTCCCAAGCACCTTCATTCTTCCTCTCAGTACAGGAGGGAGGGAGATGGAGATCATAAAATGCACAATTTTACTTTGAAAAATACCTTACACTCATGCCTCTTCCGTGCCTGACCCAACTACTGAGCAATCTCCCTTCCCCTCCTCACCTCCCTGCTGCATGTTCCAGCCGCCTCCTTGGTTCTAGGTTCTGCTTGCCATATGTGTGCGTGGGGCAAGGAAGCTGAGGGGGAGAGGAGGGCCTCCCACCTAACCACAGCTCCCGCCTTCATCCACTCAGCCTACAGTGCAATTGAGAACCTGGGGCCACCTGATTCTGGCTAAACCAGCCTCCTGCTTGAAGCTGCCAGCTTCACTGCCACCTTCTCAGCCCCGCAGCGCTTTGCAGTGCAACTCTGCCTTCTCTCCCCTTCTTTGCACAACTCCCTGGCCCAACTCAACTTCACATGCACAAGAACTAATTTTACAAGTTTAATCAGTCTTTTTAGGCTTAACTAAACACTATTTATTTATTTATTTATAAATAAAAGCTTAATACCACCCCCCCTGCCGAAGCAGCTTGGGGCGGCTTACAACATCAGTCCATCAAAAGCGACAAAAGGGCTGCTCAGGCTACATGCATGTGAATTTGTGAGTCGCAACTCACTGAAATGAGAAATGTATTGCCCCACATAAAAATGTCAGGACTCCCCGAAAACAACATGAACTAGTTAACTTTAAAATATTACTCGATAGACTTCAAATTTGGCGTGTGCCACCCCACCCCCTAAAAGAATGCACAGTGTAATTTTGAAAGTGGAAGTTCAACCTGTTTATTTGTAAGAGCATTTGAAAGTTCCAGTGTTTACAGTGGGAGTGTATCCTACCATAACTATCCAGCCATCACCTGGATAATATCAGAATAACAGAGTAGATTGAGTTGGTGGTGGGTGGTTCTATATATTAAAGACAGCGCTGAGTCAAGTAGGTATAAAATTTTACGGGAAGGGAACTGTACTTATTATAAATCTATGCGTAACAGGAAAGCATATAGCAGTGGGGCTATCCTATCGTCCCCCTGACCAGGATGGTGAGACTGACTATGAAATTCTAGCAGAGATTAGACAGGCTACTAAAGTAAGTAACACAATAATAATGGGTGATTTCAATTATCCTAATATTGACTGGGTGAATGTCTCCTCCAGGCATGATATGGAGGCAAAGATTCTAGATGCCATAAATGACAGCTTTTTTTGAGCAAATGGTCCTGAAATCAACGAGAGGAGGAGCTACTTTGGATCTAGTCCTAAGGTATAAAAAGGTATAAAATAATTTATTGTATCCAGCAGTTTTTCTATAACAATAGACAATAAAAAAACCATACAAAAAACATGAAATGACAAATGCAAGAACAGAGTAAAATGCAAGGAAATTATAATACGAAACTGAAATAGAGGGTGATTTCAGACGTGATGGCCAGCCGCTTTCACCACGGGCCATGGGGTGGTTTGGACCTTGGCCGGGGGGTGAAGGGGTGCGCCAACAGACGTGTGCCCCATTGCCCACGGCCGTGGTCCGAACCACCCCACGGCCCGTGGTGAAAGCGGCCGGCCGTCACATCTAAAGCGGCACACACACTAAAGCGGCACACACACCCCCGGAGGGGGCGGGGTCGTACGACGCAGCGTGCTGCCGCACGGCCCCTTCCTTGGTGGCCCTTCCAACGGGCAGCGGCAGGGGCCAATTTGGCCGCTGCCGCAACCATGGGCGGGGGTGAATGCCATTGACCGCGGTGAACAGTAAGTAACCAGACGTTACTTTCCGTTCACCCCGGCCGTGGTGGCCTTTCACCACACTTCTCGACCTCCTCGCATCCGGAGGTCCAGAAGTGTGGTGAATGCAAACACGGGCCGCGTTTGACTGTGGTGCACATCTGGCGGTGAGCCAACAGACGTTCACCACAGTCAAACGTGGCCCGCATTTGACTGTGGTTCAGCCGGGGTGAATGTCAGACACGTATCGTCTGAAATCACCCAGAGTCTCTCCACACCGGGGAGGCTTATAGAATCAGTTTGTAGAAACTATTATATGCCACCCGTTCACTCATTTATCTGCTTGGATGTAATCCATATCCTTTCAACACACGTAAGGAAGCAGGCGAGAGCCTTAGTCCTAGAAAGATCAACTGCTTCTAAAAGACCAATCAGTTTGTCCTTAGCGGGCAATGAAGAATTGAAAGACAAGGGAGTGATCCAAGTATCTCTTAAATCATTGTATCTCGGACAGTAAAATAAAATATGGTATAAGGTCTCAATTTCGCCCTTAGGACAGATACACAGTCTGTCCTGGTAGAAGACGCCGTCTCTTCTCCCCTTTACCACCGCAGTCTCCAGAAGATTAAAGCGAAGGAGAGTAATCAGTCTCCTCAGCTTTGGGTTCGGATGTTGCAGTAAGTAATGTTTCAGAGCACAGTTAAACTTAACTGAAGCATAAAGAGGGGCTATTCTAGAAGCCCCAACAGTTTGCAGATCAGAGCTCGCTTTCTGCTTGAGCTCTGACCCATCCACAGAATGTTGACCACAGTTTAAACCAAAGGGAAGAGAGAGCATATCAGCCAACCATTGAATAGCCCTCCACCACTTATATTGCGTGGCCCCTTGATGCATCCTTTCCTCCAAACAGCACCGGGCTGCCAACGGGGATGATTTTCCCTGGAAGAGTTTTTTTGGCAAACCGCAGTGCCCTTAGATTACAATGAGACTGAATTGAGGGGAGGCCTGTTTCGAGTTTGAACATAGAAAGAGGAGTTGTTCTCGGGGCACGCAGAATACTTCTCATAAAATTGTTTTGGATGAGCTCCCACCGGGCAGCGTAGCCATAAAATGTGAGTTCAGTCCCATATAAAAGCTGGGGAAGTACTTTAACTTTAAAGACTTCTACCTCTAAGTCCAACGGAGCTGAAGGAGTGGAGCGATAGAGCTTTAAGATCCCAGCCAAGGATTGGGCCGCCTTAGTGGCCCAAGCATCATGGTTTGCCCTCCAGGATTGAGCCGCTGAAAATGTGACCCCCAGATAGGTAAAATAAATTACCTGTGACAATTTGCACAGGCCAATTCTCCACACATGTTTTGGCTGAGCCGTGGCAAAGCTCATGATCTTAGATTTGCTGGCATTCACCGTCATGTGAGATTGAACACAGAATGAAGCAAGGGTATCCAGACACTGTTGGAGGCCCAATTGAGATATGAGGACCACATCATCAGTGTATAGGAGGGTTAATAAAGGTTTGTCCCCTAACATCGGGTGTGTGTGTGTGTGTGTGTGACATGGGTGCACTCTACCCTAACAACCAAGTCATTAATAAAAAGGCTGAGAAGAAGCGGGGCCAAGAGGCAACCCTGTCTCACACCCTTCTGCAGTGAAAAATAATCTGTCGTCCTTCCATGGGGGCCGACTCTAATAACCGCCCTAATATCTTTATGAAGGGCAGCTATTAACTGCAGTAGAGGAGGATCAATCCCCATGGCCAATAGCTTCATCCACAACAAGTTCCTAGATACTGAATCGAACACCTTAGCCAGATCTATAAATGCGACAAATAGTTTACCACGTCTAATATTAACATATTTGTCTACTAAGTGTGCCAGGATAAAATAGTTATCCAGCGCTGAGCGCCCTGCTCCAAAGCCCATTTGCTCCTCCGCCAGTAGGGAGTAAGTCTGTACCCATTCTTCAAGCGAGTTTAAAAGCAATTGAGTATACAGTTTACTGGGGACAGAAAGGAGGCCGATGGGCCTATAACAGGTAGGCTCCCTGGGATTTCCCTTTTTGAAGATGGGCACAATGATGGCCACCGCCCACTCTGGTGGGGGCGTACCTGCTATATTTATGACCGTAAAGAATTTGGCCAGCACCGGAACACACCAAGCAGGGTTATCCTTAAAAAGCTCAGAGGGGATACCATCTACCCCCGGTGCTTTACCTGAGCGCAATTTACAAATGGCCTCGTATACCTGACTGTCCCTAACATTCTGGACAAATAGGCTCATCCTGACCTAGAGAAAAAGGCAGGGTCCAATTATGTGCCATGCCCAAAGTGTCAGAATATAGGTCAGCATAAAAATTCACCCAGTCCTCATTGCTAATATGCCCTGCTCTGGACTCTGTGGCTTTACATTGCCAGGCATTCAGAAGTCTCCAGAATTCAGTTATATCCTGAGTTTTTGCCGCCACCTGAAGCTTAGCCCAGATCTGAGTGGACCCACACACCTTCTTGGCCCGCAATAGAACAAAATATTCCCTCCTTTAAGGTACCACTCACAGGAGACCCCACAACGGGGAGCACAGAGGGATCACATGCTACAGGGACAGCAGGAGCAGGGCAAGTCTCAAAACCCAAAGGGGAAGCAAAATCCATCTGAGTAGTCTAATCTCCTCTGGCTCACTTGGGTGGGGAGATTGGGTGATGTAGCAGACTTATTGAATTCAAGCTACAAACCCCCCACCAGTACCTTCATAGAGAAGAGGCGCTCATTCAATTGAGTCAATTTCTCTTCCAACTCTTTAGTTCTAATATTGAGGTCAATCTTTTGCCTAACCACAAAGTCATCAAATCTGTGGCTGAGTGAAAAAAAGAGATTGTATAGGTCCACTAATCCGATGGTGGCCTCCCCTGCCTGACGGGATAACAGGGGAGGAGATTCCCAAGGAGGGATTTGAAAGCTCATTGGGGGATTCTAGGCGCGCAGGAGTCGCAGAGAGAGGTGGAAAAAAAATAGTCAGGTTGGATTGACTAGTAATAGAGCTCTTTTGCTTGTTATTTAATAACTCCGCCTGTTCAGTTTCAGACGCCAAGCTGACATAGGGGTGTGACGGACATGGTCTCAGCTCCATATCGTCCCCCAGCGCAAGTTCCAAGTCAACTCAATAACTCGCGGCAGCGAACGAGTCTACTAGAACCCAAAGGGAGCAGGAATAACCCTGTTGAGTTGGAGCAGAGGGAAGTACCCCTGCGTGCCCTGCCTGCACCTAAGGCTGCGTGCACAAGGGCGCACCCTTGCACGCACAGCTCTTAGGCGCGCAGCCCCGGCGCATCTGCCGGGGACGGCTGGGCTTTAGCTCTTCTGGCAGGGAAGCCCCAATGAAGGCTCCGCCCCTTCCAGCTAGATTTGTCTCGTGGCGTTCCTCTGCCCTTGTGCGATGCCGCTGCCGCTGCTCTCACACCTACTCCTAAGTAAAGTGCAGGACCTGGTGCAAGGGGTAACAGTGATGGAGACACTTGGAAATAGTGATCATAATATAATGAAATCTGACATAATTACTGGAGAGAGAATTGTAAATAAAACTACTTAAGTAACATTTTTTCATCCGGGCTTCCAAGATAGTCTCCATGCTTCTTGCAGACATTTAATCCTCGCCACTGCTCCTTTTAGTTTCTTTCTAACTTATTTCCTCATTTTATCATAGTCTCCCTTTTAAATTGTATTCCACAGGTTAAAAAAGGGTCCAAAGGGGCCAAATACCTGCCAACATGGCTAAACGGTGAGGTGAAGGAGGATATTAGAGGCAAAGCGTTGTCCGTTAACCATTACGCAGAGTTTTGGGGTAGTTTTGTACCTCAGATGCATATCTACTGCAATAACTCACAAGTTAGTTGCTCTCTGGCTTGGCCCTTTTAGGACATTGTCAACTGCTACCAGGGGCACAACATACCCAATGAACAGTGAGATAACATTAACTGTTCCTTTCTTGTGGACAAAAAGAGACTCCTGGGTAAGTTTGTACCCCAAATACAATATAAATTGTCTATGGGGTAAATTTGTACCCCAGCTAATATTACCATGGGGGCGGGCTATAGCGAAAGCTCATGCCCTAAATAAATAAATTGAAATTGAAAATTACTATGGGGATAAATGGACCCCAATCAATTATCATTTATGTGACAACAAAGAAAGTATATGTTGCAGTATACACACAAACCCATCCCCTCTGCAGACACACACATAGAACCATACTGTCTTCTCCACCCCAATCAATTTGCATATTTTCCAACAGAAGCCACACACACACAGACCCATCCCCCCTTCCATGTATGCAGTCTTCCATACTGTGATTCCACTGGCTGTGTGTCTCTTCTGGGGATTATTTGTATTCCATATGCCTTTAGATCATCATGACTGAGATTCCTTGCAGTGGTCTAAAATGGTCTCTTTTAAAATGCAAATGTTATGAAGGACCTGAAATATTAAATTTCAGGCCTATTACTGGTAATTTGTAACCTATCGCTAAAATCTGCCACTTTATCTGAGGACTGGAGGGTGGTGAATGTAACACTGATATTTAGAAAGGGCTCCAGAGGTGATCCTGGTAACTACAGCTTGGTGATCCTGATATCGTTGCTAGGAAAAATGGTGGAGACGATGATTAAGAACAGAATTACAGGGCATATTGATAAACATGACTTAATGGGGAAGAGTCAACATGGATTTAGCAAAGGTAAGTCATGCCTCACTAATCTATTGACATTTTTTGAGGGTGTGAGTAAGTATGTGGACAAGGGTGAGCTAGTCGATATAATATATCTGGATTTTCAGAAAGCATTTGATAAGGTCTATCATGAGAGACTCTTGTGGAAATTAAAAAGTCATGGAATAGGAGGCAGTATCCTATTGTGGATTGATAACTGGTTAAAGGATAGGAGGCAAAGAGTAAGACTAAATTGTCAGTTTTCACAGTGGAGAGAAGTAAATAGTGGAATGTCCCTGGGACTGGAGGAGTTTAATATGTTCATTAATGATCTGGAAAGGGGAGTAAGGAGCAAGGTGATCAAATTTGCAGGCGACACCAAGTTATTCAAGGTATTTAAAACACAAGGGAAATGTGAAGAATTTCAGGAGGATTTTGTGAGACTGGGTGGCTGGGCCTCTAAATGGCAGATGAAATTTAATGTGGACAGATGAGTGATACACATAGGGAGAAACAATCAAAACTTTATGTACACAATGCTGGGTTCTAAATTAGGAGTTACCTCTCAGGAACAGAACCTTGGAGTCATTGTGCACAATACATTGAAATCCTGAGCTCAGTGTGTGGTGGCTAACCAAAAAGCAAACAGAATGTTAGGAATTATTTGCGTTCCGCAGGGTTCCATCCGGTCTCCATTACTATTTAATGTATATATGCAGCCCTTGGGGGAGGTCGTGAGAGGGTTCGGGGTGCGATGTCACCAATATGCTGATGATACTCAGCTGTACGTCTCTTTTTCAGCTGACCCAGACCCTGCTCTCTCGTTGCCATCCCAGTGTCTGGAGGCCATGGCGGAGTGGATGTGGTAGAGCAGACTGACGCTCAACCCCGATAAGGCGGAGGTGATGGTGGTGGGGAGAGCAAGGGAGGTGTCGCCTCCCCCGATTGTGGGGGTTTGCCCTCCTATAGCTCAGCAGGTTCGGAGTTTGGGGGTGATATTGGACTCAGATCTCCGCCTGGAGAGCCGATCTGAGTCCAACGAGAGAGGGCATCAGCAATTTCATTTTGCAAGTCCCTGTTCTCGGCGGGCAGGCACAGACCAGCCCTCCCCACCCCCGCTAAGGGAACGGGGGGGTGTTTTTTCTCTTTTTTTCTTTTTTTTTGTATAGTAGTTGCTACTAGTGTGCATGAAGCTTTAGGTTTATAATAATATTAATTATTTTTACATAGCACCCCTGTGCCATGGCACTTGAAGCGTTTTACATATAACTAATTAAACATAACTTTTAATCCTCTCAACAACCCTGTGAGGTAGGTTACAACTCATGTGAATAAGCACATTCATTAGTGCTTGTAGGACTGATGAGTAAACTAAGCAGATAATATATCATTGTCAGTACATACTTGGAAGGTGAAAAGAAGGTTAGGGAAGGGGGAAATACGGTAGTAACTAACGGGAAACTAATATTGCCCAAGAGAAGGAGTATGAGTTGTTCTCTAGGAACAAAAATCCTACATAAAGATTTTTATTAATTATTGCACAATTTTTTATATTTAAATGAATAGGAATGAAAATTTCCAGAGCTAATCTCTTCAGGATCTGTTTTGTGTTTTATCAGCAGGGCAGGAGGCACAGTTTGTTTGTTCTACTGCTGAAAATAGCAACTATTAGGATCCGACGGCTCTCCCTATGTTGGCCCTGAGCCCTTTGTCTAACCTCATGCCAGCTCCCATGCCTAATGCTTGTGCTGGGGCCTGCATCAGTACTGGTGTTCATACTGATTAATTACCTGAATTGCTGAAGCAATTTAGGATTTATTTTTTAAAGAAGCGTCATTTATCCTATACAGTGAAATCAACAGGATCAAAACTGCTTATGCACTCCTTTCTGTATTTATGGTTGCTTCACACAATTTCTGCAGCCACTGTAGAAAGCTTGGCACAGTACATTTCTAGAAGAAATTTATATGGGCAGGTGGTTTTGTAAATGTGTCTAATTACTTCTCTTGCATCTATTCTTGTGGCTGCTGGCTGCCTGAAGTGCTCCCTGGACTGCAGCCCCCGTCGGAGAGGGGGTGCCAATGCCATGATACCGCCTCAGGGAACAGTTGCTAGGAGGTGGTGGCCCAGCACAGGCACTATTCTAGTCATCCTAACTGCAGGAGGACAAGATCCAGCCAGCATACAACAGCTGGTCTACTTGTGGATGGACACCCATGGAGTGGCTCTGCCTTAGCCGTGGTGCAGATGGGTTCCTTTTGATGTTGCTCTTTAACAAAAACAGAGAAGCTCTTTGGCAAAATTATTTTATTGCTGTTTTAACATGAATAAGGTGTTGGGCTTGGGGAGAAGGAGAGAGGGAGGGATTTGGAGACAGCCATGATCTCTCAGTGAAAGGGGGGTATGGGATGGGGGTAGGTGGGGGCTCCCCTGGATAAGATGGGGAAGTGGGAGCAGGTGTACAGGATAAGGGAAAGGGCCATGATTCCTCCATGAGGGCGGGGAGATAAGCTTGAGGGGAGGTTGGGCTGGGTTGGGAGAAGGATATCTTCAAGTGAGATAGAAAGTAGAGGGAGGAGATGGGTCCCCCCTCCCCCACACACACTTGCCTAATTTGCATACAGTAAGGTCAGAATTTGGAGAAACCTGTTGTCCACTAGGGATGTGCGAACAGAACGCGGTGCGGAGGTTCGGACTTTCGGTCAGAAACCCGTGTTTGGGTTCGGCGGAGTTCGGTTGGGCCGAACTCGGCTGAACATCCAAAAATAGCACTATCGATACCGATACTGAAATCAAATTTTTTTCCCGGTATCATTTGGCCCTGAAACCACCCCTGGTGCCAGGAAGTCTGCTCCTCAGCTGCCTCCCCCTTCCAGGCACGTTTTTCCTACCCAAAGTCATGTTTTTCCCACCCCGGAACTCATCCAAACTTTTCCAAACTGTTCAGCCGTTCTAATGTTGTCAGGGCCCGGTACCTTCAGCTCCGGCGATGGCGGAGCTGGGGCCGACGCCATGTGGGGAGACCGAAGCGGGGAGGAACAAAAGCAGCGAGGAAGGCACCCCCGGCCACGCCAGCACAAGGGAAGTTCCCACCTAGCGCAGGGAACGCAAGCAACACAGAATCCCCAGCCCCCGCTTGTTGCAGAGGGGCGGGGCTAGGAGAAACCGTGCATCACTCCGCACGCCTCCGTGCGCAGCGGGGGGCAGACCAACGCTCTTAAAACCTGATGCCGAGGAGGTCAGCGTTGCTGGAGATCAGAGCACTGTGAGACCGGCCGTGAGCATACAGATATTGAGCGTGGGATTGTGAGCATCGTGTGAAGCAAGTGTGACTCCCTGAGTGAGTGAAGGTGTTGAGCGGAGTGAGAGTAGTGGTTGTGGGGATCAGGGTGAAGCTAGTAGGTGATGGGATTAGTTGCTGGGGGGTGTACGAGTGGTGTGGGGATACGTGGGGGGCACGCCCTTTCCTTGGTAGTTAGGATCCCGTCCTCCTGTGTGAGTTCGTGCGTCCCCCTGACCCCCTTGTTCCCTGGTCCTGGAACCCTCCCCTGTGTCCCTCACCGTCAACCACCTGTCCCCATTCCCTGGCACAGTTTGGAGTGTGGAACAATTGTGGTGTGTGTGTGGGGGGGGGCTAGACTACTGTAACAGGGCAGGTTGTGCACCGTGACTGCTCCCCCCCGATGATGATCTTGTCTCATCTCCTGTTGGAGAACTAGGGCTCTATAAGAACCTGAGGGGTTGTTTCTCCCGCACGGTGCACCCCACCCGCACAGTAAGCTTGGGGTACTTGGGTTGGTTAGGTGTAGGAGTTTCTGAGTCCCTTCCTTCCCTTCCCTAACAGTATCTCCAGCTACATGGACTCAGCAAACCCACTAGAGGAGTTAACTCGGGTAGTGCAATCCCTAGCAATGGAAATTAGGGACATGAAGGAAAGACAGGAACGAGGAGCGGTGAGTGGGGTGGAGGTGGAAGAGGACGTGGCCAGCATGGCTCCCTTAGAGGAGGAGGCTTCCCATGTTAGCGGGCCTCATGAGTGGGGGCGGCGAGAGCCTAAGCACCCCCCCCATAACTAAATTTAATGGGGATAAAAAACAGTTTCAGGGGTTTCTGGCCCTATGCAAATTGGCATTTCAATTACAACCTGAAACTTATCGGACCGAAGCAACCAAGGTTGCATTTATTATTGGGCACTTTGAAGGGCTTGCCCTTGATTGGGCCACGCCCTTGTTGATCAAGGATAGCCCATTACTAAAGGACTTCAAAAAGTTTATTTGTGAATTTGAATTCCTATTTGACTACCCGCATAGGGTTAAGGATGTGGAGAGTGCCATTCTGACTCTGAAACAAGGGAAGGGGCCGGTGTTGGAATATATTACGCACTTTCAGCACCTGGCCGTAGAATTAGAATGGCCTGACAACGTAGTGAAGGTCCTTTTTCGCAAAGGTCTTTGTGATGAATTAAAGGACCAGCTCTCCTTTATCGAAATGCCCCCCACCTGGGCGGAATTAGTAAATCTAACTTGTCAAATTGAAGAGCGATTGATGGAACGCCACTGAGAATGACAACAGGAGGGAACAAGAGCTTGGCTACCTCGACCACTCGCCTTTCCCACAAGTCGTCCCAAGGTGCGACAAGCAGAGGAATCAGAGCCAATGCAACTTGGGGCCACACGAGGTCTGTTAACAACACAAGAGCATGAAAAAAGGCGCCTAGAACGTCTGTGCTTTTATTGTGGGAAGACTGGCCATTATGCAAGAGACTGCTCCCAACTTCCTCCCGAACGGAGGGCTTCGGGAAATGATCAGCGCGGGAGGGGAGGGCAGGGGCTGACCCGGTAATTCGCTACCAAGCCCCTGACGAGACCCTGGTGGAAGGCCTTACGGTGGGCCAAGGACGTGAACATTTTTGTGTACCAGTCAGCCTTAAGGTGACTGGTACCCCTTCATGCTCGGTGGTTGCCCGAGTGCTCATCGACTCTGGAGTATCGGGAAATTTTATAGATGCTGTATTCGCACAAGAGTAAGGGGTTCCCATACAATTTAAGAGTCGCTCCGAAGCTGTGTTTTCCATTGATGGCCGGGTCCCCCTTGAGTTCGGGACCTGTAGTATCGTGCACCGATACCCTTACGGGAACGATTGGAACCCATCAAGAACGTATACGATTTGACGTGGTATGAAGCCCTGCCTTCCCCCTCATTCTGGGCTTGCCCTGCCTACGAACCCACAATCCCCACATTCAGTGGGAGCGTCAGGTAATTTGCTTTTGTTCTCCTCATTGCCATATGCATATACTACGACCCCCGTCTCTCCCTTCCCTTGTTGCAGGTACCATTCATGTCGAACTGAAGGACCAGATACACGAAGCCCTCCCACAAGACTATATGGAATGCACGGATGTATTCAAACCACAGGAAGCGCTGGAATTGCCGCCACATAGACGCTACGATTGCCCCATTGACTTGATTCCAGGAGCAACGCCACCCTGTGGTAGAATTTATGCCCTGTCAAGACCCGAGCTTAAAACACTGAAGGATTATATTCATGAGCAGCTGGATGAGGGGTTTAGTCGCTCTACTTCCTCCCCGTCCGGAGCCCCCCTATTCTTCGTGCCTAAGAAGGACGGGGGGCTACGGCCATGTATAGATTATAGAGGGTTGAATGCCCTCACCATCAAAAATATGTATCCATTGCCCCTCAGAATTGTTGGATCGTCTCCAAGGGGCTACAATTTTTACCAAGCTAGATCTATGAGGGGCCTATAACCTTCTTCGCATGCGGGCAGGCGACGAATGGAAGACAGCCTTTAGAACCCGATACAGATTGTTCGAATATCTAGTCATGCCCTATGAGTTGGCCAACGCACCAGCCACCTTCCAATATTTAATTAACGACATTTTTCGAGACATTTTGGACATCTATGTCGTAGCATATCTCAACGACATCCTGATATTTTCTCATAATTTAAGCGAGCACATACAGCATGTTCGCACCGTTCTTACGCGATTACGACAAAACCGGTTGTATTGTAAGGTGGAGAAATACTCCTTCCATCAACAAGTTATCCCCTTTTTGGGATTTATAATTTCTCCCCAAGGAATAAATATGGACCCGGCCAAAGTCACTGCTATTAAGGATTGGCCAGCCCCACAAGCAGTGAAGCCCCTCCAACAATTTTTAGGGAGTGCCAATTATTACCGGCAATATATTCCTCACTACGCCGATCTCACTGCCCCCCTGATGCGATTACTTAAGAAAGGGGCATCCTATGTATGGGGAAAGGAGCAACTAGCCGTATTCACAGAACTAAAACATGCCTTTACCCAATCCCCACTTTTGCAGCATCCCGACCTGACTCTTCCCTTTCTTGTAGAAACGGATGCGTGGCCCTAGGGGCAGTATGATCATAGTAACGACCTGGGGAAAAGAAACATTTATCATGTGCATTTTATTCCCGCCAGTTGAGCCCTGCAGAAAGGAATTATACGATTCTAGATCGAGAACTTTTGGCTATAAATGCCGCATTTGGCACTTGGTGACACCACCTAGAAGGGGCTGCCCACACAGTGCGAGTGATAACGGACCATAAAAACTCACTGTACTTACAGGGGGCACGAATAGAAAATGCCCGACATGTTCGATGGGCACTTTTCTTTGCCCGTTTCTCTTTCCAAATATCGTAACGACCTGGAAAACAAATTACGTTTGCGGATGTGCTGTCCCGCCGCTATGAATCGCGTCCCACCCCCGACAGGCAGGGAGAACCCCTTCTAAGGCCCCAAATAATTGCTGCTAGCGGAATGACATTTGCCCAATTCCAGAAACTGGCTACCCAGGATTCGGAGGCTAAGGGCGCTGGCATGCCCCACTCTCCAGGGGCCAAACCATGTCCGTCTGGTATTCCTAGGGTCCCTGATGCAGCCCGGCCAGAGGTCTTAAAGGCCCATCATGATGCCCCCCTTGCAGGACATCCCGGGCAGCGACGTACCTTATCCTTGCTTCGACGACATTTTTGGTGGCCGGGAATACACAAGGACACCAAGGCTTACGTCCGGGCCTGCAAGGTATGTAATAGAACCAAGACACCTCGCACGACCTCTATAGGCCTGTTACAGTTAAGTCCCTTGCCTCATGGTCCATGGCAACAAATTAACTTAGACTTTATTGTGAAACTCCCCCCATTCCTGGGGTACACAACTATCTTGGTTGTAGTGGACCAATTTTCAAAAATGGCCCACTTTATCCCTTGTAAAGGCTTGCCTACAACACAAAAAACAGTCCAGTTATTAATACAGCATGTTTTCAAGTTGCATGGACTACCCCGAACCATTGTCTTTGATAGGGGCTCACAATTTATAGCACGGTTTTGGCATGCCTTGTTCGCTGCAGTTGGTGTGCGTCTGTCACCGTCCACCGCATACCATCCACAGTCCAATGGACAGGCCAAATGCACCAACCAAGCGCTGGAACAGTATCTTCACTGTTACTCTGATTACCTACAAGATAATTGGGTGAACCAATTGCCCCTCGCCGAATTTGCATTCAACAATGCACCTAATGCTTCTCTTGGTTCGTCCCCCTTTTTCATCACTTACGGCTTCCATCCTCGACTCCTCTTCCCTGAACTTCCCTCCGTTGAAGTCTCTGCCGCTGGTGAGATGCTGCGTCAATTACGACAGAACCACGCCTGTGCCCGATCCATGTTACACAAGGCCAGACAACAATATAAACGCTATGCAGACCAACGTCGACAACCAGCCCCGTATTTTGCCGTGGGGGACCTTGTTTGGGTAGACAGACGCCACTACCCATCGCACCGCCCATCCCCCAAACTGGATGACAGATATATAGGCCCCTTTCCCGTCCTCTGTCAAGTAAACCCTGTGACGTATCACGTTGCGCTCCCAGCTCATGACCGTTGTCACCCCGTCTTCCACATGTCCCTGCTCAAACCTCAATTTGCTCCTCTCTTTCCAGACTCCGAACCACCAGGACCCGTACCTCCTATTACCGAAGCACCTGAATATGAAGTGAAGGCTATTTTGGACTCTAAACGCTCCAGAGGTAGGGTTTACTATCTTGTGAACTGGAAGGGATATGATGTATCCGATCGCTCTTGGGAACCGGCCTCTTCCATCCATGCCCCCCGCCTCCTTCGTCACTTTCATGCTCGTTTTCCCCTTAAACCAGGAACACCACCACAGAATAGGAAAGAGAAGCCCTTGGGGGGGGATGCTGTCAGGGCCCGGTACCTTCAGCTCCGGCGACGGTGGAGCCGGGGCCGACGCCATGTGGGGAGACCGAAGCGGGGAGGAACAAAAGCAGCAAGGAAGGCACCCCCGGCCACGCCAGCACAAGGGAAGTTCCCACCTAGCGCAGGGAACGCAAGCAACACAGAATCCCCAGCCCCCACTTGTTGCAGAGGGGCGGGGCTAGGAGAAACCATGCATCGCTCTGCACGCCTCCGTGCGCAGCAGGGGCGGAGCAACGCTCTTAAAACCCGATGCCGGGGAGGTTAGTGTTGCTGGAGATCAGAGCACTGTGAGACCGGCCGTGAGCATACAGATATTGAGCGTGGGATTGTGAGCATTGTGTGAAGCGAGTGTGAGTGTGAGTCCGTGAGTGAGTGAAGGTGAGAGTAGTGGTTGTGGGGATCAGGGTGAAGCTGGTAGGTGATAGGATTAGTTGCTGGGGCGTGTACGAGTGGTGTGGGGATACGTGGGGGGGCACGCCCTTTCCTTGGTAGCTAGGATCCCGTCCTCCCGTGTGAGTTCGTGCGTCCCCCTGACCCCCTTGTTCCCTGGTCCTGGTCCCCTCTCCTGTGTCCCTCACCGTCAGCCACCTGTCCCCATTCCCTGGCACAGTTTGGAGTGTGGAACAATTGTGGTGGTGGGGGGGGGCTAGGCTACTGTAACGGCAGGTTGTGCACCGGGGCTGCTCCCCCCCGATGATGATCTTGCCTCATCTCCTGTTGGAGAACTAGGGCTCTATAAGAACCTGAGGGGTTGTTTTTCCCGCACGGTGCACCACACCTGCACAGTAAGCTTGGGGTAGTTGGGTTGGTTGGGTGTAGGAGTTTCTGAGTCCCTTTGAACTTCCCTTCCCTAACAAACGTTTGGTTCGGACGTTCAATTTGGTCGTCCAAACAGGCGGAGTTCAGCCCGAACTCCGAACATCCGAACCGCGTTTGCACATCCCTATTGTCCTCCCATGCTCCAGGTTTTTTGTGGGGGCCAATTGAGGGTTGTCAGCCTTAGGCTTTGGGTTTTTAGCATCCAGAGCCAGAAAAGAGCATCCAGAGCCAGAAAGGAGTTTGGATAAAATGGGGAAGTGGGAGCAGGTGTACAGGATAAGGGAAAGGAGTTGTTAGGAGGCGGCGCCTGCTGCACCGCGGGGTTCCCTGATCTTCGGCTGCTCCTGCCGCCCAGGCGGGGCTGCCCGCCGCGGCGTCTTTGGCCCCGCCGGCGTCAACGGTTGCTAAGGCAACCAACCCCCTAGACAGTGCTGCACCCGCACTTCCGGGTACGGTGCAGGGTGTGGGGGCGGGGCCCGGGCCACTGCGGCGTTCCGCGCGGCTCAAGGCGCGACAGAGGGCGGAGACTCAAAGCTAAAAAGCCGGCGCTGGGACTTGCCCAGCACCGGTAATCAGAGCGAGAAGCTGGCCCCCTTTTCTTGAGATATGTGACCTTGTGCTGTGTATTTCCCCTGTGTCTTGTTGACTGTGCCTCTAGAGCTTGTGTGACTCTGAGTGGATCCTGACCCCTGTTCCTTTCTCTGAGAATATAAGTAAGGCATGGGAGTCCGGTGGTGGGTGAGTGTGTGGGTGTTCCCTTCCCCCCTCCCTGTGGGAGCCTTCCCCCTTCTGTGTGAGTGCCCTGGCCCTCTCCACCCCAGTTCCCCGGGGACCTTGCCCGGTTTCCCACACCAGTCGCATGATCCTTCCTCCCCCTTCCCCTAGGTGCGAGTGCATGTGTCTGGGACTGTTTGTGGGCTTCAGCCTTTCTCCTTGCTCTGCGCCCTATGATGATATGGGCCTAGTCTCTGTGAGACTATACAGGCCCAAATACTATCCTGACGGGCAATTATTCCAGTGCTGCACTGGTCAGAGCAGGGAGAGCCTTGATCTGAGTGGGAGCTTGTGGTTGATCAGGCAAACCCCCCACCCCTCACTAACAGGAGTTTGGAAAGGGATATGGAAAGGGTGGTCAAAGAGACAGCCATGATTCCTCCATGAGGGCAGGGAGATAAGCTTGAGGGGAGGTTGGGCTGGGTTGGGAGAAGGATATCTTCAAGTGAGATAGAAAGTAGAGGGAGGAGATGGGTCCCCCCTCCCCCACACACACTTGCCTAATTTGCATACAGTAAGGTCAGACTATGGAGAAATCTGTTGTCCGCTCATGCCCCAGGTTTTTTGGGGGGGGTCAATTGAGGGTTATCAGTCCTAGACTTTGGGTTTTAAGCATCCAGAGCCAGAGAGGAGCCACATGCTCCTCACAATTAGGAGAGAGGAGCATGTGGAGAGCCTATTGAGGTCATAGAATCATAGAGTTGGAAGGGACCTCAGAGGTCATCTAATGTAACCCCCTGCTTAGTGCAGGAGATTAACAGCTACAGCATCCCCAACAGATGGTTGTCCAGCCTCTGTTGGAAAATCTCCAGCAAAGGACATCACCTCCCTAGTTAATTTGTTCCATTGTCGAACAGCTCTTACAGTTAGGAAGTTCTTCCTAATGTTTAACCCAAATTTGCTTTCTTGTAATTTGAGCGCACTATTTCTAGTCTTGCCCTCAGGGGCAACAGAGAACAAGTCTTCGCCATCTTCTGTGTGACAGCCCTTCAGGTATTTGAAGACTGCTATCATGTTTTCTTTTAGGCTTCTCTAGGCTAAACATACCCAGTTCCTTCAACCTTTTATCATAGGACTTGGTTTCCAGGCCCCTGACCTGTTGTAATTTGTTGATGTCCTTCTCAAAGTGTGCCACTCAGAACTGTACTCTCGATGAGGTCTGACCAGCGCAGAATAGAGTGGAACTATTACTTCTCGTGACCTAGAAACTATGCTTTTGTTATTCAGGTTAAAATTGCATTAGCCTTTTTTGCAGCTGCTGACTCATGTTCAGTTTGTGATCAATTACAATTCGTAGATCCTTTTCATGTGTTGCTGCCAAGCCAGGTATCACCCATGCTCTACTTGTGCATTTGATTTTCTTATCTAAATGCAGAACTTTACATTTATCTCTGTGTGAATTTATTTTTGTTAGATTTGGCCCAGTTTCCCAACCTATCAAGATCATTTTGAATTTTATTTCTGTCTTCTACAGTGTTAGCTATCCCTAGTTTTGTGTCATCTGCAAATATGGTAAGCATTCCCTCTACTCCTTCATCCAAGTCATTAATAGAGTTAAATAGTACCGGGCCCAGGACAGAGACCTGAGGTACCTCACTCGATACTTCTCTCCAGATTGATGAGCACTCTTTGAGTAGCTCATGATGGAAAGGATGATGTATATCAGGCAGCAAGAGAAAAGGTTATCATGGGCATAGCAGTGCCTTTTCCTCTGCCCCTCTCCTGCCTTTTCTCAAGGTATTTGCGGGTCTACTGTGGCTATTGTTTAATGTGAGGTCGATTGCGTTATATGACAAGGACAAATTTAAGTCAAAAATGACAAACAAATTAAAGGAACCTAATTGTCCCTTGGAATCTGTCTAGAAGTTCCTTGCTTGATTGGAAAATATATAACAGCAGGGCTATACTATTGTCTACCTGAACAGTATGGCGACACTGATGAAAACATCCTCTACTCCTCACCCTTATAGATGATTGTTGTACTGCTAGAACAATGACTTGGGTCCTACATATCTGAAAGGCTGCCTCCTCCCCATTACGATCCTTAAAATTGGCCATGAATGACTTCTTGCTGGTCCCATCAGTATGCCAACTTGATGGCAAAGGCCTTGTAAAGAGGGATTCTTGGTAGCTACTCTACTGTTCTGAAACTCTCATCCTCTGGAGGTTTGTGAAAGCCCAGGCCTGATCATTTTTCCCTTAGCACAATTACTATATAACATCTCTGGCTAATCTCCTTTAGCACAATTATCATATACTACAGACTGTGATACAGCCATAAATCTTCCTCTATGAAGGATAACATCATGCTCATCCTTAATTTCTACGGCTTGGATGCTAGGGCTTGTATCTGTGGCACACTGATGACCAAATTGCCTAAATTACGTGAGGAGGTGCTGGGTGGTGTTCCGGAAGCTCACTAGATTGCTGCAAATGAATCTATCCACAGAATACTAGTTACTGTTCAGCAAATAGAAAATGGTATGCATGCAGATCGATACTTTTTAATTGTAGTATATGGAATATTTTGTAATATGGTTCAGGCTTTACTAAATTCTTCATCTTTGCTCTATTATGTTACACGTAGTTTTATTGCTTTAGCCTTTCCTGTAAAATTGGCTCACATAGGAGATGATCACCCTGTCTGTCACACCTTCTTAGTGGGAATGAATAGTGGGAATGAATGAAATTATTTCCAATCAAAGGACATCATCCCCTCCTGGAGAACAGCGTTAGTGTTTATAGTTCTGTACGAAATTCCCTTTTAAGCCTCTTTAGAGGTAGCAAGTCTAAAGTTCCTCTCTGTAATTTTGTTTTTCCTGAGAATTTCCAAACTCCCTTTACTCCTCAATGAAATTATGCATTTATGTAATTTTGATTCCTTTGACCCAAGCATTTTCTTTTCTTTTCTAGGGATCATCTCCATTGTTTTCAGGAACTACTCTAGAATACTATAGTTGTTTGTTTTTCCAAAATAAGTGGTAGGAGAATTTCTTTTAAACAAAGTTAATTAGGCCAATTGGTTGATGATTCTAGGGATGTCTTTTTAAGATATCAAACTTGAGATGCTTTTAAAAAACCTGATTTTCAGAAGTTATGAACACGAGGGAATAAACAAAAGATCAACTTATGAAAGTTACTCAGTTCATTCTGTACCATTTGTTCCTCTTTTTGAAGTCTACATTAAATCTATTGAACATTAATGTAGAATGTATTTGTACATTTTCCTGTTAGGGTCTCTCTAGATTTCAACTTCAAATTTTTTAGGCTCAGCATAACAATTCAGTTTTCTCCCTCACAGTGTTTGCCTCCTAGATGTGCATAATATTTTTATAACTTATTTTGGGTAAAGTATGCCTATAATGCAGAATGATATTTTTTGTTGTATTAATTACCATGTTTTCTTCTCTCTTTTATGTTTAATATCTTTGAAATCCTCATTTGTACTTCTGCTTTACCTCAACATGTCTGCGTAACAAAACAGCTAAATCTGATACTTTGCATTACTTATTATATGTAATAGAATATATTAGATGTAATAAGTAATAACTTGTATTACTTATATCTAATAGAGTATATTAGATATAATAAGTAATACAAAGTATCAGATTTGGCTGTTTTGTTATCCAGTTAGTGATGGATCCTATTGCCTTCCCTCCATGACCTGTCTTAAAATTAAATACTTACTAAACCCTAATATTCCTTATTATACAATTGTCGCTTTGACCACATTCAGCCCCTCCTCTCCACCCTGCACTGGCTCCCCCTACGGGAATGCATTCAACACAAGTTCCTGGCCTTCACCTTCAGGCTCTTCATGGCCTTGCTCCCCCATATCTTTCTGTTCTTGTATCCTGTAACATTCCTACCCGGGAGCTTCACTCCTCTTCTGCCCCTACCCTCGCCTGCTTGCGACTCCCGTGGTCCTCTAAACACCTTCACCCCTTCTCTCTTGCTGCCCCCCATGCCTGGAACTCCCTCCCTGGATACTTTTGTTTTGCTCCCTCTCTCCCTACTTTCAAGTACCTCCTGAAAACCTACCTCTTCCGTCAGGCTTTCCCTGGCTTGTCATGAGTGATAAGAATCTCCTGTCGGTAACTAAGGCCACTTTCATACATGCCCCCCCACCCCCAGTGCATATTTGGGCTGCGGGGGGGAATGCACAGCCCAAATATGCGTGGAATGCAGAGCTCAATTTCCTGCTCTGCATCCTGTGCGGCTTTGCTGACAAAGACGCGTGGGGGGGGTGGGGAGGCTTTCACACCGGCCGATCCCTGCGTATATTTGGGCTGCGCATTCCCCCCCACAGCCCAAATATGTGCACGGGGTATGTATGAAAGTGGCCTAAGTTAAGCATCTGCACCTGCAACCTTGTAAATGTATCCGTGTCTCTTCTGAAGTTAACCTGTCCCCCCCTTCCATGTCTCTCTTAGATTGTAATCCCCCTGGGGTAGGGATCTCTCTACAACTATTGATTGTACAGTGACAGGTACACGGCTGGTGCTGTATTATTATTATTATTATTATTATTAAATAATAATAATAAAGTTAATAATAATAATTAATAAATAACTGTATTATTCACAACATTGTTTTCTGTTTATTTCAATCAGGTGGAGTCTTTAGACAAATTTCTGATCAGTGGCTGTGCTTGCGAGGTTAAGTGTGATGAGGATAATGAATCGCCTATATCAGACGAAGAGGGACAAAAGAAAACAGTTCAAGTCAACATGCAGTCATTGAGACATAACTCTCTGAAATATAGTACGTGTTCTTTACCTCTCCATCATTGGGAGTTGATGGGTGAGGTTATGTTTATGTCCTGAAGTGTTATCATACAAGAATTCTTATCTGCTGGGTGAAAGTTTGTAACCTTTACAGTGGTAGATCAAGTGAAGGAGTATAAGTTGAATGACTATGTATAATATTTGAAGTTAATTGGAAGATGGATGCCAAATTTTGAAAAGGATAGCACTGTTTTTTTGTATAAGACAAAATGCTCTTTCCTAGCCCTTCTTTTGCCTGCATGCTCAATATAGTTAATATCTTCTGTTTCTTAAAATAAAATGACATTGTGCGTTAATATATGTGACGCTGCCCGGTATGACCTCATATGGCCCACCTGGGCCAGAGCCTTGCTCATGCATCGTTTAGTAGGCCATCAGTTGTGGGCCTGCTATAGCCCCTGACTGGGTAGGCAGCAGGCCTGAAAGGAACCAGGCTCACAGTTCCGGTCCAAGGGCTGCCCATGCAGGCCATAGTGGGTCATACCGGGTAAGTGCTGACCTCCATGGCTGCCCATCATAGTGGGCGTGGGGTGCTGGCTGCAGCATGGGAGTGGGGCCAGCTAGCCTCACATTGTTTCCCCTCTCCCCCTTCCTGGCCTTGTCGATCGGCAGGAATGTTTATTCTTTTCCCTGACCCAGCTACCACTGGGACATATAGCTGGAGTGCCGGCTGCTTGTTTATTTAAACACCCAATGATTTAATCTTCAGAGAATTGAGATGTGGAAAAAATGTAATGCTCCCCGGAAGAAAATACTGTACCTCAAAGTTTGGTATACACAAGAAACTCTTAAGCATTTACTTTTGGCTGGTTAGAGTATGTATTTATTTACAGTAGCAGTGCTATGATTTTGAATTTATTTAGGCTATTTCCAAGATGCATTTGATATCTCTGTAGTTTTTTTTAGTTCAGAAGTGAGTTCAGGGTTCTTATTCCTGATGGTTACCCACTCTCTTATATATTGATATAAGATTTACGCATGCAATTCTCATGAGTGTTAATTGGGGAGATAATAGATTTCCAGTTAATCTCCTCAGTGATATGTCATTTTCTCCTTAAATTTGAACTATAGTACTTTGCTTCTTATATGAGTGAATTAGATATTTTGACAAGAAGTCCCAGTTATTTCAATAAAGACTGGTATTATAAATGCAGAAATAGCCAATAGTAAAGTCCTTTGTGCAGCAGTAACTGAGTTCATAACTGCACACTGTGAGTTATTCTGACTTATGTCTTTATCTTTTCTATGTTTTAAAAGTGAATGTTCCCAAATTGTGGGTGCTTTTAAAAGGACAGCACTCATGGCTCTGCTCCACTTCACACCTGGATAGTCCATCTGTGTGGTCTGGCAGATGTGCAGGCAAAGCAGAACAGGCGGTGCCTCCTCTGCTCCAGTGCCTCTAGTAGAGCTCTGGAACATCCTGGAGTACCGCCAGTGGAGTGGACCACCCATACTTGGAACATCAGCCAAAGGCAGAGCTGTGGTACATTCACCTGGCAGACAGCCTCTGAAGTTTTGCTCCCAGCTGAGGGGTGCTGTGTGGGTGGACTGTGGGCTGCGGCACCTGCCAGGTGTTTATAAACCTTGCCCGGGGGAGGGCGGGCTGCACATGTACGATGTGGTGCTGGCTGCCCCGGAGCAGATCCAGGGGTGGTGACCCCTGAGGTCCATCTAAAATGACCAGGGCCAGATGGCATTCACCCCAGAGTTCTGAAGGAACTCAAATATAAAATCGCAGACCTACTGTTAGTAATTTGTAACTTGTGACTAAAATCTGCCACTGTACCTGAGTATTGGAGGGTGGCAAATGTAACCCCAATATTTAAAAAGGGATCCAGAAGTGATCCTGGAAACTACAGACCAGTACGCTTGATGTCTGTGCCGGGCAAAATGGTGGAAACCATCATTAAGGACAGAATTACAGGGCATGTTGGCATGGGAAAGAGTCAACATGGATTTAGTAAAGGTAAGTCATGCCTCACTGACCTGTTGGAATTCTTTGAGGGTGTAAATAAGCATGTGGACAAGGGAGACCCAATAGATCTAGTGTACCTGGATTTCCAGAAAGTATTTGATAAGGTCCCTCATGAGAAAATTAAAAAGTCATGGGATAGGAGGTAGTGTCATACTATGGATCAGAAACTGGGTAAAAGATAGAAAGCAAAGGTTAGGACTAAATGGTCAGTTTTCGCAATGGAGAGATGTAAAAAGTGTTGTGCCTCAGGGATCTGTATTGGGACCAGTGCTGTTTAATGTATTCATTAATGATTTGGAAAAGGGTGTTAAGAGTGAGGTGATCAAATCTGCAGATGACACCAAGTTATTCAAGGTAGTTAAAACACGAGCAGACTGTGAGGAACTGCAACAGGATCTTACGACACTGGGTGCTGGGCATCTAAATGGCAAATGAGATTTAATGTGGCCAAGTTCCAAGTGATGCACGTAGGGAAAAATAATCCAAACTATGCGCACACAATGTTGGGTACTAAGCTAGGAGTTACTACTCAAGAAAAGGATCTGGGGGTAGTTGTAGACAATACAATGAAATCCACAGCGCAGTGCGCAGCAGCAATCAAAAGAGCAAACAGAATATTAGGAATTATTCGGAAGGGGATAGAGAATAAAACTGAGGATGTCATAATGCCTCTATACAAATCAACAGTACGACTGCACCTCGAATATTGTGTGCAGTTCTAGTCGCCCCATCTCAAAAAAGACATAGTTGAACTAGAAAAGGTACAGAGGTACAGAAAAGGTACAGAGAAGGGCAACAAAAATGATCAAGGGCATGGAAGGGCTCCCGTATGAGGAGAGGCTTGGTAGGTTGGGGCTCTTCAGTTTAGAGAAGAAATGACTGAGAGGAGATATGATAGAGGTCTATAAAATCATTAGTAGCATGGAACTAATAAGCAAGGAGCAGTTATTTACCCTCTCAGCTAGTACTAGAACTAGGGAACACGCCATGAAACTCATGGGTGGCAAGTTTAAAACGAATAAAAGAAAATATTTTTTCACTCAGTGTATAATTAGGTTGTGGAATCCTCTGCCAGAGGCTGTAGTAAGGGCCAGTACTAAAACTGAGTTTAAAAGAGGTTTGGACAAGTTTCTGGAAGACAGGATCAGGGAACATGACGGGAGCTGGGGGAAAACAACACGGAATGGATCCCCCATTGTGACCTGTTGGTTGCTTCTCCCAAGCCACCGTGATTTGCCACTGTCGGGCTAGATGGACCATTGGTCTGACCCAGTATGGCACTTATTATCAGGGCCGGCCCCAGGCATGGGCCACATGTGCGGCCGCACATGGCCCCGCCGCCAGCTGGGGCCCCGCACTTGCCTGGCTGGGCAGCAGGCTGCAGCCAGCTTCTCCCCCAGAAAGTGTCTTCCTCCCCTCCCTGGCTCCAGACCCCATCCCTCACCTGCCTCTGCCTTCTAGTAGTGCTGCAGCACAGGAGACACTGGATCCGGCTGGGAGATAAGGCTGTTTACAAACAGCTCCTCCCCACGTGCTGATCAGAAGGTTGCTATCTTGTAAAGAAGGTTCTTCGAGATGGCTCCCAACATTCTCACAACTGGGTTGTGTGCACTCACCCTGTTCAAATAATAGACCACATGATGGTCTTGAGCTCCTCTGGTATAAAAAGAACCCTCCCCCTCTGAATGACAGTTCCTTTCAACCCTTTCTAGAAATATAAGAAAAGAATTCCATGCGGGGCTGGAAGGGTGGGTGTTGTGAGAATGTTCGGAGCCATCTCAAAGAACCTTGTTTGCAAGGTAGCAACCTTCTGTTCTTCTTCGAGTGGCTCCTCACATGATATTTTTACATGGCTCCGCCGGGTGGGGAGTCCGTGGGCGCGCCAGTGCATGGATGGGGCATGCACACAGCTGCACACACATCCCCACTCACCCACCACTCATCCACACCCACATAGTAACCACCATTTCCCCCGGTTGCTCCGTGCGTGGGGATGAGTGGGGGGGTGAGTGGGGATGCGTGTTAGGCGAGCGCGCACGCACCCCCACTCACCATGGGCGCGTGCACCACGTCATTCACATGGGGTTCCCCCACCCATGAACACACAGAAATCTGCGTGTTTACGGCTGGGAGGAGAGACCCGTGTAAAAAGGGCCACATTCTCACAACTGTCTTACTTATACTATCTTAGGTAGGAATTTAGGATGTAAAGCAATATCTATTCTGTCTTGGAAAATAAATCTGCAAATATGGTTCTGAGATTATTATGGCTGCTATTTCACTAACTCTTCTTAATGAAGTTATTGCTAACAGGAATACTGTCTTTAAACCCGCACCCCATAACCAGTTCATTTGCACCCCCATATAATCAATTCACGCTGCCCCGTGGGCACAAATTAAATGGTTATGGGTGGGGGCAGCGTGAATAGATTATATGGGGGCGGGGGCAGAAATGAACTGGTTATGGGGTGGGGGCAGCATGAACTGATTATGGGGGCACAACTGAACTGGTTATATGTCTCTTTTCATGGCATAATGCGCTTAATAAGCTAGCTGCATTTTGGGTGTCTTGTGTGTGTGATAGCAGCACCTCTGGACTGGTCACACCGCATGCGTGCACAAGGCACAGGCGGCACTGGCAGCAAGAAGCAACAGGCCCTGGAGGCCAGACTGGCTAAGCTCACCCCCTGGCCCCTCCTCCAGTAAGGCAGTGGACGCAGTCAGTCTCTCTGTGCCTGTGTCACTGCCCGCTTGGCTGCCCCTGCAGTGGAACCACTCCTGGGGAGTGGTGGTAGACACTCGGCTGGGGAGGGGGGGAAGCATTAGGAGGCCATGCTTCTCCATGGTTGCTCGGAGAGGTGGAGAATGGGAATCCTTCCTGTCCAGAGGGAGTAAGTTTTATGTAAATGTATACATTTGCATAATTAGGTGGTGCCTAATTATGCAAATTAGACCCCGCACCAAGACTTTGCACATGGCCTCACAAACCCCGGGGCCAGCCCTGCTTATTATGTTCTTATGTTCTTAAAGATAACCCATTGGTCAAAACTCTAAGTGGACTTGTGACATCTGCAGATGAGTGAGGCACTGTCACCTTTTTCCCGGTAAGCTACAGAGAAGACCAGTTTCTCACAGGGATCCTCCTGGACAGCCAGCTCAGGACACTGGGGTTAGATTCCCACCTTGACCAGCAGGCGGCAGACTTCAGCTTTTGGAGCATGCACAGATAGATCTAACCCCCTGTAGCACTAGTTGATCGTCTGCCTTCAGACAAGTGGACTTTAGTCCTATTGATTGAATGAGTTGCTGATAGGCCCAGAACTCCGAGGTGCCAGGGAGAGTGAAACACCCTCCTTGTTCACCAATTCCTCCCAGGAGGGAGCTTCAGGGCCGTTCCCTGCACTCCAGCTCCAGTGGTTCAGGATCCGGGAAGAGTTAGCGCAGCGGAGCACCTCTGGGTGCTTCCAGACTGCTGAGGAGCCCACTAAGGGGGTCTACAGCTTTCTCTCTTCCCCTGCCCCCACCCACCTCCAGAACTGGGCTTGTTGCTGGGAGCGGCAGCAGCAGCAGCAGTGTGGGACTGTTCCTAGTTGCTACACACAGTGGTAGCAGAGACTCAGCCGCAGTGGGTGAAGGCAGCCAGCCTCTAGGAGCAGCTCCCACCTGACAAGATGACACCCTGTTGTCAGAGAAGAGAGGAGGAGGGATCAGCAGGAGAAGGTTCAGGTCACATAAGACACCCTTCCCCCCATGGCGGGAACCCAGTAGTTGACTCCCTCAATTATAGTCTAGAAGGAGATCTTACTCTTCTTGCAGGACATGCAGCACAAGAAGCGCAAACACCCTCCCTCCCTCTCAGAGAGAAAACAAAACCGTTCAAGGGAGGCTCCATGAGGACAGGTAAAGGGAAACAACCAGCAAAGGGTGAGAAACCCTGCAGGTCCCTCATAGACTCTTTGTAGTTATCTGACCCAGAAAGGGGGAGAGGCAGGAGAAACGTCTCAGGGGAAGAAGTTAACCTGGCCTCAGATCAAGGCCAGGTTACCATCACCTCACAAAAAAGAGGGGGTCAGTGAAATCTAAAAAAGCTAGACCTTCTCGCCCCCGCACGCCGAGAGGAGGAGCAAAGGAATCTTATGATTCAGAATCTGAGCAGGCCGTTGATGAGAATTTCCCCCTAGAAGAGGGCAAAATTCCAGAAGAGACCCTTGAAACCTCAAAAGATCCAGATAGGGAATTCCTAATAAAATACAGGGATCAAATCTACACTCAAATTCAGAAAACCCTTGACCTTAAAGAGAAAAAGTCCAAACAAGCGTCCTCTGACTTTTCAGGAGAGGAATCTGATAGAGATTACCTCCCCGGGTCCCATGCTAGGGACAATGGAATGATCCTGGACAAGGCCTTTGAGTGGATCATTAAGAGTGAGTGGCAGCACCCTAGTAAAGCCTTTAAACGAAACAGGATGCAGGAGTCTCTGGATTCACCCGGAACAAGAAGGTGCTATTAGCCACCCCCAAGGTGGACATGACCACAGCCTCTCTGGCCAGAAAATCAGTATTTCCAACTGAAGGCAAGTGTTTTCCCTGGGACCTTACCGATAAAGGAATAGAAGAAATTAGTCTGAGAAAGAACTTTGAGGAAGTTGCAGTTGTTATCAAAACGGCGACATTAACTTTATATTTCACCAGACCATATTTCCACAGGAGTAGTGACCCAGACATCTCCTCCAGTGTGGCTAGGGTGTTGGCCACTAGATTCAGCTGGCCTATTTCTTCATTGCAGACTCCTCCACTGACATTCTCTTGAGGTCATCGAGAACAGCAACTTCAAATGTGGCAGCCGACAGAAGACTCTGCCTGCGTTTCTGGAAAGGTGACAGTACGGCCAAGAACACTCCACTGTCAGGCCCTTTCCAGGAGGCTAAGCTCTTTTGGGCTTTCTGGACAAGGTCCTGGCAGACGCTTCCGATAAGAACAAAGAGCTGCAGAGATTTTATTCCCCCAAACTTTCTTTTTGCCCCTTTGGGTCAGGAGCTGCTACCTGCGGGGAATATAAAAAGCCCTTCAGCTTTGCCAAAGGAGGACAAAATAGAAACAGACCCAAATGGTTCTGACCAAAAGGTGCAGGCCCCACCTCCCCAAACAAGCAGGGTTCTGGGGTAAGTCAGCCAAAATCTGATGCATAACTCCTGGAAGTCTCCCCAAGAGATCTCGTTGCCCTGGGGGGGCAGGTTGGGCCTATTCACAAGAGAATGGGAGCAGTTCCCCAGGGCACTAGAGATCATAAGAGCAGGCTATGCGGTAGAGTTTTGCCAGTTTCCCTGAGACTCTTATTTTGTCTTTCCAGTTTCCAAGCAAAAGGTAAAATACAGCACAATGATCCAGGAGATCACCAGACTAGAGTCCATCAGAGCCATAGAACCAGTCCCCATGGAATAGCTTTATACAGGCCTGTACTCCCTCCTATTCCTGGTTCCAAAGAAATCAGAGGAGTGGAGGGTGGTATTGGACCTAAAAAATCTGAACCAGTTCGGAAAATGAGGAAGTTCCAAATGGAGACCGTTCAATCAATTTGCCTAGCAATCTCCCAAAGGGGAGTGGCTGTCCTCTCTGGACTTAAAGGAAGCTTATCTGCATAAAGATAAGACACAAGAGAGCGACCATCACTCTGGTAGCACGCCACTGGTCCAGAAGACCACGGTTCGCACACCTACAAGATCTGAAGATAGCTCCCCCTCTTCTGCTCTTGTTACTGGACATGCTACACCAAAGCCCAGTGATTTACGAGAACCCAGGGTTACTGAAATTGACAGCTTGGAAATTGAGCAGGGAGTGCTGAGGCAATTGGGTTATTCTGGGGCAGTCCTAGATACCTTGATGCAATCCATGTGTTAGTCCACCAGGAATATCTACTGATGCACCTGGGGTTTTTTTTCTAGTTGGTGTGGGGAACAAGGTATTGGACCGCCTAGGGCTAGAATTAGGAATGTATTAGAATTCCTTCAGCGGGGTCTAGACAACAGCTTAAAACCCAGTACACTGTCAAGATAGGTGGCAGCTATAGACAGTATACTCTCCTGTATGCAGGGATCTAAATTCTCTTCACAGCCTCACATTAAACATTTTCTGAGGGTGGCTAGGTCATTTTCCCTCTAGTAATCCATCGTTTTCCCTCCTGGCATCTAAATTTGTTGTTGAGGGCGCTGCTGGAGGTTCCCTTTGAACCTTGAAGGAAGTTTCTTTATTCTTCCTTTCTTTAAAGGTAGTCTTCTTCATTGGGATAACATCAGCTAGAAGAATTTCAGAGTTGGGAGCCTTATCTGTAGAACCAGCTTTCTGTGTATTCAGGGATGATTCTGCGATTCTGAGACTAGATCTGTCCTTCTGTCTGAAGGTGGACTCTGTTTTTCATAGGAGTTGGGAGATAGTCCTGCCCTCTTTCTGCCCCTCTCCTTCCCACCCTAGAGAATGGGCCTGGCACAAGTTAGACGTGTGACGGGCTTTGAGAGTCTACTTGGATAGGACAGCTGCCTTTACACTTTCCTCTTCCCTGTTTGTTATTTTACTCCTAACAGGAAAGGGTTTAAAGCCTCAAAATCATTACTCTCTAAATGGCTAGTCACTTGTATCAGGGAGGCTTATAAAACTCAGTGTAGGGTTCCCCCTCAGTCTCACTCTCTTAGGGTTTGGAAATGCTGATGTTCTTACTTTTACTTGTTTTAGTTGTGTTATACCTCACTGTCTGAAAGTACATTTTGAAGATATCTAATAATCTATGCTTAAAGCATTTCTCTTACTGACCATGGAAACTTCATTCTACAAGATTTTTTTAGATAAATATTAATTGCACCTCCATGACCTATACTTCTCTTGAGCTACTGTTGCTGGCCACTGTTGGAGACAGGATGCTAGGCTCAATGGAGTCTGACCCAGTATGGCACTTCTTATGTTCTTATGTAGCAGCAGTTTTCATTTTAATCAGATTAATGTGCCTTTTTTCTTGAATTCTCACAGACAAGACATTAGAATACTCAGGAAGATCTCTAAATGGTTACCGATGGATCTCAGGTGTCACTGCTCACCTTTGGCCAGAAGACAAAAGTGTTCAAGATGCAGCTAAGGAGGCCTTTTCTTTCCTCTGTGGTATGTTGTTCAGTTGAGCTGTTGTTTATCATTAAAACTTTTGGTCTTTTTAGGGGAGGGGGGAAACGTGAAGCAAAGGGTCCATGAATTTTTATCCTTTTAATTTGAAAATCTGTGAATGTAAACTTGCTGTCTCAGGTTTTCTGAGGTCAGGAATCATGATATAAGGGATGCTAACTTCAGTACTGAGCACATGGTAATCTGCATGGATTCTGAACTCCAGAAAAATCAAAATCAAAGTTGCAGAATAAAATTGGTATATTTGAATTATTTTCAAAATATATTTTAGAAGCTTTAAGCAAAGAATGTTTTCTTTTCCTCCAATGAATTACTGTGGAACAAGGGTGGGAAAACCTTTTCCTCCCAAGGGCCACTTAGAAGTTCGGAGTGGGGGTGCTTTAGGGTTGTGCTTAAGAAAATAAAAGTCCAAATTGTGGGTCTGCCCTCTATCATTGTGTGCATGTCCTCATCTCTGCTTCCTTCCCTTGAGCTCAGTCTTTCAGTGCTTGCGGGGGTAGGAACTGAATCCAGGAACTGGAAATGGGACACATAAAAACTAGTTGTGGGCCGCATTCAGCCAGGCTGAGGTACCCTGACATAGTGTGTTTGTCTGGATGTCTTTGTCTTTCTATGTGTATAGAGTGTATATGTGTGTATGCGGTTGTGAATGCTTTCTGCTTGCTAAAGTGCTTTTGTTAACACCATAATTTTAAATTAACTTTTCCAGAAAGCTGTTGCTGTTGTACATTTTGGCATCTAGGATTAGGTCAGTAGCAGTAAATCTCATTTATGTACTTAATGCAAAAGAGAAATAGCTGTCTTGGGAATCATGGAAGCCAGACTCCTTAGTATCACTCTCTTACAAGCTATTGACACATAAAACAAAATGCTCCCATTTTGTTTTGCGTCTTTCTTCATTTTAACTTTAAATAACGAATGTATATGCAGACATCTTTTTCATTCATAAAAATGGAAATCACTCTCAGTAACTACATGGGTAGACTTGCATTCTTGTTCACGAATTCTCGTGATGTATTGGTCAATAAAATCTTTACGTTTGGCTTGTACAGCTGAGATCCTGCCTGAATACAGAATGATAAAAGAAGCTTTAGCATTTTTAAAAAGCAAAGGCAGCATGCTTTCTAGGTAGGCCTTAAGCTAGTTTTTAATAGTCTGGAAACCAGCAAGAAGGGTGTGATCAAACTTGTAGTTAAAGGCTGCAGTGTTTAGTGTAAATCTTTTGAGCATAATCTGTAAATTGAACCAAAAGGGCTCTTTAACATTTACCTGGTTCTCATATTTCTGTAGACATCTGCCAATGCAAACATTATATATTTTTGCCTTACCATCCATCAAAAGTATATATATTACTAACTGTGCCATGGACCTGTAGTGTGGCCTGTTGCTTTCAGTGTATTACTTGTATTTACTGTATTTGTCCAATTGTTTTCAATTTCTGGCAAAATAGTACTTTTTTGATCCTTGGTAATGCTCACATTTCCTGTGGGTTTCTTGCCTTTTTGTGCGGAGGGTGGGGAGAGCTGAATGAATTATGAACCTGTCATCTGAAGGAACCACCATATATTTCTTTGCCAAGTTTTTCTGAGAGTTAAACTGATTGTCTGCAGGTATGTGTAAGCCTTTTCCTGAACCCTTACTGGCACTCTTCTTAGGACTTTGGCCTGTTCTCTGTCATGCTGTGAGAGTGAAGTATACACAAGTCCTTTTAACCTTCTTCTTGCAAGGTTAGTTATTGAATCTCCTTTAAAGAGAATGAGCTTTCCCAGAAGAATATATAAATGAAAACTTGCAACTGGACATTATGAAACATATGGTAGTTCAACTCATAGTATCAAGATCCCCGATCATTTAGTGTATTTCAGAAAACAGACTTCCTTGTTGTATGTACTATATTTTTTGAAACTGTATTTACTTGTATTTTTCTTCAAATACAATTTGTAAAGTGAGAAAGCCCACAATAGTAAATGTTCTATACAAACAACCAGTGTCCTGGTATTATAAATAGGCGTAACCACATTGAGCAGAAATTGAGAGATACGCTGGTTAACATTACCTGAAGATCTGCCGGAAGGCTGGACTTCATGCAGTCTGCATTGATGATGTACGAAATGTATCCATGATAGCCAATATTTTTTTAAAAAACAACCAAAAAGTGTCATGGCTTACATTTTGTTAAAAGCATACGTGACTTAATAATAGTGGGTAAAAGCTAGCTAAATCCTGCACTTCTCTATGTAGCTGTGAGAAAGTTCAAACTCGGGAGTCTCTCTTGTCTGCAGAGACAAAGGTACTAACAGCCCCCCTCTCTATCATGTTTAGATAGTCTTTGTGAGGGTATAGGTCGGGGACTTGTACATGAGCTAAGAGAATGGTGCATTCACTGTTAGAAGGTCTGTAAAGTACATTGATCCACTGAATCCATTGTTTTGTAGGGTCAGTAGTGCTCCTGCCTTCACTTGGTGGAAAGATTGATAAAATAATAGAATCATAAATTTGAAAGGAATGGGTCATCTAGTCCACCAGCCTGTTTTGATACATGATAACTACATTTTTGGGTGGGGGGCAAGGGAGCGAGGGCAGGGGGGCGCTTTGGGTATGGGGGTTCGTCAATGTTTTTCCCTCTGCAATCCTTGAAGGAAGATTTCGAGGGACCCCTCATAATGCTCGTATATGCCAATCCTGTTCGTGGGGTGAAACAGAAGCAATTTCCCATGTTATCTTTGAGTGTGTAGCTTATGAGAAATGGATAATGAGGTATCTTAGTAGTACCATCCAAGACTGCCCCCTGTGGAATCGTAGTGATGTCCTTGTGAAACTGTTTAGTGGCTGGGATACAGAGCTTTCAAAACAGGTTGTCAGCTACTGTATCCAGGTTTTGTGGTATAAAAGCATAGCTCCAATGCTCAAAAATTAGTTATGGTCTCAAATAGGGTAGGACCTTGAAGGTAGGAGCGCGCCTATAAGCATTTAATAGACTGTTTGCTAGGTGGGTCCAAAGGTGGTATCATTGTGGAGATCTGTGAATATGTATAAAATATTGTAACCTGGTTTGTATGTTGCTCGTGGGTTATTTTTAGTTGTTTATCGTTTAGTTACCAATGCTTTGGGACATTGTAGTAGTGTATTGGTAAATTCAGAATGTTTTAAATTGCAGTTTTTGTAACCAGTTTTGTATTGNATTTGACCACGCTTCCCGGGACCTTCCCCCGGCTAGCCCGGGAAGCGTGGTTCAAATTGACCCCATCTGCAGATTCAGCGTGGCCAACATCTGGCGCACGCTGTGCAGACGTGCAGGGGCCTTTCGCCCCGCCGCGGGGTTCACCGTGGCTCAGTGTGGTTCAGCGTGATCTCGTCACGTCTGAAATCACCCATTGTACAGTCTCACATATTGTGCTCACTTACAACTTAGGCTCTATGCCCCTGCGCTTTGCCTTCGTCTTTCAGCTCCAATCCTCTTCCTCTGCAGGTTGGAGCAACACTGAAGCAGGGGACAGGAGGGTGTGAGCTGGCCCCTCATCCCCTCCGTTTTCTCTTTAAGAAAGAGAGAACTTAAGAGTCCTGGCTCCCGCCCCTTCTCCCTGTCTAACTTACTATGTCCCAACCCTTTAACAGAGAACTCAGGACTCCTGGCTTCCAGCCTCTCCACCCCACTCTAACCCATCTTTTTGGACACATTTAAAGTATCTGTTTTTAATAGATATATTATTATTTTTTATCTCCTGCAGCTAGTATGAATTCAGAGGGATTGGAATTGACGGACATTATTTTGGTTCATCTGTATGTGAAGAGCATGAACGATTTTGCTGTTATAAATTCAGTATATGTGACCAAGTTTGATTTGCATCAACCAGCAAGGTAGGATTACACTACTGCTACCATATGTTTATGATATACTGGAATATACTACATTGCTACCACTGTATTTATGAAGCTTTTCTTCACATTTTGTGTCTCTCTCAGATACTTGGGACTAGGTTTTTAGCCACCTGTTTATAGGTCTCCTTTTTTTGCTCCATAGAATCTTTTACTTTTACCTTGTAACACCCCCAGTATAATGCTCTGTGTTATAACCAACCCCTGGCTAGAAGGCGCTTGGTGGCTGTTTTCTTTTCAGTCTATTTCTGTTTTTTGAGTGGATGATTCCCCAAACTGACCAATTTCATTCCACACATGCAGCAGCGCATGGGAGTGTTAAAAGAACTTTTGCCACTGTAGCTAGAACTGCAAGGAGGACACAACCCTTTCCACCATGCTGATGGAGCAAGTTATTTTGATTTGAACTGCTGGAATTGCACTCCACATTGTTTTATGGCTCAGTAGAGCCAGGGGTGCCTTTTGCCAATTACATCTGGTGAGAAGGCTCTGCTCATATGTCTCTGATCTCGCCACTATCATCCATGTGTTCGTCACCTAAAGGCTAGACTATTGCAATGCTCTCTACATGGGGCTGCCCATGTTGACAGTTTGGAAGCTGCAGCTAGTGCAGAATTCGATGGCACATCTCCTTACTGGGCCGGGCCGCAGGGAGCACATAACGCCATTGCACCGAGCACTGCACTGGCTGCCTGTTGTCTCCTGGGCTCAATTCAGGGTGCTGGTATTGACCTTTAAAGCCCTTCACGGCCTAGGCACCACTTATCTGAGTGATCTCCTCACCCCCTGGGCCCCTGATCGGCCCCTGCAGTCCAGGGGTGCCCTCCTGAAAGTCCCACATTACCAACGGGTTTGGATGGATAGGAGGGCATTTTTAGGCCGTTTTTAGATGAGCGCGGTGGCGCCTGCGCTTGTTTTTCAAAAGAGTCGGCAGTCCGTTCTACACGTGATGCTGCCGCCGAATATGCGCATGCGCGGGTGATGCGCACCCATTTCCGGCCATGAACTGACCGGGTCGGCGATCGAGGCCGGTCATACGCGGCCGGAAATGGATGCGCATCACCCGCGCATGTGCGTATTCGGTGGCAGCATCACGTGTAGAACGGGCTGCCGGCTCTTTTGAAAACAAGTGCGGGTGCCGCTGTGCTCGTCTAAAAACGGCCTTAGTGACCACGCAGTCACTTTGGAACTCCAACGGAATTGTAAGACCTGGCTTTTGCGCCAGGCGTTTGGCGGGGGAAGGTAGAACGGGTATGTTGGGGTAAAATTGGGGTCTTCCTTTTCTGCACTGTGGGTGTTTTACTGTTTAGCGCATGATTAGAGTTGTAATATGTTTTATATTGATATTGTGTTTTAATTATGAATTTTGGGAGCTGTCCCGAGTCGCTTGTAGCAAGAGGGGTGGGGTAAAAATGTACATATAAATAAAATAGGCTTCTCCTTGCTTTATAATTTTCTTTCTTCTTTCTATAGTTTAAAATTTGCATCAGCCACTATAACTTTGCAAGCTGAATCAAATTCATGATAAAAAAACTCATCACTCTGTGCGCCTCTGCTCCTCCCTCCATCTCCATCTCGCTGTCATCTACCGCCCTCCTGGCTCTCTCTCTTCCTTTCTCTCTGAATTTGAGTCCAGGCTCACTTTCTTCCTCTCCGACGATACCCCCACTCTCATCCTCGGTGACTTCAACATTCACGTTGATGTCCCTTCCCAGCCCTCCATCTCTCACTTCCTCTCACTAGCCTCCTCCTTCAACCTCCACCTTTGGACCAACTCCCCCACCCATGCTAACGGCCATTCTCTTGACCTTGTCTTCTCTAGGAACTGCTCTGTCTCTGATCTCTCTTTTGATCCTCATCCCACTTCCTTGTCTCTTTCAATGTCTCCCACTGTCCCCCCTCCTCTTCCCCATCTCCACGCCCCTTCCTCCACGCCCCGTGACCTGCAGGCCATTAGCCCTCTGGACTGTGCCTCCTCTCTCTCCCCCCTCTCCCCTCAGTCTTCTCCTCCTCCTCCTCTCCTGACTCTGCCATTTCTGTTTTCAATGCCTCTCTCTCCTCCACCCATGACTCCCTTGCCCCTCTCTCCTCCCACCCTGCCCGCTCCCACAAGCCCCGTCCTTGGCTCACCCCCAGTATCCGCCACCTCCGCTCCTGCACCCATGCTGCTGAACACCTTTGGAGCAAATTCCACTCTCATGCTGACTTCCTTCACTTCAAATTCTGTCTCTCCTCCCTTACTTCTGCTATCTCCCTCACTAGACAGAATTACTATGCCTCCCGCATTGAGTCCTGTTCTCGGGACCCTCGTCGCCTGTTCTCCACCTTTGACTCTCTCTTCAAGCACCCCTGTCCTCCTCCTCCCTCTTCCCTTTCTGCTCAGGATCTTGCTTCCTTCTTCACCTCCAAGATGACACGATCCGCCTCGACATCGCTTCCCACTCCTCTCCTCTTCCTACTCCCTCCCCTCTCCCTCCTCCCCCTCTTTCTCTCCTGCCCTCCTCCCTTCCCACCTCCCTTGAGGAGATCTCCTCCCTGCTCTCCTCCTCCAACCCTTCCACTTGCCCCCTTGATCCCATCCTCGCCCACCTCCTAACCTCCATTGTTCCCACTGTCGCCCCTTCCCTCCTGCACATCTTCAACCTCTCCCTCTCTACTGGCTCCTTCCCATCCACCTTCAAGCACGCCACTGTCTCTCCCATCCTCAAAAAGTCCACTCTTGACCCCTCTGACCCTTCTAGCTACCGTCCTGTCTCACTCCTTCCTTTTTCTTCCAAGCTTCTTGAACGTGTTGTCTACTCCCGCTGCCTCGACTTCCTCTCCGCCCATGACCCCGTCCAATCTGACTTTCGCCCCTTCACTCTACCAAAACTGCTCTTGCTAAGATCACCAACAATCTTCTTGTGGCTAAATCTAATCGCTTCTATTCCATTCTTGTTCTCCTTGACCTCTCTCCTGCCTTCGATACTGTTGACCACTCACTCTTGCTGGATTCATTTCGCTCCCTTGGCTTCTGTGACTCCGTCCTCAACTGGTTCTCCTCCTACCTCTCTGACCGCACCTTCGATGTGTCTCTTGCCAACTCCACCTCCTCCTTCCTTCCCCTCTCGGTTGGTGTTCCTCAAGGGCTCTGTCCTTGGCCCTCTCCTCTTCTCTATCTGTACCCTGTCCCTAGGCAAACTCATTGCCTCCCATGGCTTCCAATATCAACTCTATCTCTCTACTCCCCCCCTCTCTCTCTCCATCTATTCAAGCTCGCCTCACCAGCTGTCTCTCTGACATCTCTACCTGGATGTCTCAACGTCAACTCAAACTCAACATGGCTAAAACTGAAATCCTTATCTTCCCCCATCATCCTTCCTCTCCCTCTTCCCTGTCGATCCTCATTGATGGGGTCACCATCCTTCCCGTCCCCCAAGCCTGTAGCTTAGGCTTCATCTTTGACTCACCCCTTTCTTTTAAATCCTACATCGACTCTGTTGCCAAATTCTGTCACTTCTCCCTCCATAACATTGCCAAGAGACACCCTTTTCTCTCCGTTTCCTCTGCCAAAACCCTTGTTCATGCCCTGATCATCTCTCGCCTCGATTACTGTAACTTCCTTCTCACTGGCCTCCCCCACTCTCCCCTTTCTCCCATTATCTCCATCCAAAACTCTGCTGCCAGGTTCATCCAGCTCACTTGTCGCTTTGACCATGTGCAGCCCCTCCTCTCCTCTCTTCACTGGCTCCCCCTTCCTGAATGAATCCTGCACAAGCTCCTAGTTTTCACCTATAAAGCTCTTCACAACCTTGCTCCCTCCTCTGCGCTAATTTCCCTCCATACTCCAGTTCGTGAACTCCACTCCTCCTCTGTCCCCTCTCTCCCCCTCCCACACCTCCCCTGCTCCCCTAACCGCCCTCTCCCTCACTGCCCCCCACACCTGGAACTCCCTCCCTGCCCACATCCGTTTCACCCCCTCCCTTCGTACCTTCAGATCTCTCCTCAAGACCCAACTCTTCTGCTCTGCCCTCCCCGACTTCTCGCTCCCCTCACCTAACTCTTGCTGATACCCTCCATCCAGTACAAACTGTTACCTGAGGTCTGTGTACTAATATCCTCACCACATGGACCAGCCAGCCATCATTCTTGATGTAACCAAGCCAAGCGCGTGCACCTGGGACCTTGCATCTTCGTGAATGTTACACTCCTTGTCTCTCCCTCTGTTCCCCTTCTTTCGTCTCCCCCCTCTCCCTCCTAGGACTCTCTAAGTCCTAGGGCAGGGACCATATCTATTCAATTACTTTGTAAAGCGCTAGGTTCATTGCTGGCGCTATATAAATGCTTGCTAATAATAATAATAATAATAATAATAATAATAATAAATTCATTTTAAAAGGACATGGCCCTGGGAATGTGGATCAAGGAGATAAGTAGCATTGAGTGGTCACTAGCAGGGAGTGATTACTTGATTTTCCAGTGATAGTTTTTCTATAAATTTTTTTCTCTTCAGCGTCTGTAAGTGAACTTGGTACAGTATTTTACAGATATGTTTCTTAATGTTCAGGAACTCATTCTTGGCATCAGACATTGGATAACTGTCATTTTTTATATTCTAAATGGATCGAGCTACAGGATCAAGCAGTGAAACACTGAGTTTCTCATCCAAAAGGCATCACCATCAAGAATGTCAGTGCAGATTACTTGAGGGTAACACTCTGTCCCTCTTCTTCTTCTCCTCTTTCAACAGCAGCTGACTGAATTACCTTCTTGTATGTTTGAAGATCTTTGGGAGATTTAATAGAGGATGCCCATCGAGTACAACAAGACTTACGCAGTGTCGATGCAATTGAATGCTGTACTAAGTAGCACTGAAATATTGCTGCTGGTGTTTGTTTATTTTTGAAAAACTTGACAATGTTTTTCATTTCTGATACATGTGATGAGAAAGTTGTCAGTTCCTCAACATTACATGGGCAGCACATCCAGAACATAAAAGATTCAGATGCTCATTTTTTAACAAAGCCCTAGCAGCTTTCATATTAACCATGGGAAGGGGGGCAATGGGATTGGGTTAAGGAGGGAGGGGCCAGCCCCCTTGATGTGAGGGAGGGATATGACCCCTTTGAGAGGGAGGGGTATGCTCCTGTGAGAGGGGTGGATGGGGGGGTTGGAGGATTGAGGTCTCCCTCAGGGGGCCGGCGGGACTGCCTTCTGGGGTGAACCGGGGGAGGGGTTCGCAGCCATTAGGGTTTTGATGGGCCGAGGGAATTATGGTCCTTCCTGGCGGTAAGTTAGATCTGTGAGATGGGACAGATCTTTAACATCTGTCCCGCTCAACAACGCCTGGTCAGGTGGTGAGGTGATCATTAATCAGAGGGCTCTTGGCCTTAGTTTGATGCTGATAAATACAAAGTTGGTTGCCAGTAAGTCAGCTACGGTCCAGGAGGTCCATATTACTGGGGGACCGTAATGTACAATCCACTTCGAGTGCATTACGGAGACCTGGCTGAACACTTGAGTCGGGGCCTATATTGGCTGACCTTCTTCCATCTGTGTACTTAGTCCAGCATCAGCCGCAGCTGGAGGGACCGGGGGGGGACGGTGTAGCCATTATTAAGGAGACATGGTTTGTGAGGAGATTTCCTGTGCAACCTATCATCGGAATTGAGGACCTCCACCTGGTGTTGGATTTGGCCAGAGAAAGAGTGGGGTTGCTGCTGATATACCATGCACCCACCTGTACAGCAGCTTCCCTGCTCCCTCTGACTGAACTGGTGTCGGAGGTGGTCTTGCAGTCCCCCAGAACGGTGGTCCTGCGGAACTTCAATATCCATGCCGACACCAGTCTTGGAGGGGCGGAGCGTGAGTTCATGGCTGCCATTGCAACCATGGGCCTGTCTCAGAAAGTTGTGGACCCCACACATATTGGAGGACATACCGTGGACATGATATTTTGCACCGGCCTTGAGGCGGGGGATTAATTGGTGGGGAAGGTGTCAACAGATCATTATCTGGACAGATCATTATCTCCTCCAGGCCGGTATCCTGGCGCACGTCGGTCCTCGGGAGGGTGCAGAGCCAGTTCAGTTGGTTCACCCCCAGAGGCTTATGGAACCAGAGAGTTTCTGGAATGCTCTGGGGAATATTCCTTCTGATCTTGATGGCCGTTCACTCGATGACCTTGTGACCTTTTGGAATTCTGTATTGATGGAGGCCATTGACTGTACAGCTCCCAGGCATCCGCTCCCAAATCTCTGACAACGCAGGTCCCCGTGGTATACAGAGGAGCTGCGGTGGATGAAGTGAGAAGGACAGCAGTTAGAGTGATGATGGTGTCGTTCTTGCACTGAAGTTGTCTGATTGCGACACAGAGTCTGGTTACATACCAATGCCGTGGCAATGTGGACAGCAAAGAAGGCCTTCTTTGCTGCCCTCATCGCATCCGCTAAGTCCCGTCCAGCTGAGGTTTTCCAGGTGGTGAGAGGACTGGTCAGTCCAGTCTCCTTCCGCCTGGATCCAGAGTTATCTAATGGTCACTGTGACTTGTTTGTGGAGTTTTTTGCGGATAAAATCGCTCAAATTCATCACAGTTTCAACGCTGCACTTTTAACAGTAGATGAACCAGAGGCAGTTGAAGCCCCATCTTGTCCTGTTTTATGGGATGAATTTCAAGACATGTCACCCTCTGATGTGGGGGATGTTCTTGGGACTGTTTAAGCCACTTATTGTGAATTAGATCCATGCCCGTCCTGGCTGGTTAAAGCCAGTCGTTGAGGCCATTGCTGACCGGGATAGTCAATGCCTCCCTCAGGGAGGACAGGGTGCCAAACTGCCTCAAGGAGGCAGTGGTGTGACCCCTGCTCAAAAAGCCATCATTGGACATTGATGCCCTGGCCAGCTATCAGCCGGTCTCTAACCTTCCCTTTTTAGGGAAGGTTATTGAATGGGTGGTGGCTTGGCAGCTTCGGGAACATCTGGACCAGATCAGTTTCCTGGACCCCTCACAGTTTGGCTTTCATCCGGGTTATGGCACAGAGACTGTGCATGTGGCCTTAGTTGATGACCTCTCCCGAGAGTTAGACCAGGGTCGTTCGACCCTGTTGATTCTATTAGAGCTCTTGGATGCATTTTTTTATACCGTTGATCATGAGTTGTTGGTGATTTGGTTGTAGTTCTGGGCAGGAGTGGACAGAACTGTTCTTGAAGGTGCTGCTCCTTCCTGGCCAGTAGAACTCAGCGTGTGGTGCTGGATGATTATTTATCTTCTCCCTGGGCCCTCGTGTGTGGTGTTCCACAAGGTTCTATCTTATCCCCTCTCCTGTTCAATGTGTATATGCAGCCCTAGGGGGAAGTCATCAGAGAGTTTGTTGTAAGGGGTCATCAATATGCTGATGACACTCATTTATTTATTTAAACATATATGCCTCCCCTCCTGCTCACAGAATCTTGGGGAGGCTCACAACATTCTATCTCTCTTTTTCATCAGACCCAGGTCCGGCAGTCTCGGTGTTTACCCGGTGTTTGTCAGCTGTCGCGGACTGGATGAGGGCGAGTCGCTTGAAGTTAAATGGAAATGATGGTTGTGGGGAAAGCCAGGGGAGTGATGGCCCCCATCATTGATGGGGTCTGTCCTCCCCTGGTATCTCAGTTCCGCAGTCTGGGGGTGCTCCTGGATCCGCAGCTCTGCCTGGATGTCCAGGTGGTGGCTGTCGCAAAGGGCGCATTTTGCCAATTTCCTCTGGTATGTCAACTTAGGCTGTATGTCTCAGACTCAGACCTTGCCACGATCATCCATGCTTTTATTACTTCAAGATTAGACTACTGATGTCCAGGTGGTGGCTGTCACGAAGGGCACATTTTGCCAATTTCCTCTCGTATGTCAACTTAGGCCGTATGTCTCAGACTCAGACCTTGCTACGATCATCCATGCTTTTATTACTTCAAGATTAGTCTACTGTAACGTGCTCTACGTGGGGCTACCCCTGGTGATGGTCCAGAGACTGCAGCTGGTGCAGAATGCGGCGGCTTGTCTCCTTAAGGGGACGTGTCATCACGAGCACATTACTCCAGTGCTCCGCTCTCTGCACTGGCTTCCAATAGTCTTCTGGGCCCAATGCAAGGTGTTAGTTTTGACATTTAAAACCCTAAATGGTGTGGACCCCACATATCTGAAGAACCGCCTCACCCTCCGGATCCTGGATCGGCTTCTGCGGTCAGCTGGGGGCACCCTCCTTGAGGTTTCTCGGGTGTTGACCATGAGGAGGGCTTTCTCTGTGGCCTCACCGCAGCTGTAGAACTCCTTCCATTGGAGGTCCGCCTGACCATAGACCTCCCCTCTTTCCATAGGCAGTGTAAGACCTGGTTGTTCCGCTGGGCCTTCGCCGAGCTAGATAGGATGGGTGGGTTGGATTAGGGTGGGGGTTTTATTGTTGCGTTATTTTAATGTGGAGTTATGTTGAAATTTGAAATTGTATGTGTTTTAAAATGCTGTTAGCTGCCCGGAGATGCTTGTGCAGGAGTGGGCAGCATATAAACACAATAAAATAAATAAATAAACAAACTACATTGTCAGTCACAACTGAAATAACCTTCTGTGGACCTAATTCATTGATTATATTTTTAAACTGGTCAGCAATATATTGTGCCTGTGTGGGGATTGTGCCCATGTTCATTTGTGCTCTGGAAGGAGTAAAACACTGGTATTAGAGTTGTTACCATGAAGTTTATGACACCCTCATTGTGAATATTGCCCACCCATCAGACACTAGCAATACATGAGCTCTTCACCTCTTCCCCTTCAACATTCAAAAGACTTCCTGGAAGTGATTTCCTATTTGGAACTTTGTAAATTGAATGCAACTAGCATATAAGGATTTTCAACTATATGAAATGGTGTATTGCCATAATAAACAAGCACAAAACCTCGAGCCGACTTTGGTTGGGAGAGTGCAGGGTATAAATTAAAGATGAAATGAAATGAAAAATACTTCTAGTGGCATAAATACTGAGCATACGATTGAGTTATGGTTTTGATGCAGAGCAGTTTGCCCTTTCTTGCTGTTTGACTGTAGTGATCTGTCTTTAACAGTAGCTGGACATCTAGTACAAGAATTCAGCATGTGCTTCTTCGTTATGCCATGTACTCAGAAGAACAGAATTTGCACTGAGCTTAACAGATTTTCCATGCACTTTTCTACTAAAATACTTCCAAACAAATTATTTTGGCTTTCTCCGACTCACCATAATTTAATGTCTCACAGTATCTCTTGTGTTTAATTCAACCAGTAGCCTTCAATTCTGTTTTGGGTACTGGTTTTCTAGAGGACTCAAGTCCAGTCCCTCCCAAGAGCTTTACAGAGCAGACAGCCAGATCACATGGAGGGGGTACTCCCCTGATTCCTACAGCAAGCACAATGGAGTCATGGGTAGTCCTAGGCTCTTGTGAGCTTTGCCACTGTGATGACTGTTGTGTTTCTGTTCCTTTTTGGAGATACCTGTAGTTACAGCAGATGGCCAGTAGGAGAAGCTTTGTTATGCTGCTAGGTTTGGCTTCTCTATTAGCACAGAATACCTCCTGCAGCCCCACATGACTTAACAGAGGGGAAGGGAAAGGAGAAGCTTCCGACTCCGGAAAAAGCTCAGGAGAGGGAAGCAGCACAGGGGGTGCCTGATCCTAAATGTAGTATGGGGCTGTGGGAAAAGTCTTGTGAGTATAGGGAGGGAAGGGCACGTGTGTCTCCTGACTGCTGCAGGGCTAGGGTGCAAGCAGTCTCACTCCTGCCCTTGCTAACTAATGACACCATCATGAAATAAAAAGGAAAGCTGCCACCTACACAGCAGCATTCTTGGCTTCGTGGAATATTTGACCATGAGTTGACCAGTCAGTTGGCAATATTTGACTGGTCAATTGATGAGCATGCCAACCCTACTCATTATCTGTATTGGACTTAGCAAGTGAAATGTTGAGAGGATGACAATCTGATTTGCTTTTGGTTTGCAGAATCTTAACTCATACAACTTGAAAAATGTCAGGTGAAGTCAATTTACGTAAAATTCAATTTTTGGTTCATGTTTATAAAATAGGGTTAAAAATGCTCATATATGCATAAAAGGAGGAAGGCAGGAGTTTGCAAGCATTCAGTTAATAAAAGTGCCATAACTTGTTATAGAATTCTGTATTTCTTATTATAGAGATGATGGATATGTGGCAATAAATGGCTTTAATGAAGCCACTTAATGCATGGATGTGGCAGCTGTATCTCCTTAAATCAAAGTATTCTTTGAATAAAAAGCTCCCATAGTCTTTTTTTTCTTCAAGTAGAAGTGAACACAGCAGTGAAATATCTGTGTAGAAATGTTCCCTGCAAAGCATTTTCTTATGCTATAACTAATTTAGAGATAAATGTTCCTAGTTAAAGGGTTTCTACTGCTGCCCTTGGGAGAGTTTCTCATCATAACAGCTCTTGTTTACCTAAAGTCTTTCTTGATATTCAGCCTAAATTATCATTTTTTGAAATGTCATTCTATGTCTCCTAGCTTTATTTTTCTGGACCACTTGGAGTGTTTCCATTTCACTTTTACATTAGTGTTCATGCTTTCATATAATTGTAAAATTACATAACATGAGATTTCTAAGTGCAGAGCTTTTGGCATGTGGGGATAGAGGTTGGGTTGGTAGTTTTTTTGGGTGAGGGTTGGGGAGGGTGGGAGCTTTGATGGGAAGTTTGTTGAGGATCTTCTGGAATTATGTTTTTATTTTAATGTTTTTATTTGTTTTTGTATATATGTCTTTATGTTTTATGTTCATATTTTATCTTGTAAGTTGTCTTGACCCTCTCAGATGGAAGAGCACAATAGAAGTTCAAATAAATAAATCTGTCAAATGTGTCATACCACCAAGCCCCCATTTTGTTGTGTTATTTAAATCATATAAAATGCTTAGGTGACCAGATGAAGCAGGTGTAAGATTAAGCAAGGTTTAACAGCGTGCTTAATCATACATATTTTTGTAACATATGAAGGGATCAATCCACCTCCCAGTATATTTTAATTACTGCTCTCTACTTCCTGCCTGATCCAGTGAAATCATTGGTGAAAACAACAACGACAAAAAGCAGCATAACTGGATACTTGGTAGCAATTGGCAGTAACTTTTGAAGTGGAGGAGGGAATGTGAGAACCGTTAAAATGCATGAATACAAACTCCTGCAACAAATAATACAGGTGGGAGAAAAGTTTAATGTGAATGAAGTTATCCCTACTTAACTAACACTTAAGGCCTGACGTTCAGAAATGCAGATCTTCTTACTAGGACTTTTGCAAATATTGACAAAAATATTCTCAAGTATTTCCAAGGTTCCGAGTACCAGTCCCAAGTGTTTTGGCCAATTTTCAGAACCTCAGAGAATAAAGGCCAAGTGCAGAAGAGGTCGTGGCAGAGACCAGCACAGCCAGCAGCATAGGCCAGGGAAAGTGTGTGTGTGTGTGTGCGCGTGTGTGAGAGACAGAATAAGGCATGGGACCAGGAGGGTCAATCTCAAGCCCCGTGGGCCCGCCACCACACAGTTTGTGCATGCACTTTAGTCCCCCTGGCAGGGGTCTGTGTGCTCTGCACGCTGGTCTGTGGGGCTTGGGATAGGCCCCAAGCAGAAAGGGGGAAAGAGGGGTGCCACTCACCTGAAAACCACGTAGTGTGGCTGGACTCTTCTTCAAGCCGCACGAGCTGGGTGTGCTTGGACTCGCTCTGTCTCCTAGTTTGAACAAGGTTTCTCCAAGCTCGCTCCTAAAGCTCTCTGGGAGCATGCTGGGATATGTAGTCCAGCTTGCTCCCAGACAGCATTAGAACTATTGCTATCTAGGAGCAAGCTCGCCTACATTTCCCAGCTTCCTCCCAGAGAGCTTTAGGCTGATCATGCTCGGACAAACTGCATTCAAACCCACAGCAGCAGATGCCAAAACAGCGCACTCAGCTCCCACAGCTTCTAGGTGAATTTGCTGGCCCCCTTTCCCTGCTCCTGGCTTACCTTGTTACCTTCCCCCGGTGCTATCTGCCCCTCCTTCCTGCCTTTGATTGAGGAGTTACTGAGGAACCTGGTACCATGGCCATTACTCAGTTCCTGGGTACTGGGTAAAATTGAGTCGAGCAGGACAATCCTGAGTAAATTCCGAAGAAAACCGAGGACCAAGTTTCAACCTACTTCTTACTACCTACACGGTGACAATCGCCTGCAAATCCCATTGATTTCACCATGAGAAAATGAACGTTTGTAGGAGATAGTGACCTTCTCTCATAATCTGGACCGAAGACATTCCATCTTTATTTTGCTATTTTAATATTTATTCAGAAATCAGTTTTTTCAGAGTCAGTCATTACACTAGATTCCATTTGTCCAGATCTCACTCATCTGGGTACTTCTCTTTCCTCTTGTCCTTCAAACTCAGCCCCCACTGCGGCATGGTTTCTGTGGTAGGGTGGTCCTCCAGTGCCTGCAGGGGATGCTGGGGAGTATATGGGAATTAGCCATCCACCCTGTACATGTCCTACCCCAGCCTTTCTACCCCTCATTCGACGTTAATCCTTAAAAGGCTTTGCAGCCTATCAGCTTAGGGCTCCGATCCTGCAGTAAGTACATAGCCTCAGAAGCCTCCTAGATGCTAAAGGGGATCAGTTGAGTCTTTCTGACCTCCAGCCTTCCATTACAGCCAGCCTGTACTGCCACCTTAGGGGTGCATATAGTAAGGGTATAAGGAGCTACCTGACTGAGTCAGACCAATGGTCCATCTTAGCCCAGTTGTCAGGCTCCGGGGGCGGAGCCAGGGAAAGGGGAGGGGGAGTGGGTAGACAGGAGGGGGGGAACAAGGTGGAGGGAATCGGGGATGTCCCTTAGTACACACGGGGAAACCTCTCAGCCGCTCTCCAATACCAAGGAGCTAGGGTGTTCAGCATGGATCCCAGCACTGCTGGTCTAAGAACGCCTACGGCTCATCATTGAGGTCAAGGGACAGGGAATCCAGAAGTGAGGGATCAAGGAACTAGAGGCAGGGTTCAAGGAACCAGAGGCAGGGAAGCGAGGGATCAGGGGTAAGGAACACTGAACCAGGGGAAAGGGAA
>QEPC01002857.1:930562-963489 GCA_003113815.1 Sphenodon punctatus | reverse complement strand
CACCCCCTAACCTCCCTCTCCTGCCGCCAGAGGGAGGTCAGCAACCCCCGACACCACACCCCAACCCCCAAAATTCCACCCCTCCAATATTAAAATTCCCCACACCAGAAACACAGGACCCCACCCCACTCCTCCCTCTGTCAATATCTTCACCCCCCACTCCCTCCAATGTAGGGGGAGGGGAGACGGGGCAATGTCCCAACCTCTGTCACCACACAGGGGTGCTCTGCAGGAAAGATAACTTCCCTGGTAGCCACCTCCGCCGCCTCCGTCTGCTAATGGCCCGCCAACGGCACTTCACCCTTTGTCAGCGCCCTTCGGCCACCGCCCAGAGGGCACCGACCTCAGGGGCAGCTCCCCTTTTGTAAGCAATGGTTACCTGCAAGGGGGAGGGACAGCAGAATGGTTGCAGGTGGGGAGGATTTCCAGGGCCTCAGCACCAGGGAGCCAACACCCCACCCTCCTTCCCAGTCCTTACACGCCCTCAAGGGCAGCTCCCCTTTTGTAAGCGATGGTTGCCTGCAAGGGGGAGGGACAGCAGAATGGTTGCAGAGTGGTTGCAGATGGGGAGGATTTCCAGGGCCTCAGCACCAGGGAGCCAACACCCCACCCTCCTTCCCAGTCCTTACAATAATCCTGTTGTAAAGGAGCTGCCCTGAAGCGTCTCTTGTGAAGGACCTTGTTGAATGCTTTTTGAAAATCTAGATACACAATATAAACCAAATTACCTGTATCTGCATGCTTGTTGTCTCCCTTAGAAAATCCCAATAGATTAGTAAGACTTAATTTTTCGTTGCAAAACCATGGCTCTTACCCACTTTGTCATGTTTGTCAATTTCTCCCATTCTGTTCTTTACAACTGCCTCCACGAATTTTCCTAGTGCTGTTGTCAGGTTCACCAGTCTGTAGTTCCCAGGGAGGATTACATGGTCCTGTAGGGATGACATGGTCCTGTTGTCCCTGTCCAAAGTGGGCATGCGTAGATGATTGGAGGCCCTTTATGAGTACTGTACCTTCAATCACTTGGAAATTAACTACCTAAAGACCAAGGTTTTGATATTTGCTAACCATTACTTTTCTAGCAAGTGGCAAATTGGGCCCCACAAAATTGAACAGGTTAAGAGCTATAGGTACCTGGGAGTCCTGTTTAATTACTTAGGTAATTGGACAGGCACATTGAGGCTGCTAAGTTGAAAGCAGATCGCACTGCCAATGGTATTCTCAGATTCTGGAGAATGGTGGGGGCTAAGTTGGTAAAGCCTGAGGTATCATTAATCAACCACAAATTGATTCCCCAAATGATATATGGTGCAGAGATCTGGGGTCATGCACTTGTTGGCGGTCTGGAAGTAATTCCACTTAAAATCTGCAAACGAGTCTTGGGGGTTTCCTGCTCTTCACCTCAAGCTTGGTAAGAGCAGAGCTGGGTTTGTGGAGTTTAAAACCAGGTCAGCCACCTTTAGATATTGGTTTCGGCTGCAGAGCATGGACGAGGGGAGATTGATAAAAATGTGTTATAGGGAGCAGGAAGGCCTTAAAAGGAGGAACTCATGGGTCCAAAAAACGGAGGGGCTGATAAGTGCCTATGGCTTGCCATTGGAGGAACTCAAGCTAAGCTCTCAAACCAAAACCAAGGTGCAACCCTGCTAATCCGCAGAATCATTGATGTTTTCACCCAAGACGGATTGTCAATGGTTAAAGCATGCAAAATAGCCCCTAGATACCTGGAGTTCAAAAGCAAATTCTGCTTTGAAGATTATCGAGTCCATGTGGAAAACCCGACTGCTAGAGCTGCTCTCACCAGGTTGAGACTCCAGTTATTCCCCTCTGCTGTGTTAGAGAGGAGATTTTCTGGTACCCCGCACAATCTACACTTTGCAGCTGCTCGCAAAACAAGATCGAAGATGTTGTTCACTACATTTTTTATTATCTGCACAACGACTCATTAAGGAGCAAATAGGTTACACACTTATAGGCGGGAAAAGAGCACTGGGATATTAATTGGAAATTGCCATATTTACTGGCCAACACAAACTTGACCATTACCAGGTCTATTGCATATTTTGCATGGCAAGTAGAACTAAGAAATAAAAAGGCTCAATGAATCTGAATAAGGTAGGCGGAGCCTGGAGACTCTTAAGGCTGAAATGTAACCAGTAAGCTAGGGTATCCCTATGGGAGTTGTGCATCAATGTATGCGCTGGATATGCACCTCTATTTAAGCCAACTACAGCTAATATGGGCTCCCCATGCATCCTGCAATTGGTTGGTTATAACGAGGTTAATACTAAGCCAATCCAGGGGCCAAATGTTGCCGCCATAAACCCCGGGAAGGGTAAGACAATATCCTGTAAAAAGGATATCTATAAGTTAACTCAGGGGCCAAATGTTGTCACCATACACCCCGGGAAGGGTAAGGCAATATCCTCCAAAAGGATGTTTGTAAGCTAATTCAGGGGTCAAATGTTGTCGCCATACACCCCGGGAAGGGTAAGACAATATACTGTAACGTAACTGACAAATTTTAACTCTGTTTTTTATATATATATTTTTTCCGCATGGTTGGATATTTTGGTATATATCTTGGTTATGTTTTAAACTCTGTGTTTCTAAGTAATTCATTATTATTATTGTATTTGTTTAATTCTTGTTACGGCTTATGGCCAAACAAACCAATAAACTTACTACTACTACTACTAGTTCCCAGGGTCACTTCTGGAGCCATTTAAAAAAATTGGTGTTACATTCTCTACTGTCCAGTTCTCAATTACAGGGGCAGATTTCAAATCCTTTTCCTAAGTGGTAACACCTAATTTCGAACTGAACATTGTATATGTATAGTCAGGATTATTTTTCCCTATGTGCATCACTTTGCAATGCTGATTCCACTAAATTAATTTCTCTCGGGCACCCTAAGCTTTCCTTTTATAAAATCCTGAAAATGACCACTCTGTAGCCAAAGGACAACCTAATTTAAATTTATTTATTAATTTAAATTTCTACCCTGCCCATCCCCTAAGGCTCAGGGTGGCTTACAACACACTCACCAGACCTCATGAAAAATATGATGATGTTGGTCTTGTGGAGTAGATTTTTATCGAAGTCCTTTGGTACTTAAGCTGACCACAGGGTTTACGATGGAGCATGGTAGGTCTTTCAAATTTGTGGAGTGCAGGCCAGGTCATTAACAGTATACCACACTACTGTAGCTCTGTGTTATACCTGTAGTATAGTAGTCATAGTAAAAAAGTGAATTCTTTTTGTTTGGGAATACTATTTCTAGATGAACTTGAATGGGTAAACTAACATGAAATGTGATGGGTAGATTTGTACTCCAGGCTGAGGTATAAATCTACCTCATGGCAAAATGAATTGGGGTCTGTTTCTACCCCAGGGGCCTTTTTGGTCACAAAAAAGAAATGGTTCATGGTAACCAACTTTCCTTTGGGGATATTGTGTACCTGTGTGCAGGTGTCAATGTCCTAAAAGGGTAAAGTTGGAGAGCTACTACCTTGTGAGTTATTGCAAGAGCACTGCACCTGGGGTAGAAATTTACCCCAAGAGATCCTGTTAAGGTTCACAAATATACATAAAAATCCCTTTAAAAAACCAACACACTACCCTTACCCCCAAGCTCCACCCAGTCAGCCCCAACCCCTATCCCTGCTGCCAAAAGCTTTACGTTGCCTTCAGAATATGTTTGGGCTCGGGCTCTGACAGACGTCCAGGGGAAGGGAGTTGCACAATACTGGGACAGCAACCGAGAATGCCTCTCTGAGGACTGTTGTTGTATGAACCAAATTGACAGGTGGTACCTGCATGAGAGCACTCTTAGTTGTCCGCAGGGTTTGTGATGAAGCATAGTAGGAACGGAGGTATTTCAAATTTGTGGGGCGTAGACCAGGTCATTAACAGTATACCATACTATTGTAGCTGTATGTTAAAGCAGATACCTGCAGTATATATCCATAGTAAAAAAGTGAATTCTTTTCATTTGGGAATACTAGTTCTAGAAGATAATTTTATTTCATATCTTGTGTTTTCAGAGTGTGTGTAGAAGCTTTGTTGCCTGATGGAGTGGTCTTTCAGATGGACTGTCTTGCACATAAGTGTGATGCAACAATCGGTGATATACCTTGTTATCAAAAGCAGGTCATGCATGTACAGAGCATTTCTCACTGGGCACCTGCCAACATAGGACCTTACAGTCAATCCATCCAGGTAAGCAATCTTTGTTATTTTATGTGACTATCACTTGCTTTACATAAGACTGCAACATTATCAAGCTTTCAGAGCACTTACTTAGGCATGTAAAAACGTAGAACTTTAGACTGAAGAAATGCTAGACAGTTATATGCTGAAGTTTATAGCTCTGCCTTTTTACATGCTTGAGATGGTCCAAAGGCTTGCATACTCTCACCAGTAGAAGTTGGTCAAGTGAAAGCTACCATTTGAATGACCTACTTTGTCTTCATCTCTTACATTTTGGGGGGGAAAGCAACCACACGCTCTAGTCTCTCAAGTCTTTATTGTTGAATTTTTCATGTACTTGAACCTTTATGCTGAAATAATCATACCAAGTCAAATCCAAACCTTTCCTTTTTAATGCCACCACTTTCCCTTTTTACTTCATTTTTAAAGGAAAATCAGACCCCCTTTAAAAAACAAAAGGAAAAGGAAATTATTATATATTTCTAGTTTGTGAATCTCTTTTTGCACCAAAGTACGATTAAACATCCGAATATACACACACAGAACTTTGGATTATAAGATGGTCTTACCGAATAAGACGACAATTGGTTATTACAGAAAATCACTCTAAACAACTATAATGAACTGAAGTAATATATACCAGAGGTTCCTGAACTATTGGCTAGGACCTTAAGTGCTGTCACACCATTTCTGGATGGGGTCACATTCTGAACAAATTTGATATACTTTACATATCTTTGTTGATGTCTGGGGTCATGGGATTATACTGAAGTCTCAAAAGGGGATCACAAAGGAAAAAAGCTTGGGAAACCATTGCCATATGACATAATTTATAAACATATGTATTACTAGTGCACGTATTTTCCTAAATTTATGCATTGGAAACATTTCTGGACAGTTGGAATTACTTTATGTTGAAAGAAAACAAGATAACATTTTCTTGTAGGGAAGTTCACTATTAAACATATATACAATTAATTCCCACATGAAGCTCTCAATATTAGTATTCTGACACATAAGAAGAATCAAAATTGATGATGTAGTTAATAATGTTAAAATTACATTTAATACGAAGGGAATGGAGCATGTTGTGCTATTGAACACGTATGACAGGGAAGCAATCAGAATTATAGGCCAAAGGGACCATTATATATATAAAATATGATAGTGTGGAGCTCATTTGCAAAGAATCATCCAAAGAAAGTTTATGGATAAAATATAGGTGATTTTAAATTATGAATAAACTGTTATGATAAGCCACTATAATGCCAATGTATTTTAATAGTGCTACAACAGAAAAAGAAGAATCCTTATATAGAAGTAGACTTCTTTGTAAAGTGAAAGAATTCAGAAGAATTAAAAATATTTAAGAAGTTGCTTCATTCACAGCTACTGTTCACAGAAGAAATGTAAAAAAAACCAAAAACCATGCTCAAGAAAGCATTAGCATTGAAACCGCTCCACCTTCTTATTTATATAGCAATTTTTAAGCATCAGAGAGACAAGCAAAAGTCCTTTCCTTAAGAAAAGCCATAGGTAAAGGATGAAGTTCTCCATTAGCAACCTTTGGTACTGTTATTGTGAGACCAAATATGCAAATCAAACTAACCATACAATTCTTATTTCCAGTGAGCTCTTAATTTGCTGGGAGAAGCAAATGGCTTTTTCTTAGAAGGGGAAAACTGGTCACTTAGCAATAATCATACCTCAGTTTAACCTAATTGGCTATAATACTGCCACTTTCCAAGACCAAAAAGCCAACCATAAGACCTTCCCTTATATAAGATTGGAGCCATCAGTAGTGAGTTCTCATGATGTTATGGCAAACCCAAACATCATGGGCAGCATGAGGCATTAGGGAAAGCAAAATTTACTTAAGTAAAATGGTGTTAAATGCTGTTGTCAAACTCTGTTGTTTGGTAAAGCATACTGCTCTCCAGTACAGCAAAGTGCTCGTAGGTACGCACATTTGCATTAGATACTTTTCTGGTAGAATGCGGAGCTGCCTATGAATTGGTGAGTAGTAGCTCTGTCTTGATGTGCTTGCCCAGTTTCACACCTCCAGAATCCCTCTCCATCCCATTGTTAGGTAGGGTGAGGGAGGTGGTGCCTTTCGTGGAATGGATCCAGCACTCTGTATTGCACAGTTGGATGAAACCTGAGCCCTGGGTAGTTGGGACTGGGTAGTCAGGCATCTCCTGAAATGAGTTCTGTGCCAGCGGCCAAGCCTCATGAGTATATCTGTGACTCCTCAGCAACTCTTTTTGAACAAACTGGGTTGATCATAGGGACTATTGGTAAGGGATGCCATATAAGACTTTTAATAAAGTTGTGGCTCCTTTTTTAAATCTAGTCCTGTCTCTGGGTCTTTATTCCTGTGCATGCAAAAAAAATAATAATGGATATTGTAGGACTTAATTCTCAAGGCTGCAGTCATGACCCACATATACAGTCAGATCTGGGGCTGGCCAGGGCATCGCAGAAGAGGAAAAAGGGAAGAAAAATAGACTGCTTTCACATGTAATTGCAGGATTATAATTTGCTCCCACTGCACTGCACAATTAACTGCACATGTGAGTGCACTATTCCACGTTCGTCCATGAGTTATGCCTTGAGTGCTCCAAAATCCTAGTCTTACTGTGACAATGGGTGTTATGGCTTCACAAAACTGGGAACATGGGAATACCTGTCGGTATTACAATCGCGGAATAGCAGGCGTGGAAACGAGCAAACCAATAGGACAGAGCTGTGGTTTGTTCCCGGCTAGTTAATTTCAGCCATCTTGTTAATTTCACTTTGCTCTGCTGCGAGTTTGTTAATTTCAATCCCCTGCCAGTTTGTGGATTCTAGCCCCCACTCTGAGGTTAGTCAAGTAGACCAAAAATTGCATGACACTCATGAGAATGGTAGATCACATGTGTAATAGGACACTGACTCCAGTCTTATAGTCAGGCATGCTTTTGTTCCAGTACAGCCCCCGCCCTGAGTCTCAGAGTACCTTGAGTCTTCCATTACAGAGCGAGTTTTCCTGGCTCCCAGCTTCTGGTCTCAGTTCTTGTCCCAGCTTCAGTACTCCTGGCTGGCCTCTGGACTGTTCCATGCTGTGTTCCTCCAGCCTCTGTGGCACTCCCAGCTGACAGCGTTTTAGTTTCACTCTTCCCCACTGCTCATCTATTCCACAGCCTGCCTCTGATTGGACATCAGAGGTGTAGCCACCTGGCTGCACAGGGCTGTCAATTACAGGCTGTCTTGTCTCTTTCAGTGGCGACTCCCAGCTTTTGCTTTGCAGACTCAGATCTTCCTGCTCGCAGTGTTACCAGTCGCCTGGCCAAATGAGGGTCCCATCTAACCACCCCACAGGGCTGTCTGCCACTGTCTTCCTAGTCTCAGAGTCAGCCCTCTCTCTCAGGGCTGCCCTCTGTAGCCTGAGAGCCAGCCCTCTCCGACTGGGATGCCCTTGGCTCTCATTCCCAGGTGACCTCTCTCTCTGGCCCACCTAACAGCTCTCTTTTAAACCTGCTGCTTTCACCTGTGGCTACTCTCTCAAAGGGGCCCCACTAGCTCTTAAAGGGCCTCTCGCCAAAGCCCCTGTGCAGGGTGCATACATGCAACCCTGTGTCACCATAATTAGTGACATCAGGGGCATAGCTATCATAGGACAAATATCCCTCCTGTCCCTGGAGCCCAAGTTGAGGGGGAGCCCACAGGGCCCAAACTGCGGGTGTGTATGTGTCACAAATCCTGTCCTGTTGTGGCACGACCGGGTGAAAACTGAGCAGAAGTGCCTGCAGTGCGCAGCGTGTGTGGGACCTACCAGTGGGTGGTGCAGGCTGGAACAAGCACTGGTGGCAGCAGCATGAGGCAGGCAGTGCGCTACAGTCTCCAGGCCTCAGGCACAGCAAGTGGAGAGGCCAGAAGTGGTCTGAGTAGAGGGGAGAGTGGCGATGGTCTGGTGCCAGGCCAAGAAGGAGTTTGAGAGCACTGGGGGTGATCGAGGAGCCGCAGTGCCCTGCCCTTGGACTGGAAAGATTAAAGGAAGGAGTGGAGTCCCCCTCTCCCCCCCATAGCTGCACTGTGTTTCCCCTGAGGTGTGGGGGGACAGTGTGGAGACAGGGGGGGGCTGGTTGGGGGCATCTGTGTTGGGGCTGGATGGTGGCAGTGAGGATGATTGGGGGCAAGGAATTGGGAGATCTGTGGGGGGGTCAGCGTGTGGGCAGGGAGTACGTTGTAGTTGGCATATATGCATTTTCTTTATCATGTAAGTTGACAGTTTTCCAAAATAAGGATGCTGGGGGAAGAAAGGAGGGGGGAGGGACAGGAGAGAGAATGGTGATGAGGGGTTCCAAGTTCATTTCTTGCATCTGGGCCATTCCAACCTAGCTATGACTTTGAGGGAAATCAATGTAAAATACGCAAAGAAAAAGACTGTGGGAGACATGTCTCATGAGAAGAATGCCCAGAAAATAAATCACATGATTTTAAGATCACAGGAAGATTGTTGGGAACAAGATAATTGCTGGAGACACCGTCTCATGTGAAAGTAGCCAGAGACTCCCTAATACAAAAGGAAGAGATGTTTCCTTGGGGAAATCTTTCTCCATTGCTTTTCCCTTGATCAGAAAATACTTCTCTTCCCTGCATTTTCAATGCTGCAGTACCCTCGAATTGCAGCATGGGTGAAATTCTGCTACAAAATTTAAACCCAAGTCTGATATGTACAGCTGAAATTATATTTTTTTAAAAACTCCAGTATTGATATAATCTTTAATGCATCTTCCATTTCCAAAGAAATAACTTACAGGCCCTTTTTACATGGGCAACAAACACTCATGAACACGTTTTCCACCTGTGTGAACTGTGTTGCAGCTGGGTCTGTGTGCATACGTGTGCGCGCACTCCCATGCACACCCATCACCCACCCACGAAGTTATCTGAAACAACGGAGGAGGCTCCGTGGGGGGAGGTTGGTGTGTGCCCGTCAGAACCTCCCACCCACCCAGCGCACACCGACCGCAGCGCACACCAACACACACACACACACACCACACTGTGGCCCGTGTAAAAAGGGCCATAGTTGAAATCACTCTGTCTGAGATGAGGCTGGGTATCACCTCTGTAGTCAAAAAATTTTGTTTTCTTTGATATTTTGTTGTTGTTTGTTATTTTGCATATAATAGGAGTGTTACAAAATATGTAGCCCTAAATATGTAAAGATATTAAATGATGGACCAGGGAAATTAAAGATTATTTGAATGTCATCCAAGATTGTTATTTTTGTTGATCTTGCATATTTGGAGAGCAGAAATGGGCATGTCTTGCACAGTTATGTGCATGACATTGCACGTAACTGTAATGTCATATTCTTTCTCATTTTGAGACCTTGCTTACAGCCCTGGTGGGGTCACAACTAAAAATGATCTTATTGTTCACACTGAACCTTTATAGAACCCAACCTGCACTTTATACAAAATTGTCATATTGTTCCAGGGACACTCCGAACTATAATACAAAAGTATAGCAGGTCAGGATTGATGGGCATTGGCTTAAGTACAGTGCTGGCAGCTGAAAAGTGTAGTGAGTTCATGCAAATTACAGGTATTTGCACTAGAAGCTCAACAAATCACTCAGCAAAGTGTCAGTTTAATTTTGCAGAAACATTGCATGATGCTGCCAACCGTACCATGAGAAGAAAAAAAAACCCTTGAAATATACCATGAGAGTGTCCTCCTGACCTCAGGTTGAAAGAAGCAAAGCAACACTTGCTGAATGTAGTTATGATCTGAATCCAATCCAAGATATTTATAGCAAAATTGCAAGTCATACCTCTTCTTAAATTGCTTGCTTTAAAAATAATCCCAATGCTCATAGCATGTAATATAATCTTTGATAGGTTGCAAAGTACTGACTTGCGCAGTTTGTAAGGGAAAAAATTGATTATTATAACAACATATTTTTCTTGGCTCAGATCTTCTACTCCTGCAAATGCTTATGTCTGTCGATAACTTAGGGAAACAGTGTACGTATACAGTGTAGTGATGACTGTATGTCTTGTCTCAGTCAATAGGATGCAAGGCCTCTGGATAATGTGAGATTACAAGCTCTGCTTCACGTTTTGTTGGCAACACAGCAGTTAGTTGCAATATTTTGCCCCAGTGTTTGTTATGCTTGACAGGAATTTCAGCTTCACATTGCACTCTGTACCCACTTTTAAAAGACAAAGGAAATGTCTGGTTGTTTTTCTCTCAGTGATGAGAACAGGGACAAATTGCAGCGTTCCTGTCTTTGTGGGAGTAGGCAACTCTGTGGAAGGACAGCACTGATAATACAGCCTGTGCTCCATAAGGGTTTCCATATAAAGGGTGGTCATCTCTAAACTTTGGTTGGGAATCTTTAGGAGCCTGTTGGCAGAAGTTGTCTAGGACTGTAATGTATAGCTAGAGCTCCCACTAGACGTCTGAGTTTTGTTTCCCTCAGGCCAATATCACCCATTTCGGAGGTATTCTGGCCTAGGGTTACAAATACAATGTTTGAATGCAGCTTTTTTTTTTTCTTTTGTGAATTTGTCCCACTGAGATGCACAGCCTAGATTCTGGAAGCAGCTAGTGAAATAAGCCCTATGTTTACGGCAGACACAGGTAATTTTTAAGGGAATTTTGCTAATACCATCACTTTTATATATTTTTTCCTTATGTTTGTTATACTCACCAATTGAATTTATCATAATGGCTCAGTGATGCTGCAGAGATGACCTAATATTATAGAGTAACAATAACAGGAATGGACAATTAAGACTATGGGTGATTTCAGACGTTACGTTTTTGGCATTCACCACAGTCAACCTCAGACAAACGCGGGCGGTGGTGAAAGAGCCGAGCACGTCTGTTGGCCCGCATCCAGATATTCACCACAATCAAACACGGGCCGGGGTGAACCTAACCACGCTTCGTGAGATCGGGGCGGGAGGAGGTAGAGAAGTGTGGTGAATGCTCACCACGGCAGGAGTGAATGAAAAGTAATGTCTGAAGGGAAAACCCGGACCGCGGTGGAAGGAAATGACCACAGGCCGTGGTGACGGCACGCAGCATTGCTGCTAGGCAACCAACAACAAGCGACACACGGGGGGAGATTTAAAGGGTAGGCAGAAGTAGAGGAACATGGCAGACCAGGCGATGGAGAGGAGGGTGGAGGAAACTGAGCGGAGGATGGAATGAGAGGGCGAGGAGGAGTGCAGCAGCAGCAGCAGCAGAAGGAGGAACACAGCCCAGCGGGGGACACCCAGCAGCACACAGGGCCACCCCGGAAGAAGGTAGGGGGTGCAGCTGGGAGTGGGTGGGTCAGAGCCGGGGAGAGGAGGAGCACGGGAGGGAGGGCGGGACCAGAGCTGCTGGGAGCCTACCCAACAGCCCCCATCGTTCCCCCAAACAGACCAGCAAGAGGGCACGCGCCCCGGAGGAAGCCAAGGCCAGAGGGGGTCAGGTGGTGGCGACCGCGGAGGAGGAAGAGGCAGTGGAGGGGCCGGCACCCAGGCGGCGGTACCAAAGGGGGGGTCAGTGGGGGCTCCAGGAGACCCACGACCTCATTGCCATCTGGACGACACCCGAGATGCAGTGTGAGCTGGCAGTCAACACCAGGAACGAACAGGTGTTCTCTCAGATAGCCACGGAGATGGGGGAGGACGGATATGACAGAACACCCACACAGTGCCGGACAAAAATAAAAGAACTGAAAATGGGGTTCAAGGACATCGTGGACAACAACCGGCGCTCTGGGCGGGCGACACGTCCCTCCCCCTACATGGACGTGCTGAGCCGGGTGCTGCACCGCATAGTGGCCCAGCGCCCGGTAGGAGCAGGCGCCCAGGATGAGCAGCCCGTGGAGGAGGAGCCCCCCCCCTTGCAGCCGGAGATCCCTGAGCAAGCCCCGGCATAGGGCACTGACACCACGGAAGAGATGCCAGGGACCTCGGGCACACGTAGCTGACACCCCCCAGCCCTACCTCCGGCGAGGACACCCACGCCCCAGCAGACTCGGTGGAGGGGTAGGAGGAGTCCATCACCCTGACCCTCACGGGCTGCTGACCCAGAGACCAGGCAAACACCAGCCCCAGCGACCACCCAGCCTCGGAGGGAACGGACACCGAGGGAGCAGGTAAGGGCAGAGCAGGGCACACACAGAGACCCCAATGGGAGGGAGGGCCAAGGCGGTGGAAGGGGATCGGAGCTGTCCATCCCTCACAGCCCCAAAGGCAGGGATGGGGCATGGACAGAGGGAGTGGCACAGGAGGTGGGTGGTGTCCATGCCGGGGGGAAGGAGCGCGCAGAGCACGGAGGGGGGGGTCTGGGGAACGGCACCCCACATGATGAACTGACCCCTATTTCGCTATACAGAGCTACACCAAGCATGGGAGGGCCGTGGCCAGGGGCCACCAGTTCCACCGGCCCAGAGGATGAGGGAGCGCGGGTGCGCAGGCGGAGGGAGGACCTCGTGCAGGAGCTAGTGGCCACCAGCACACGCCAGACGGAGGAGATGCTGGTGGCTGTTAACCAACTGGAGAGGACAACGAGGGCACTGCAACAGGTGGAGGGGAGGGACCGGGCGCTTGTGGCGGAGATGAGGAAGGACCGCCGGCTGCTGAGGCGGGACATGAACCGACAACTGGCAGTACTCCAGGCCCACTCGGCCTGGCAGAACTGCCGGGACGTGGAGCATGGACGGAAGCTGGACCGCTCGCTCGAGCAGGGCACGTCCCTCCTCCTGCAGGCAGGGGCCTTGAGTGCCTTCATCATGACAGCAGCCCTGCTGGGTGCCGTGTCAGCGCCCAGACAGGTGCCCCCTCCACCCCCACCGGCCGCACCTCAGGCTGTGACAGCGCCGCCACCCCAACAGCATCAGGGACCGCGGATTCAGGGACCTGTTCCCCCACATCTGAGATACCAGCAGCCGGTCCTCCAGGCCCCGATACAGCAGCCGGCGGCGCGAGGGGGGGAGGAGCAGGGGCCCCTCAGGGGTGTTGGGTAGGGGCAGGTCTCCTGGCCCAGACGGTGGACAGAACCTCCTCCTCCACCTTGGACGAGAGTGGGTCGGTAGCCTCGATCATCCCGGTTGCCCACGGGAGGGGCCGGCCAAGGGGCCCAAGGGAAGGGACAGGGGCAGGGCAGCATAGGGAATGGGGAGAGAGGGGGCACCTGGCACCACTGAGAGGGTGGGAGGGGCACAAGGTTACATGGGTGTAATGGGGTATTGGGCGGGACTGGGGGAGCACAATAGATCGTCGGTGGCACACTTAAATCTGTCCAAGTGCTTTATTTCATGCAGGTACAGGGCTACAGCGGCATCGGTGTGGCTGCGGTCGTGGTGCAGGTCCGGTTGGGAGGGTCCAGGCGACAGGGGCCTCAGGGACGGGCCAGGCGCTCAACGTGACGAGCCAGCACTGCCCTGATGCGCTTGGCATAGCAGTACTTGTAGGGGTTGGGCATGTGAGCATACAACGGTACCAGGCCAGGCAGACAGTGTGAGGGGGGTTATCCAGAGTGGCCCCATCAGACTCGCATATGTTGTGGAGGACACAACAGGTTCCAATGACAAGGGAGGAGGTCTCCACCGTACAACCCAGCCGGCCGGCTAGGCATTGCCAACGCTGCTTGAGGGCACCGAAGGACCTCTCGACCACGGTGCGAGCTGTGTTGAGGTGGGTGTTGTACCGCTGCTGAGCTGGGGTGACGGGCACTGGGAATGCCTTAATCAGCAATCGCTTCAGGGGATATACCGGGTCGCCAATGATGCATGGGGGCATCATCACCCCCTCTATCAGGGTAATTCGCATGTCAGCGAAGTCCCCCCTGTACATGCAGGCAAACAGCGAAGAGATGGTGAGGATGCGTGCTTCGTGGCTGCCCGGTGAATATGTCCGTGAAGCGCCCCCGATGGTCCACCAGGCCCTGGAGCTGTAGCGAGTGGTACCCGTGCCGGTTTATGTACTCGGCCGCATCGTCGTCTGGGGGCCGTCAGATCGCTATATGGGTGCCATCGATCGCCCCCAGGCAATTGGGGAAGTCCAGGTTCCGGAAACCCACCATAACGGTGTCCTGATCAACCAGCTGGATAACACGCTTCCCCTCCCCCATGGACGAGCACCGGTGGCCGCACCCCCCCTGTCTGTTGGGCCATCAGCCCGGGAACTCCATCTCCTGCATAGGTTGTCAGCCAGTGGTGGTAGCAATGGGGGGGAGGCCCTGGGGCCCCCCTGCGCTCCCTCCGGTACTGCCTGTGGTCCCTCATAGGGGATACCCTGTGTGGCCCCCCCTGGGGCTGGGGCCTTGGCCCCCGGTCCGCTGCTTCTCCCTGTGCATGCGCGTGCTGTCGTTTCTATCTCCTCTTGCAGGTGTGTATGCATGGGACTGTCCGGCCTTGCATGCCGGCAGCTGTGCGCTGCTCACTCCCTTCGCATCCCTCAATAGTAGCCCCATTCCCATCTTGCCATTATCCATCGGCCTTGGCAGCCCCTGTCTGCCTGTCCAGCCCCCCAGCCACACATCCCATGCTGCCCCCACGGCCGCTGCGGCTCAGACCCTCCGAGAGCTGTACCATGGCAGCTGCATCTCAGCCCGAGGTCCCGCTTGGAGGCTCCGGGGGCTCTGTCCGAGTCTGGACCGCCCGCGAGAGCATGGCCCTTTGCAACCTGTGGCATTTGACCATCGTTCAGCACTGGCTGCGCTCCTTGCCCACCTGGTCGGATGCCTGTTGGTGCCTGAGCTTTGGTATGCTGCGCTTTGGCTATGTCGCGACCGCTGGTGACTGCCGCATGCACTGTGAGGAGCTGCGGCTCACCCCCTTCCCTGAGGGGCGCGTACAGGACACAATGGGGGGGCCTTGCGGCGTGGAGTACTGCTGAGACGGCTTCCGCTCTGTGTGTGTGTGCCTTCCCAGGATATGTGACCTGCCTGTGTGAGGGTGGCCCTGCCCTGGCCGTGTCCTACTTCATCAGTGTGCAGGGTGCCTGTGGGTATCCACTCTCCCGCGGGGCTGCCTACTACCATCTACTGGAGCTGCCCCACCTGCTCTGGCTCCCTGCGTATGATTATGACTTGCCCCCCCCCCTGGGCCGGAATTGGTGGCCCTGTCGGAGGTGTGCAGCTTCTCTGATGTGCAAATTGGCATGAGCTCTACGGATCCCTTCGAGGCCTTCTACCTGATCTGCTTCCACATGGCCAGGCGAGGCTTCTGCCGGGGACTGTGGCAATGGCCCCGCTATGTGCACCTGCTGTCGTTACCGCCCCCTCCACCCGAAGGGAGCCCCTGCATCTGGGTGTAGGGCACTCCAGGCCCATCTGACGTCTGGCTGCCTCCTCAGTGTCTTCCTTCCACCTGTGACCTGGGTGCTTGCGCCAACGCCTGCTGCCTCCTTGGGACAGCTGGACCCATTGTGACCCACCTCCTCCCGCCTGCCTGTCGGCCTCTCACCTGGGACCTGCGGCCGCCACCCCAGAACCCTCCGTGTGGCCTCCTGTGGATGTGTCGCTGACAGCCCTCAGTCTCCGTGAGCTGCCTCCCCCACCCCTGTGCCCCGCTCTCCTGCACCTGGCCTGGGGGCCCCTGTTCTGCAGGGCTGGGACTGCTCCCCTGCATTGGTGGCCCTCGACCATGGCCCGGCCTTCAACCGACCCCCTGGCTGCCTTGAAGAGTGTGTCTGGGGGGGCCCCATGCCCTTCCTCCCCCATGCGGGTGGGGGGGGGCTTTCCATGCCTTCGTCCGGTGCCTCCCCATGCGCACTGGATGTGCTTCTCCATCGGACCCTGGCTCCGTGGCGGGCCATTGTGCAGGTTCCCCCCCTCCCAGACTGGGCTCTGTGCCCCCCTTGCTGCTGCCCCTTCTCCCGCGCCCTGCCTCTGCGCCTGGCTGGTGCCGCTTGTGTCCTCAATAAACGCCTGTTGTGCTTCACTGTGCCTTGTGCTGCCTCCTGTCTCCTTGGGCTGCTGGTTCCCCCTTGCCCGCTGGGCTCCTGCCCCTCCCCCTCCTAGTGGACTGGTCGTGCCGGCCCCTCCCCACTTCCTCCTCCTCCCCCCCGGTGTGTGCCTCCCTCTGCCCCCGTGCTCCACTCCCCTTTGTTGTGTGTGTGTGCTGCTTCGTTTGTGTGTGTGTGCTTCTCGTTTTGAAGTGCGTATGCCTTCCGTGCGGCCACTGTTTGCAAGCACTGTAAACGCTGCTGCTCCCTCCGCCCCCTCCCTTCATGTTTCCCTTCCCTGGGTGGGGCCCTCCGCCGTCTGTGGCTTCATTTGCCCTCAGGCGGCCATGTTTGCTTCCGCGTGATCCCAGTGCCTTGTGGGGCTCCAACTGCTGTTCTCGCCACCGCATCACATCTGTTAGGTTCTCCCAGCCCGTGTCCTCTCAGGTTGGCCCCGGGCGGTGGTGCCACCCCTGTCACGTCTGTTGGGTCCGCGCATCTCACCACGGCCCACGGTGAAGCCATTCACACCGGGATGTGATTCACTGTGGTGAATTTAACCGCATAACGTCTGAAATCACCCAAAGGATAGAGAAAGAAGCCTAAGCATAAGATGTGGAAAATCAAAATTCAGTTAGAATAAATTTCCCTATTCCTTTTTGTCTTTTTGAGATATTTGTTGAACTTGCACATATGACTTTATTTTCTGAAGAGTTTACAAGTACATTTGAAATATTAGGCATTCATAATTATTTGTGAAAACATGCAAACTTGTGAGTGTTTGAGCTAGCTGTTCTAAAATATGATTACAAACTTTAAATGTCTGCCTGCATTTTCAGTTTGTGTATCTTGGCAGAACCTCTCTACCTTTCTTTCCTAGATAAAGAAACTTCAGCTGTAGAGTCCATTGTTCATTTCATGTGCTGCAGTAATACTGATGGTAGAGTGTATTATATTTTTTGTGTAATATTATTGTGGAAAGTAGTAATGGTATGACCACTCGGAGTCACAGGTACAGAACCACCCATGCCTTTCTTGAAATAGTTGTGTAGAAGAAATCACTCATAAATCTGGCAAAACCTAATTGGGTACACTGTGCAATGTGAAGCTGAAATTCCTGTCAAACACTGGGGCAAAATATTGCAACTAACTGCTGTGTTGCCAATAAAAAGTGAAGCAGAGCTTGTAACCTCACATTATCTAGAGGCCTCTCTTCCTTTTGGTATGGCTGAGTGGGGGGTTTCATTTCTCTTTCATTATCTTTATTCCAGTATTCTGTATATTTGATCATTATGAATTGAATATCAAATGTATGCTTGCTTTCTGAATGAGATTGGAATAAATTCTTGCCTATGTTCCATAAGTCTGAGCACTTAGAGGGCCAGTAAGAGATTTCTTGACTTTGGCCCATTTCAGAAGAGATGCCCCCTCCACCTCCACGTGGGGAATGGGGGGGGGGGGAGGGAGGTGTTTGTGTGACTGCTGCAGCGGGTGGGGGGGTGGGGGGTGCGCACTCCTGCACCCCATGCACGGAGCCATCGGCCAAAACAGTGATGGCTCTGTGTGTGGACGTGGGTGAAGATGGGTGTACGTCCGTGTAACAGCCTCCCATGTACCGCATACCCACACACACCCCAGCACCACGGCTTGTCTGAAAAGGGCCTGAGTTAAAAAAAGAAAATCAGTATGGTTTTATTATTTATTTATTTATTTATCAAATATTTATACCCCGCCTCTTCTGCTCACAGCAGCTTGAGGTTGCTTATAATCAATAAAACAAAAATACAAAATACAATAATAAATAGATTAAAACAGTAATAAAATATTAATCAAACAATGCACTAACAGTGCAATTAAAACTGGGGAGAATAGTCAAACCCCTGCCACCCTAACCCACCTCCACACATCACCCATCTCCCTCACCAAATGCCTGGCAGAACAGCCAGGTCTTGCATTTTCATCGAAAGGAAGGGAGGTCCAGAGCCAACTAGGACTCTGGTGGAAGGCAGTTCCACAGCCTAGCTGAGGCCACCGAGAACGCCATCTCCAAAGTTGCCCTCGGGATACCTGCGGGACCTCCAGGAAGGTGCCCCCGGCAGACTGGGGTCGCTTCAGGGCCCGGGGAGTGAAGCGGACCCGCAGGTAAGCGGGAAGAAAAATTAGAGGGAGAAAAATTATGATATATATCTTTACTTTCTCAGTAAGACAGTTGAGATGGTGAAACACATAAAATGGTGCCTGTCTAAATTCTATTAAAGCTTTTGCCAGAATAGCCATATAAACATTTGGGATTAGAATTAGGGGGTATTATTGGGTATGCAGCAGCTGTCCCATGCTGTAGCAATGAAATTTTGAGATATATTGGGGGTGAGGAGGGGCATAAACTTTGGGAGGATGACCTAAATGCAGGCACAATATTCTCCAGCGTCATTGAGCTCACACAGCACACTCTATAAACTCTGCTTTGGGCATATACGTAATCATGGACATGGTTTTCCTATGTTTCACAGATACCTAGCTGTAGTTTTGGTTCTCCTATGGCTATCAGTAGCTTATATAAGTATGCCAGAAGACTATGCCAATTAGCAGTTGACTCAGGATCACAGGAGTAAAAAAATGTGCCTTAATATATAGGATATAATATATATATATAGGATACCATACCTGATTAAATGAGCTTGGAACCACTACAAATAGAAACAAGATGCAGTAGTAAAATAGATGATTGTTCTGTGGTGCACCTGTTGGCTTTCAATCTGCTCATTTTGCCTGCTGTCACTTAAGTCTGGGAAGGCGCCTGGGATTGACTACATACCAGCTGAGCTTCTTAAGAACCATGCCAACTGGTGGGTCCCTGTTTTGGCTTCTTTTTTTACCCATTTGGACCAGACTGGTGCTTTCCCCCTGGATTGGGGCAGGGCTGTGATCATACCCATTTATAAAGGGGGCTCGAGGTTGGACCCAGGTAATTTTAGACCCATAATTTTAGGCTCAGTATTATGGCAAAACTGTATGCCAAGCATTTGATGTTTGTTCTTAACAGCTGACTAGCTGAGGCCCATGTTTTGCATAGGGAGCAGGCAGGCTTCCAGGCAAACAGGTCAACTCTGGATCATTGCTTGGTGTTGCTCCATCTGGCCAAAAAATATATCCATGCCAACGCGAAGTTGTTTTGTGCCTTCGTTGATCTGAAGGCCATCTTCGATTCTGTGGACAGAGATCTGCTATGGGCTAAATTGGCAGACATGTCCATGGATCGAAGGCTTCTTATTCTCATCCATCTTATCTGTTCATTTTGCCTGCTGTGCTGAAATTTTTCTCAGAATCTTCTCTGAGTAAATATTAAAGGTTGGAACTAGAACTAGGAAGAGTGGCAAAAAGAGAAAAACCAGTACTGTAAAGATACCAAGAGAGATGGTGAAGATTTACTCAGAACCTCTTCTGGCTTCTCTGACCCTCACCTTCAGTGGTGGAAAGTCTTTCTGGTGGCAAGGGTAGCTCTTTAGTACCCTTTTTGGGGGTGAAGATGCATTTACTCCATTAGATTCTAAAGATGGCTTTTACGAAAGGAAATCCTGAGGGGAAGTGCCTGCAAAGTTATCACTACCAGCCTCCACTACCTCCGCTACCTTCTTCTGTGTGCAAGAGCAAATGTTGGTATTTAAAGTGATAAAATTTGCTGGTAGTACCCTGTCACGGGTTGGTTTACTCCCCTCAGAGGATTCCCTTCTATTTTCTACACATTGGTTCACAAACTGAGCTTAACCCTTCACGTTCAGGGCGCCACTGTCACGGGTTGGAGGTCCGCACCCCCACTTTACCGGGTTTGAGTGACTCAGTTTCCCTCGTGTACAGCCCACTTGAATCAGTTTTTCTCTCTGACCGAGGGACAACCCCTTTGTCACCCAAGGGCCCGATCCTTCCCGTTTACAGACTCTTTCTCTCTGGGTTCTCAAGAGCTTGAGAACTCTTGTTGCTCACTTGTGTTCCAATGTTAGACACAGACACTTCTTCATAAAGATAAGAAGTAAGTTTATTGCTTTACATAAGCAAGATTGTTGATACAGAGTGGTTACTAGAAATCAAAGATAAATATAACGCATTCCTAATTTATACTGGTTGAGTTTCTAAATAAGCATCTTACCCTACAAGGTCCATAAGTTCTGGTTCCTCAGTCATTGATGTAGAATGACTGGGCACTGGTCTCTTAGTTGGTAGAAAGCAAAATCATGCCTCTCAGTCCATGGTTCAGCTCAGACCTCCTGGCTGCAAGATGTTGAGTGAGTTCCCCCTAGTCACCTCTGGTATACAACTCCTTATATCCCCAAGAGGAAGCCCCTTGTATCTTCTCAAAGCTTCTGGAATTCCTTTTGTTCTCTCTATCAGCTTTCTGAGTCTCTTGCACGTAGGCAATGGCTGCCTGCATTCGCATTTTAAATGTCTCTGGCCATCAGTCTGGGACGAATCCACAAACTGTCTTTCCATTTCCTGGAGCTTCGTCATGATTAGAGTTTTACAGTTTTCAATTGTAACATTACATACATGTGGAACCTTTTGCTTTACATATTTACTAGACTTGTAGACTACATGTAGGCCAGTATCACACGTGTGACCCTATGTTCCTCCGTGACACACCCACTGTGGAAATAATATTAATTTTTAGATGACAAATCATCATCTGAGAAATTTACATTTGTTGTAGTGAAATGACTGATTTGAACAAATGTGTTAGAACAAAGACATATTAAAGTCTTTCTGCATATAAAAAAATCTGTAACGTAAGAAAGGATTCCTTTGGGATTTCCTTTTGTGGGCGTCAGCTTTAAATTCTGATTGTACTCGGGCGCTACACTGATGAAAGCCATAAAAAAGGCTGAACAGAATAGACCAAGCGATTCAGGTTAACTGTTAACTTGATTATGGTGATGTGTTTCAGATTTGAAGTAAAGAAAATCAATACGTTCCTCCTAGGCTGTATGAAAGAAGGTATTAATTGCAAGACCAGTTATTGTATCATCATTCTTTGACATGGTAGGCCAACCTAGAGTATTCTGTTCAGTTTTTAGTACTTCACTGCAATAGAGCTTTATTATGCTGATAGCCCAGAAACATTGTTTAATTCACCATAGGTATGAACATTCTTAGATGCAATGATAGACAGAAGATTTTAATCCTTTTCGTTTTGGAGAAATGAATGCTACTAGGGAAACATTACGTAAAATGAGAGAGAAAAGGTAAAATAAAAACTCTTATTGGACCAACGTCTACACAGAAAATAGTTTATTACTACTGAGTTCTGCTTCCTCCTTCAGGCTGTGAAATTTCCATTTTAAATGGCAAATTTCAGTAACCGCCATGTTGCTTTGAATGTGGTTGCTGTGTTAATCCCAATGATGAGATAGGCAAGAGACAAAGAAGTCAAGGAAATAGCAGAAAGTTGGTTCAGTAAAAAGTATCCAGTAAAAAGTATCATACTTTGTTTCATGTCTCTCTTGTACTTGGAAGAAATTCTGCAACCACATTTTATCTAAAATAAATGGATCATTCTGTCACCATTTGTAAATAGAGATTGTCAACCAGCTTCTAGTGTAGGGGCTGAAAGGAGGCCTGTGACCTGAGTTCAGACCATGGAGGTAGGAGCAGGGTTGTAAGTTCAGTAGAGTCATGTACTAAAGTTAGATGGACATTACTAAATAGTCAGTTTTATGTGCTTGTGGTATAGGCTGTAACCATGCCTTTTTAAATCATCTAATGTACTTCTATAATTTTAGTAAAGACAGCTAGGTTCCTGGGATTAGAATATCAAATTTAATTTTGCTTGCCAGTCCACTATAATTTGAAGTTTATTTTTATTTATTTATTTTTCAAATTTATACCCCGCCCCTCCTGCAAACAGCTCGGGGCGGCTTCCAACAATAAAATATGCATAAAAATAAATATAAAACATGGTTGATAGCATGGTTCCTCATAATGGTTCTCCATAGAGTATAAGCCCCTTTAAATATGTCTCTGATTCATTATTGTTCTGTGCCAGGCACGTTGTTGGTGACATGTCAATACTAATAAGCCACTGTGTTACTCTATTTTTGATTTTGTATACAACAGCCTTTGGATAAATTGCAAATTGTGATGTCATTATTTGTCTGATCCGTTTGTCAGTAAATGGACAGTGAATATAAGACCGTAAGTAGTGCCATACTGGGTCAGACCAATGGTCCATCGAGCTCCAGCCCCTGTGTAAGAGCTGGCCGTGCCGCTCGGGCTCCGCAGTGTGCGGGCTGTTGCTAGGCAACGGCCCGATACCCGGAAGTAGGAAGCCGCTGCGGGGATCTAGCGTGGTGCGTGCTCCTGGCCCCGCCCCAGTGTGCACGTGAGGCAGCGGGACGCTCAGCGCGGGCTGGGGCCCTGCCTTGGGCACACCGGCATGCACTCAGGGCTTTACTATAAAGCGGACCGGCGGGGCTTGGGTTCCCCTCCAGTAATCACTATTGAGAGACTGGCCCCCCCTTGTCCTGGTATCCTTGTTACGATTTATGAGCCGTGGAGAGCAAGAGAGTGAGTGTTGGAGTGTGGATGACCCCCATGTTCCCCCTTTCCTGAGAGCAAGAGTGGTAGGGGAGCTCTTTCCTTAAACCCTATGTCTATTACCCAGCCCTATACTCCCCTTCCACGTCCCTTGTGAGTGTGTCCTGTCCTACACCACTCCTTTCCGTGATTTCCAGCTCCCTTCCCTTCCTTCCCCAGGGTCCTATCCCCTTCCCCTGTTACCATCACCCTCCTTTGCACGGTGCCCCCGACCCAGAGTAGCCCCCCGATTATCTGGTATCTCCCTTGTGCAGGTCATTGTTGCCCTCCGGGGCAAGGGGTTACCTCTCTCCTCTGTCCCAATGATGAAAAGGGTTTGCCCTCTTTACAGGAGAGAAAGTCCACCTAACACCCTGAGGGACCTTCTAGTTGCCGCTAGAGGAGTTTGGTTGAGAGGTCGCCCCCTCCCCTTGGGTTTCCCCTACCCCCTCCTCCTTTCCCATCCTCCCCTTCCTTCTCCCTTCCTCCGTGATAAAAACCCCTCATTCTTCCCTGTCCTTCCCTCCCTTCTCCCTTGCCCCGTGATACCCTGTCTCTGACAGTGGCCAATCTCAGTCACTGAGAAGTAGTATCCAATAGGTCACAATGGGATGATCCATTCCCTGTTGTTCACTCCCAGCTCCCGGCAGTAAAAGGTTACATTCCCCAAACCTACCTGGCTAATAGCTGCTAATGGACCTATTCTCCAGAAACTTGTCCAATCCTTTTTTAAACCCAGCTATACTACTGGCCTTAATCACATTTCTGGCAACAAATTCCACAACTTAAAAATACCAGTAATAATTCGATTTTATGACGAGATGAAAAATGCTCCTTCCCTTCACACAATGGTCTTATCCAAATGTCTCTTATGTTATCATATAGAGAACATTTGAACAATACATGTGATAGGTCCTCTATGTCCGGAGTCATACAAGGACAAATTCGCCTGTCGTAAGTTTACTGGTGTATCGTCCAAGGGTAACTGCAGAGTTATATAGTTGAAAACGCTGGTGCCCAAAATTCCTTCATAGGATTGGGTTCTTAAGTTTATCTAAATAACCTTCAAACTTATGTTCTTGCTTAAAGGGATGATACCATGGTGCGACTTTCCAGGAAGTCACTACTGCCATGTCTTCCTGCCTAGCTATATCAGCTGCTCTAATAAAGCCAGGCTTTTCTCTTAAGGTATATTTTTCCCCCCAAAGCATGAGGAAGACAGACCCATATTCCTCAAATGAGAGAACGTTTGGGTTACCCATGGGTAATGCAGCGCACCTTCATCATTCCGTTCTTCCATTAGGCATTGGGAGGTCAAAGACACACTGCTCTGGTTGCGCAGCTTGAGCCAATATCTGAGACAATCCTGCCTTCCAGTACATCCAATAGGCAGCATACCCGTCTCAGCCCTTATGATTGCCCCAGTCGTGCCCTGTGGAACTCTCAGCAGGCTCCTTAAAATTTTATTTTGGACTACCTCAAGGGCTTCAAAGTTGGCTGCCAGGATTATTTCAGTGCCAAAAGCCAACAAGGACTGCAGCTTGGCCTTGAAAACATTCAAGATAGTAGAAATCTTTACAGGCTTAGATCTTGCTGCCAACCTTAGAATCCCTTTATATACTGCAGTAGCTTTCAATATAATTTGTTTTTTGTGTCTTTCCCATGACCCATTACTGCTAAAGGTAATGCCAAGGTAAACATATGAGTCAGTTTGAGAAAACTCATTCCCTTTTACCTTCCATACATATTTGGGTTTTTTCCCCTGCATAACCATAATTTGTGATTTGGTTAAATTTATGTCAAGCTCATTTTCATCACAATACCTGAACAGGTTCTCTAGTTGATTTTGTAGACCCCTCTTGGTCTGCGACATTGGGTGTTTTCAGACGTTACGGGGCCGCTTGGCCCCGTACCAGAAACAACCCATTCATTCCCCGTCGGGGTCACCCCGTCACGCCATATCAGACGTGCCGGGGGGATCCCGGCGGGGAATCTGGAAGGGGGAGGGGTCGCGCGGCGAAACGTGCGGCCGCATGGCCCCGCCCCCTCCACGCACCCCGCCACCCGCCCTCCAGGGAGACGGGCGGGCGGCGGGGCCAATGCGGCCGCCGCATCGGGCCGGATGCGCCATGGCCCGGGATCCCGCCGGTGATCCCGGGCCGTGGCAACCGGCCAGACGTTACTCTTTTTTTGTCCCCGCTGGGGATCTTTTTGACCACGCTTCCCGGGACATTCCCCCGGCTAGCCCGGGAAGCGTGGTTCAAATTGACCCTTTGCGGGTATTGACCGTGGCGAACATCTGGCGGCCGCCTAACAGACGTTCGGGACACAGTGACCACAGGTGGGTATTCACCGTGGTTCACTGTGATCTCGTAACGTCTGAAAATACCCATTAACACAATATCGTCTGTGTATAGCAATGCCATTACCATCCAGTCTTTAACCTTTGGTGGGTAACTCTCTTTATTCAACAATTTTTTGATGAAGTCACTAAAATATATGTTGAACAATAAAGGCGCCAACACACAGCCTTGTCTGACTCCTCTTAAAACTGGTATAGGGGATGGCAGTTTTCCACAAGCTTCCAGCCTTATTCTAGCTTTATTAACAGTGTGGACCTGTATTATTAGAGCCAGTAGATCTTTGTTTATACCCAACTGGTGCATTTTGCGCCATAGTTTCCCTCTTGAGACTGAATCACATGCCTTTCTGAGGTCAATGAATGCTAAGTATAATTTTCCAGCCCTTATTTTGGTGTATTTAGCTATAATGTGAGACAGTATGAAACAATTGTCCATTGTAGAGCAATTTTTACAAAAACCAAATTGTTCTTCCGTAATCAAATCTTGATCATAGGCCCAATTTTCTAAATGTCTGAGAAGAAGCTTAGCGTATAGTTTACCCACTACTGGCAGCAGAGTTATGGGCCTGTAACATCCTGGGTCTCTGGGGTTACCCTTCTTAAATATTGGCACAATAATGCTCACACCCCCATCCCCGGGCAACCCTCTTTGTTTTGTTTATCTGAGTAAAATAGGTGGCCAGCAAAGGTGACCACCAATCTGGACTGGCCTGTAAAACTTCAGAAGTTATATAGTCATAATCAGGCGCTTTGTTATGTCATAGGGACTTAATTATTTCAGCCACCACGGCCTCTCTTACATAAGAATTAAAACCATACACTTCATTCAGCTGCGATAGGCCAGTTAGAGCAGCCAGTTCAGGTTCCTCCTCCTTACCATTGCAGTTGTAGATCTTACCAAAGAAATTTATCCAAATTTCTTCCTCTATTGGGTGTGCTGACTTCATTGAGTTGGGATTTAATTCAAAATTAATTATAGACCAGAACTGTCCTGAGTCTTTTATAGCTGCAGCAACCTCTAACATGGCCCATATAGAAGCTGTATAGCGGGATTTTTAACTTTAATTAAAGTGTTATCGTTGCGTCTTACATCCAGATACTCTTGTCTAGAGGCATCGGAATATACTTTTAGCCAGATTCCCTTGGCTTGAGTGAGGTTGGATTTTGCTGCCCTACACTCCCTATCATACTACTTACTGGTTTGAGGGCTTCCATGACCAACCTCACAAGATAAAATATTGGAGCCTAATGAAGTTGTTGTTATATCAAAATCTCCTGTCAGGTAGTCTTTGTCATTCTCTCCACCCACTATTATACATTCTCTTAGTGCAAGAAAATCCTGGCTCCATAACAGATCCAGGGTCTCAGCAATATGAAAGGTAGTCCACTTAGTACGTATCCTAGTTGTGCTTCCCCTCACCATTCCCAATTGGGTCATATTATGAGCAGTTGTCTTAGGTAGCTTAATATCGGTACTCAAAACCATATGGTCACTCTCTGGCTGGACTACTGTCCTGAATCTTTCAAAGTTTCCCCAGTATTAGGCACTACTATATAATCAATCACACTTCTCCCAATGGCGTTGATGAAAGTATAGTCGCCTTCTGAATCTTCTGTTCTACTCCCATTTAGCACCACCATGCCACATGATTGCAGCATTTTCCTCATAAGGACCCCAGATTCATTTCTTACCACATCTCTATTCTTCCTTTTAGGAATCCAGCCTAAGTTGTTCAGGCTGGAGCTTAAATCATGGAGAGAGTCGGTCCCTATTCTAGCGTTCCAATCCCCGGCTATAACCAAAATGGCCATAGGAAACAAACTATCTAGGTGAGCTATGAGTTCTTCCAGTACCATCCAAACATCCGCCTTATAATATGGGGAAGAGAAAGGGGGGATATACAAATTTAACAGCAAAATCTGGCCTCCACATGGAGGTTCCCAGAGTTCTACTTGAAGTTCTTGTCTTTCAGATGGAATAGACAAACATGGTTTTGAGTACTTATCGGTAATCAATATAGCCAAACCACCCGATCTCTGCCCTTTAGTTTTAAGCCTAATGCCTGCCGACAAATAAGTTCGAAACCCTGACATCTCAAATATCTCCCCCTTTTGCAGCCAAGTTTTCTGGAGAAAAAACAGATCATAATTCCTCAGGAAACTAGACCAATCTGCATCCAAAAATTTGGATTTGCACCCCGAAATGTTCCATGAAGCAAATTTTAAAGTAACCCCATGGCTAATCTTATCCCAATAAACAGCTGGATCAGCATCTATTACTCCTGAATCCCTTGCTGCAACCTTCCGGCAGTATATTGCTTCTGGTCTATTTTGGGGGCTTATCCCTTGGTTGGCGCTCACTTGTGAACTTTGATTTTCAGGAGGTATACCAGGTTGAATTAGCTCCTTCCTGGTATTCTTGTTGTGTCATTTCCTGGGATCACACAAATTTTGGAATATAGGGGCTGGTAAGATACGGCCTATGGTCTTCCCCCCACTTAAGTGGGAGAATCCATCCTGCATGGGACTCTGTTTCTTACTAACTCGGGGATAGGCACAATTAAATCTCCATTTGCTTTCCTTACTGCGCACACCCCCGAATGGGAATGCTGTAGCAAAGCATCCATTTTATTTATTATTTATTTATTTATTTATAAAACTTCTACCCCGCCCCTCCTGCACGCAGCTCGGGGCGTCTTCCAACAATCTTTAAAACAATGTAAAAACAATTTAAAACAACCATAAACATTATACATAATTAATATACAGGGCAAAACAAAACACTAAAAATCCAAAAGTAGGTGGGGGAATTAAAACCCACCCTACTCACCCTCCCTCCCAAAGGCCTGGGCGAACAGCCAGGTCTTACAATTAGTGTTGAAATGATCAGCAAGTTTGGTACTCATGAATAATCAACTTTTTTGTTTGCCCTCCGAATATCCAACTCAATACATGCACCAAAACAATATAATTAACCCCCCCCCCCCCATTTTTCCATTTACCCCTGTCTTTTGTTGTTATTGTTTAATTGGCTATTTGGCTGAATGACTGAATATGTGAACCAAAAATAACCAATCTTCACTCCTTAAACACCGCCTTGCCCCTCCCCCCAAACCCTGGAAAAAACAACAGAAAATCCCAAAGCCAATACTTGAATGAAGTGAGCAAGAATGATGTTTCATACCTGCTTGGCCAGAGCTGAATGAAAGTGAGCGAACTCAATAAATACAACATTTGCAGCAAATATCCAATTCAGTACTAGTGCTAATAGGCTTAGATCAGCTCCGACCCGAACATTTTGTATGAGCAGATGCAGAAACTGAGAGAAAGCTGCTGAGAAGGAAGCAGAAAGCAGAGCTGTGAAGCAGTTGATCTAGGAACCTTTCAGCCCAGGATTCCCCATTCTGATGGTTAGGAGAGGGCTATTAACTACCGTGGAGCAAGGGGGCTCAATTGAGCCCAGGACCCACATTCTGGAGGGCCTTTTGCAAGCCGCTTGAGTGCCGTTAGGAAATTTTCAACGTGTGTGCGGAAAGGCACAGGAATGGAGCCAACACTTCACCCCCATTCCCCCCCCACTCTCAACATTTCCTCCTGGTATTCAGGGTGCCTGAGAGTGGACTGCTGGAGCCTAATAGGGGTTTTCACCTCACCGAGATATGCCCTGACCTACCCTGGGGACTGCTCTTAGGGGTAACCTCATTGGGAGCTGAGCACAGGCCCTGCACAGTCTCGTTACACCCCTGGGTGAGGGTGAGAGAGCTGAAAATCTTCCTGCTCTTTAAACCAACTCCCCCCCCCCCTTCACCCACATTGCTTCGTTCAGCAACTGGAACTCCTTTCCCAAACACACATGCATTACACCCTCCATCCGGGTCTTCAAATCCTTCCTAAAGGCCTCCTTCTCCATCGGGGTTTCCCTAGCTCCTCAGACTGCTCACTGATGATCCTTCTACTACTGTCCTGCCATTCATGTCCTCCTTCTCCCTTGAACTAAGCTAAGCACATGCATCTGTGACTCAACTTCATCTCTGACTCTCCCCATGTTCCCTCTCCCTTGTCTCCCCTCCTCAGACTCTCCTAGACTGCAAGCCCCATGGGGCAGGGATCTGTCTCTAATTCATGATTGCACAATGTCAGGCACATTGTTGGTGCTATGTAAATAAATATATGATATTAGGCACAAGGTGAAAATAAAAACTTGGTAAAGTACACCTAACCAGTCCATCCTGTGGTACCCTTAAGGAGGAGCTGCAGAGTAAGGGTCTGGACTTCATCCTGCACATACTTACATGAAGAGAATCTCTTTGTTATGGTGACAACCATGGGATTTGGGAGTAATTTTTCCACAATGTGTGATCCTCTAGCTGTTTTGTTCTGATGCTAAGCTCTAGTGCCAGTGCAAGTCCCATTCACTTCAGAGGAATTTGTGCAGGTGTTAGGTTCTAGGGATATCAATAAACATCTGAAGGATAGAGCTCTAATTGACCCAAATTTCCATTTTCAAAATGTCCACTATGGAGGAACTGGGGAGGGGGTATCTGTCAAGGCCATCAGCAGGGCGCCATGACACTNAACGGATGCAGCCTACATACTAGATATAGCTGGCGGAAGGCAGCCTTAGCGACTGCCTCCACCTGCCGCTCCAGACGCAGATCTGCGTCCAGTATCACCCCCAGACTCCGAACCTGCAGAGCTACAGGAGGGGACACAATCTTAATACCCTTCTGGAGCATCCCAGCAGGAGAAGTTGGCTCCCCTAATTCTTCCTGAGAGAGATACCGAATAGCAGTTAAAGCTTCTAAGCTATGTTCAGGTTGGTAAGTTTTGTTTTGTGCTTTCATACATTTGGCCTGATAGTCTAAAGTGGAGTGGGAGAGATTGTTTCTAATACTATCTCATTTTTGGATCAAAATGTCTTGATCAATTATAGTCAATTCAGCAAAAAGAGTTAAGGAAGGAACCTCACCAGCCCCCCTTGAATTGTCCTCTAGGAGTGCTTTTACAATCTCTGCTATAATACTGGAGCCCTCATGATTCTTATCCCTGTCTTCTTTTCCCATATAGCAAGGTGCTGCTATAGAGTTACCATTAATTGCTCGAGTACTTGGGAATTCCTGAGTCTTAACAGGCTTTGCTTGATTTCTTATTATCCCTAATGGGACCTCCAATTCTTCTTTTCCCAAAGGGTGGTTAATAATTTCAGATCCCAGATTTCAGATCCCAGATATGTATCCATATCTTCCTCTAGTATTACATCATTTGGAATACTTCTACGGAGGTTGCGATCAATCGGGAGACTTGACCCCAGGGGAGTACAATTTGGAGATGATAGTTGAATTAATGGGGGCATCTCCTGGGAAGATAAAATTCTTTCTTTCCTACTAGAAGAATAAGCTCGATCTATTGATAGCCCCCTTGTTTTTAAATATTTTCTAGCCAGGAACATTTTCTTAACCAGATGACTAGAGCTGAAGAACAGTTTAATACAAATACTATATCTACTGCGACTCAAATATTCGACCCTTAAAACATCCAGGGCATCCAGCTTAATCCTCAAAAGGCTAGAAAAATTATCAGCAGCTATAGCGGTGTTTCTCCAATGGGGCTAACCCCATTATCGAGGGGTCTGACCTTAACCCATATCGCATTTTCATTGGTGGTCAATAGGCGAGTTGTACTCCTAGCATTATGAATGCCAGACAGTATTTTATTCCTGTTGTAATACTCCTCATTGGGTCCTTCCAGTTGAGGCTTCTTATCCCGTGTTCCTGAAGGGCTATCAACTCTCCCCAATTCTTTACTGGAATGCAGAAGGTCAATTTTAGTAGAGACCTCTTTCAGTTGAGACCTAACCCAGAGCAAAGAGTCCCCCATATCAGAGGTACTAGTGAACAAAAGAGCAACCGTCTTCACTATTAAATGGCTTTGGGATTTTAAGGCCTCCCCCAGTGGAGGATTATGTCACACCACAGGGGATCTAACCTCTCCCTCAGTGTTCTCCATAGTAGCACTATTACACTGCATAGCCTTGACTATCTCCTCCATATCAGCAGGACTCTGAGTAGTTCCCTCTAAAGCGGTGATGGGAGGATGTGGTAGTGGGGGGCGGGGGGAATGTGTTTTATAGAATTTTAAAATGATATTGTTGTCTCTCTTTTTAAATTGTTATTGTTGATATTTTGCTTTTGTAAGTTGTGCCATGGCATGAGGGAGCGATTTAAAAATGTAAATAAATAATAAAGAAAATTCACCTTCCTCCCCCATTTCTCCCAGAAGATGGAATGTATTTGTTAATTCCACTGGGATTTGGGTCCCCTCTACTTGAATATCAATACTTGGGGCACTTTTGTCTAGGGAAATCTATAACGTTAGTAGGAGAACCTGACAATCTACGTCTCTTTTTTTCCATTCTTTAAACAACACGAAGAAGTTATAAGATTCTATTTTAATTGCTGATACAAAATGTCATACACAGCTCTAAATTATTCGCAGTCAGGTAAAGCAAGAATATCACCATTAATATAACAAAGTCTATAGACGGTTGCTCCCGGCCAGTGCCTAATGCCGTGCACACAAGGACGTGCCCTTGTGCGCGCAGCCCTTAGGCGCGATGCCTACGGCGCAACCGTAGGCATTTAGACGTATATTTTAAGCAGGGCATGAAATTTCAGATCCAAGTCTAGTAGCAAAAAAAAATTCTTGGTCGCCAAGGGTAAATTAAACTGCAAATTTGCATAATTAGCCACCACCTATTTATGCAAATATGTACATTTGCATATTTGTGCATAAATAAGTGTTCCTCATCTGCGCACATACCTTTTAATAGCTACTAAAAACTACTCACACTTAATCATGGATCATCCTCCGCAGGGATGGGGACAGCAGGGACAGGTGGGTGGGGACAGCGGGGATAGGGGGGGTGGGGGACAGCAGAGATGGGAACAACAGGGATGGGGTTTGGGGGAAACAGGATGGGGACAGCAGGGATGGATGGAGAACAGCAGGGATGGGAACAGCAGAGATAGGGGGTGGGGGAGACAGGATGGGGACAGCAGGGATGGGGACAGCGGGGATTGGGGGTGTGGGGGAAACGGAATGGGAACATGCATGCAGGCCAGAGAGGGGCTGGTGGCTACGGGTGCCGGCTGGGCGCTGGGGACAGCCTTACCTGCTGGGCTGCTGCTGCGCCTGCCTCCTCCTCAGCTCCACTGACTGACCGGACGCTCCTCTCCCGAGCCGCCTGAGGGGCTCCAGCCGGCCGGGGCACCACAGCACCATGAGCAGACACAGCCAGGCAGCCTGGGGGGCTGCACGTACCGGACTGGGCCCCACAGCGCCGCCTCCTCTCAGGCCAAAGAGGAGGAGGCACGGTGGGGCCGGGCTGGTACTTGCAGCCCCGGCCAGGGCCCAGGCTGCCCCCGCCACGCAGTAAGCTGCGCAGGAACCCTCCACATGGCAGAGACCCGGAAGTATGGCTATTACATAGCCATACTTATTTACGGGTCTCTGCCATGTGGAGTTGGGGGTGGGGTGGGGTGGGGCGGGTCCAGCGTGACGTGAGGTGAGGCGTGAGGAGGCGCAGCTTGCCGAGGGACACAGGCAGAGCAGCAGCTGTCCAGCCGCCTGTCCAGCTGAGTTTTTGTTTTGTTTTTAATTTGCCACAACTTAAAAAAAATAAAATAAACTCAGCGGGACAGGCGGCTGAACAGCCGCATTAAGGGCAGGTCGCCAGCCCACATTTTCTGGTCGCCAATGGTGACTTGGCAACCAGAAATTTCACGCCCTGTTTTAAGTATAGGTGTGTTAAGTATAGGTGGCTCAGCAGGTTTGGAGTCTGGGGGTTTT
>QEPC01002857.1:885562-925562 GCA_003113815.1 Sphenodon punctatus | reverse complement strand
GCTGCTCAGCCATCATTTTTACTTAATCCATCAGATATATTGATTTAATGGCAGACTTAACTCTTGTGTAACACCTCATAGGTAATAGTAGACACATCAGCAATAGTATAATGTTGATATAGTTCTTCCCAACTCTTAAATGGAAACAATAGGGCATTACGGGCACACTGTAATTCAGGAGGTGCAGTCTTACAGATAAAACATAAAAATGTGGTCTTGAAAACGTGTAGTCATTGAAATACAGTTTTTGAAAACAGAGAGAAAAGGCCTTGCATAGTATGCGGTCCCAGTTTCAGATGTAAAAACTACATAATTCCAATCTAAATTTCATATTAGTTTCATCTGGATAAAATATTTGCTTCCAGTCCCAATGCAGTAGTGTTGTGAGCTTTCAAATAGTTGTTTCCTTTCATTTCAGAGGTAACTGCATATTAGTGGTGGATAAAGTTTACTTTATGTGTTGGTGTTGCCTAGAGGATTCATTTCACTTCCTAGCCATTTTTATTATATTTGTTTTGCTATAATTCTTACAACTTTTGCATAGGTGGAAAAGGGAATTTATTACTGTAACATTTTGTGTGTGTGTGTACACGTGTATGTTTTTAATGTTGTGTTGTGTTTCCTGTGCCATTTTCCTTACCAGTTTGAACCAATTATGTAAAATGGGTGTGTTGTAGCACAATCTACTTGGCTTCCCCGTGAACCCCCTGCATTTGATCCTTTGTAATTGCAGTACTTGGTTTTTTTTTGCAAGTTAATAGTTACAGTACGAATGCAGTACAGTTGGTGTATGCATCAGGTTAAAATAAAACAGGGCAAAACTTAATTTGCTGTATGATTAAAATAGTTCTAGTTTAAGTACTTGTCTTCATTATGAAGTACTGTAGGCACAGAATTTATTCATAGTAGAGTTTTATTTGCATTCAATTTCTTAGTTTGCTTGCAAAATGTATTGATGTATTAATTAATAAAACGAACTCATTTTAGTGAAAAGGTTTGTGATCATTACACAATGAGTTGTCTTATTTAGAGCAGCTAATTCTAACGTTAGTTCTCTCCGATACAATAAATATATTTATTATGTAAGGCACCTACATATCCACTGATCCTTGATCCTATGCTTTTTGTAGTGTTTATTGCCATACCCACCTGGCAGCATAGCCATAAAACAAGTGCTAATAGGAACTTTGCTTAATTTTTCTTTTGTAAAGGCAGGCAACATTTTATAAATATTTATTCATAAAAGGGAATATTTTTTTTAAGCAAGCGTAAGAGTGAAAGTAAAAGAAGTTGTTATAAAAGATTTAGATAGAAGCAGTACCTTCAGAACATTGTTTGGCGGAAAGGGCACAGTACGTAGAAAAAACATTTATAGAACAAGCTAACAAGGAAAGTTTCCTAGCAAAGGTTTCTTGTTCGAATGGAACATTGTGATTTAAAGTATATAGATTTTTTTTTTTAATGACCTAATCTATTGACCATCAAGATCTGCTCCAAGGGTGAAAACAGACATGACACTAACTCCACTTTAACCCTGCTTTAACATTTCTTATACATGTTGCAGGGCCCTATTGGTGCCCTATGCAGTCCTGCAACATGTATAAGAAATGTTAAAGCAGGGTTAAAGTGGAGTTAGCGTCATGTCTGTTTTCACACCAAGTCTCATCTTTTTTCCCAGTCTCTGGGGCAAGGAGGAATATGGTCATGGTGATATTTATTGGGTAAGGGACTGTTATTTGGACATTGTTTTGTTTATAAGAATGTTCTTCTCTTTTTTTTGGAGGAGGAAAGCAGCTGTTGGCTTTCCATTTGAGTTGATTGCATATTTACTGTGAAATAAAGATGCTGAGAGCAAAACATGCTAATAATATTGACAACTAAAGGAAGTAGTAATGTGCAGGTTCTAATTTTCTATTTATTACTTTTTTGGAATCCAAGTTATCTTTCATGCTGCAACATTATACTGTTGGTGGGCACTGTTACAGGTGTTAGTCTTTCCTATGGAAAGAAGGCCTCTACACTCACCATACATGTGTATGCTCTTTTGATTCCATAGGCTTTTTCAACCAAATATGGTAGTGGGGGCAAGTAGCCCAAAAGTAAGAAGGTACCCAAACTTCCATTACAGTGGTACATGTGGAGGGGAGATGCAGCTCCTTTTGTAATCTAAAAATCTCATTAACTTTGAGCACACCCCAATTTAATAATTTTAGTTCCTGCAGGCTGATTTCAATCACTTTTGGCAGAGGGCTCAAAGATATGTAGGGCCTCAATATTTTGTAGCAGTAAGTACACCTGCTCCCTTTTGTAGCTGAAAAATGCCGTGGACTTTCATTAATTTGGGAGTATGGAACAACTTGTATTAACTTCAGGAACAATGCAATGCTATTATAGTTCCAGTACTGCTAATTGTGTTAGATGCAAGAAGTTGCAGTAGGTGATATTGGATGTGGGTAGCTCTTCTACTTTGAAATGCTAGAACTAATGGAGATATTGGAGGAAAGAGAAGAACAAAGTGGAAAATAATTAAGGTTGCAACTAGGAGTAGAAGTGGCAAAAAGCAAAAACAAACAGGATTGTAAAAAGTACCAAGAGATATTCAGAAATGGAAAATAAGGTGAATATTGGCAAAGGTGAGATGAGAAGAGAGTAGAAAAGAAGGAAAGGGGAGAAAAAGCAAAAAGGGTAGAAGGAAAATGCATCCCACCAGAAAGAGCCTTTCCTGTCACTCACAGATAAGTATTGCCTCTAGAAAGGTCAGTTCAGGCATTGCCAAGTGAATGAAGTGATAGGGGAGCACATCATCATCAGACCTAAGGCAAGTGAGGGGTGGGGAATCAAGAATTCAGCCCTTGTCATTGTCATATTGTCACTATCTACTGTAAGAAATGTTGAATGCATCCTGAAAATATTAGGAAAGTTCCATTGAATGTGCTCAACTATTCTTCTGTCATCTCTGGTGCTCGTGATTACTGCTTCCTGTACACACTCACTTTATAGTATTATGTTTTTACTTGAATATAGCTTTGGGAAAACTCAGAAGTTGCTCCCAAGTCAGAAATGCTGCACACAAGTAAGACGGTTTGGATATTTTGAAGGACATAACCTACTTGTAGACAGTGCTCAGTGATAAAGAGGTAGAATGTTTTATGTAGGAAATGTATGTGCCGTCAAAATATAAAGTTGCATTGATTTCATTTTGTTTTTATTAATAGATATCACATAACCTGCCCCAAAAATTATGCTCCAAGTATAACTTCTACTTAAAATTATGCTGTCCTATATTCATATGAAACATGCTCTTTCTTCCTTTAATTAGGTGTTGGGAATTCCAGAGCTGCAGGTTTTTCTTATAAGCAGTTGATACGGACTTTAACAATAGAGGAAGGGGCAGCAGTGTCAAGTATTGGTGAAGCTTCAACATTTCATTTTCATGGGAGGTTAAGGTTCTCATACTCTTCTGATCCAACAGGGTTAATAATTCTCCTGCTATACACCACCCCCATTCATTAGCAATTCACCTACCGGACAATGTCTTCTTTAGACCAGTATGATTTGCCCTGTTCATGCTTGCTATTAACCATATGAGATGATGCTGAGTTTTTATTTATTAATTTTCTTTTACTTTAGGAAAATATTTTATTGGATTATTTCAGATTATATTTATCAGTGGAAAGGGCATTGTGTAAACAAATAGAAAGCAGCATGATAAACGTTGTGACCTTCTTGTGAAAAACTGTATGGCATGCATAAAAGACGGCTGCATTAGATGGAGGAGGGGGAGAAGGAAGTGGGTAATTATTTGTAGCAGTGCTTTTACTGTTGTTGGAATGAGACAGACTAACAGTGGCAGCAGTCATTTTGCTGAATCAAAGTCCATGTTAGTCGCATTATACACTGCCACAAAAGGTTGTTAAGGCTGGTATTAGCATGTACCACTGAGGACATTGGAAGGACTCGATCTGTCACACTAAATCGCCTTCTTGCCCTCAACCATTGAAGTCTCCAGCTCCTCTGACATGTTCTTTCATTAATGGCCTGGCCTTGACAACTGATCCTAATTGCCTCTGAACCGCACTTCATGTATTATTGGTGTCTGCCTGCCCTGGTTCATGTCAACAAGCCGCAGCATGCACAGGGTGTGCCCGGTGCCTTTTGCTGAAATGATGCTCACATAGTCATTTACCTCTGAGGGTTTGGGTCTCACTGGGAATGAAGTATAAAGCTAAAGATCTTCCTGCCTCTTCTTAGTAATACTTTAATGTGGATCTGTGCTATATACTTATTAGGCGCGTGTATGAAGACTCAGTAAAGCATCAAACCAATTATGAAAGATTCTATTAAAGGATAGCATGTAAATGTTAAATAAAAGTTGCCATTTTAAGAGTTTTCCATTTGAAAAGCTTGTTCAGCTAGAACATATAACTTAACACTTCAGTATATATAAATAACAATTCTATTCTAATTCAAACTAATGACATAAAGGAAATAATATCTGTAATATTGATTCAGTTCTGTACATACAAATGTGTTCACTATTTTTAAATAGGTGGCAAAAGTCCCCCAATCACTTGGGATGTAAATTACTGAAATTGTTTAATTTATATCTTGGTCCCTGCTTCTAAATGAAAAAAGCATGTCTGTTCATTTGTTTTCTAGAAATGGAACTACTTAAAAATCATACTTCTCTTTGTTTAAAAGGGAAATTGTTTTCTTAGTTATAATGTCTTTTTAATAGTATTAGATGGAATCCAGCTACTGGGTTGCATTTTAATTCAGAATCCTTTGATATGAATTGTTTTTTAATAATAAAATGTTTTTGTATGTGGTTTGTTTTGGGGGGGGGGGGGGGTTATAGCCAAAACAACATTTCTAGCTACCAGAGATGTTGATATTTTTTTCTTTACAGTGTAGCTGTGATTTAAAATTTGCATCATTCCTGTGACTTTTTTTTTATGATCCCTTCACTGAACAATAATACTATATTATTTCAATCTTTTCATCCTTTTTTATTTATTGAAGGCATTTTTCTGGGGAGCCTTTTAAGCATGCAGGTTCTACCATTGATGATAAAAAATAAATCATAGAAGCTCTTTGGTGCTAGGTATCATTTAGCCTAATCTAGACAGTGACATTTGGGCCACTAACAGCATAATCATGGTTATTGCTACAAATTGCTCCATGTTTGAGTTTTAATGTTATAAGTAAATTATGCCACAGGATAAAATATATGTTTCTTTGGGAATTAAACATGTTTATTTCAGCAATGTGGTTATGGAATCACATGTAGATTGTAGGTTTCTTTCATGTAGTAATACTGCCACCTTCTGAATCTGTGAAGAATTGTCAATGAGTTCAGCTTTTTCCCTTTTCTTTCCTGGAGACTTTTTCAAGAATGTTTTGCAGGTTGGCTGTTTGCTTTGAGCCAGCAGCATAACCTCCCAAAGTCAAAAGAGCTTGAGACTAGAAATTGCCTGAATCCTATCATCAAAATGATTGCTTCAAAAGCCACTATGGGAGAAGGCTTAACTTCTCAGCGATACTGCATTCCCAATGTGACAGCCTGACAGGCTAGGAAAAGTCAGCAGGAAGACGCAATGTGCAACATTTATTTTAAAATACTCTTCTAAAAATACAATGCCCTTTAACTCCAAGACAACAAAATAGTCTTTTTTGGTAATTTTTATGCTCTGACAAAAGGCTATAAAAAACTCAAATTAATTCTTGTGCTGGATGTGTATATATATATATATATATATATATATATATATATGTATGTATATGTATCAGAAAAGGTTGCATGGTGGTTGTAGGGCAGAGGTGGCCACAGCTGGGATTAGGAGATGAAGGGGATTGCGAATGTTCTCTCACCATCATTCAATCAGACAACGTGCCCTTCAGCAGAACAGCAAGCCCTCCTGATTCTCTCGAATTAGGAAGATTAGCATGAAGCGCATAATGCAGGATGATGGAATTTGTCATAATTTGCATTGTTCTGGAAAGATTCAGTTTGATAGAGCGATGCGTCTCGGAGCATGTCATGTCCCACGTGCAGGTCATGGAGGAAGCTTGGCAGAAATAATTTTGCGATATGTGCATCAGTTGTAAATGCCTCATAACCAATTTGTCACACACAAAAAAAAGTGGAGGTCAGAAGAGTTGAAGGAGGTGGGCATTTACCCAAACACAAGGAGAAGTTGGATATAGCAATAATAAATGAGAATTATATTATTTGGAGTAAAACATGATTATATGCAATCCGCAAGCATTCTAACTAGATATCTAAAAGATTTCTGGTACAAACTTCTCTTTCTGCACTTTACAAGAAGGGAGACTTTTGTTAATTGTATGTTACCATCACTGTGAAGTTTATTTATGAGAAATACTTACAAAAATTATCAAGAGCAGAAAGGCATCAGAAGGGGTTTTCTAAGCGACTGCTCCTGACCTTGATAATGTTCCCAAACTGCAGATAGAAAAGGATAATCAGCATGTAGTTGACAAAACGGACATGACAGTGTTACTTATCTGCTGCGGCATTTCTGGAAATGGGCATGTAGAATTCAGACAGGCAAGGGGAACACACTTATTTACAGTAGCATAGCAAGAAGAAAAGGTCCAATGTCATGAATTGAGCATGGTTTATTTATGGACCACCTGACAATGATGCCACTATCTTTGCTATTTAGAATTTTCTTCTGCCCAAGAACATTATAACTAGTACTCCTAGGTTATGTTATTTATCGTTCAATATCTGCTTCTACTTCAGGAAGACATTTTGTGATGTCTCTTTTATTTGTCTTTCTTTATATCTTTTAAACAAAAGATTAATGCTGGCGGTTCAGTAACACTGATCTTTTGTGACAGTTGAGCATTTGCAAGTTGAGGGTCTAATAAAAAAAATCAAAATAAAAAAGGGGGGAAATGAAAAGAAAATTGTCGCTTTTAAGAACCAAGATTACAGTCTGTGGGATTCAAATGTTTCTTCATACTTGAAGGTTGATAGACTGGTTTGTTCTTCATATGGTTATAATTGTAGAATTAGTTTTTTGGCTTTTTTAAAAAGCTGAATTACCTTAGGGCGCCGCTCAACATGAATAAATCTTTCAGCACCCAGTATCTGGAAACATGATACATGTGAAACTAATAATGCTGCACAATTAGAACTAGATCAAGAAGAACCATGTAAAGTTACAAAAGTATTATTTATAGGGTTCTGCAGTATAAGAGTAGGTTTTACCTATGTTAGTTCAGGCTTTTCTAAATCATGTGTTGCCTGCAAAATAATAGGCCCTTTATATAGACTTTATGAGTTTTTAATCCCTCTCTTATCCATATTTTACAGCTCTGATTAGGTTTTCAAACAAACTCTTAGGTTAGTCAGAGATAATAATTGATATGTGAGGCTAATGAAGAAAAATGTATTTTTTTAAAAAAGGTCTTTTTTTTACATACACCTTCCCTCTTGATTATGTCAAAGAATTCATACTTTTTCTATGTTACAACACCCCTGCATATATGCCTTATTATTGCACTATTTGAGGTGAATAAAGTATCGTATTCTTAAGACTTAATTTTGTTACTGATACTTATGCTAACAATTTTTTTAATACACATTTCATTTTTCTTTGCAATTTCGAATTTAGAATGTGTTGATCTTTTTTCTGATGGCCTTTGTTCAATAAAAATGTTGCTATAAATTGTAGCCACTTGTTGCTTTTATATAATTTCTGAGTTTGAGGGCCCTTAGAAAAATGTTACAAACCATCTCCCATTCATATATTATCATTCATCCAGATTGGACTGTATGCATTTTCAGAGTTAATGTTCATAAAATTATCAAGCAGACTTCAGACCAGCAGCATGAACTATTGTTTTAGCCCTTTTCTACATAGGATATAGAATAGGTCTGAGCTATTTTATAAGTAAGTGGCCATATGCCATTGCTCATATACATGCAACCTTACTTTATAACTTTATTATAATTTGTGTAAGAAACATCCAAAATAAGTGTGTCAACACTGGACTGTGTATTTGAGAGTAGATTTAAAATATGACCATGGTAGTCCCTTGTCTAGGGAAAAAATGCAAAATACAATGCAAAATTCCCTTGTTTGGAAAAAAGATCAAAGTACATAATCACTACATTTTATAGACAGTACTGATATGAAGGAATGTAAAGACATTCTGGGACATATGAGAAGTGGGTGATAAAACTAACACCATTTTACCCAAGCTGCAGGCACTTCTGACCAGCATCCCTGTACCTCTATATTCTTGGTGTCAGGATACATTGCCCTGCTGAGAACTGAAACAAAGGCCCATTCTGGAATTTGAGAGTGTAATCCATTCTTCTATGGCCTGTCCAGTAGAACCCATCTGTGAACTATTTTTGGAAAAGGACAATAAACATTATTTAGTATTCTCTGTCGCTAGCAGCTTAAATAGACACACGGGTGTTAACAAATGTGATGGTGGAGCACCACCATCACGACCTGGCCTGGGTCGGGGAACCACCATCGACTCGGTCTGGACTGGGTTGGACCGCAGAACAAACTTTCACGTGGTCAAGGCCAGGAGGGTGGGGAGATGCATGAAGGTGTGGCTGTCCGGCCTCACTGCCATGCTGTGCCCAGTGCCCCACCCCCAGCCATGGTGGACCTGATCCGGGCCAGCAGGAACAGATGTGTTAACATGCTCTGGCCTGCTTTGCCCCAAGTGTGTGGACCTTAGCCCGGCCTGTGGCCCCAGAGAACACAGCACAGCCTAGCCGCCAACATGACCCAAGACAATCCCAGGCTAATATCTGGCGGCGCCTGCACACACATACAGGCCAGGCCTGGGGCTAAAGCTTAACAGAGCAGGTCAAAGCAGAGCGGGTCAAAGCAGCCTGTAGTCACATTTGTTAACACCCCCTGAAAAATAACAATACTTGTAAAGCTGGTATTCTGGTACCTGTGAAAAGCATATTATTCCAGCTATTATACTATAAGAAAATGGTCGTGATCAAGGTCAGAGAGAGAGGTGATTCAATTTTACCATCCGTACAGAGCACATAATTTACAGCAGTTTCCCAAGACTTTTAAGCATTGTGAACGAGAGAACACATGTACCGTGTTGGTTCTCCTCCATTTCCTGCTTCTGCCTCTACCTCTGGACATGCCTTTCTTTTCTGCACACTCCTGCACATCTGGCAAGGTTTTTAAAATGTACAAAATGCCTGAAGATATAAATATTAAAACATGCAATTTAGTTGTGGTTGTAGCCTAGAAAATTGTTCTGTCAATAACTTCCAAAAACAGCATTCTGTAAATGTTTACTGTCTCTCACTGAGTCCCAGTTAATTTTTCTGTGTTTGCAACCGAAAGGATGTTGATTATTTTTTTTCTAACTGCCTGACCTGTAGAATTAATTCTGAGATCTCAGAGACAGGCTGGGATCTTTCCAGTCTCACACATGATTATTAATTATAAGGATTCCCTAACCCAAATTCTGCCTTAATTTTCACTGGTTCAGTTCTTTGATGAACAAATTCTATCCTTTGCCACACCCAAATAGCTTTGCTTAATGCAACGGTTGGCTGGAAAATACTGAAGCTTCTGCATTTGCTAAATATAGAACTTGGCTTGCAACATTTTGATTTGTGAGTGCTGGGCCATCATCTCAGCAAAAGTAAAATAGCCAGGCACTGCAGAAGCAAAAAGAAGTTTGGTCACTCCTGATTTCTCCTGACCACAGGATAGGCAGAGCCAGATTGTATGACTGCGCAGGGCACTCGCAGGATGCATTTATAAACTTGTAATAACATGAGTGTGAGAAGCAATGATGTAAAATATGGACCCACAAGAGCTCAAATGTAGGGAACTCCAAATTGTGAAGGGGTTATGGCAATTCAGCAGGGGGCCCTCCAATGCATGGGACCTGTGAATAAGAAACTGTGGGTGTTTTCAGACGTGACGGGGTGGCTTCGCCGCATCACAGAAACAACCCTGAGATTCCCCACTGGGATCACTCCGGCACGGCCAACAAACGTGCCAGGAGATCCCAGCGGGGAATCGGGGAGGGGGCGGGGCTGCGCAGCACAACGTGCAGCCGCACGGCCCTGCCCCCTCCAAGCTCCCTCGCCGCCTGCCCTCTGGGGAGACGGGCGGGTGCCGCGGCCAATGCGGTCACAGCGCCCGCCCAAAATGACCACGGGCCGGAATCCCAGCGGGGATTCCAGGCCGTGATCCCCATCCAGACGTGACGGGCCCCTTCATCCCCACCGGGAATCACCTTCACCACGCGATCAGCGCCGGCCCCGCGGATTCAGCCGATCGCGTGGTGAATGTGATTCCCGGCGGGGATTGAGCGTGGTAAACATCTGGGGGGGAACTTCCGGTTCCCCAACAGATGTCACGGGACCATTCCCCACCACAGGGAATTGACTGTGGTTGAGCGTGATCTCGTTACGTCTGAAAATACCCAACATCTGCGTAATCTCTGAGCCCACAGAGGGGCTGTAATGCAGGGAGCCTTGGAACCTGAAGGGGATGCTATGTTTAACTGAATATAAAAAAATTGTTACATTAAAGTTTTCCTTTTTCTAATAGATAAGATGGTGCGTGTCTGTCAAACTTTCCTATCTTAGGAGGGAGGGAGCGCAAACCATCATTTTGCCTGGGCCCCCAACTTCCCTAGATCCAGCACTGAGAGTTCAAGTATCATAATGCCTTATATACACTGGCTCTGTGCTACTGGAGGATGTCATTGGAAATTACCTAAATGGTGCTAGAAACACCTGCTTAGGACTGCATCCAGAGCAGCCTCTGTGGTCATCTGGGGGCGTCCTCGTGGAGGACCTCTGTTATCTACGAGTTCGGACGAACAGGAGGGCATTCTCAGCGGCTGCACTGTTGCTCTGGAATTCCCTCCTGGTGAAGGTTTGCCTCAGCTCGAATCTTCTTGCCTTCCAATGAAACTGTAAGACCTGGCTCTTCTGCCAGGCATTTGGTGGGGGAGGGCGTATTTTTTATCCACAATGTTAGAGTCTTCTGTAGTTTTATATTGTTTTTTTATGTTTTTTATTTATATTTTATACTGCAATTGTTGTCTTATTTTGCATTTGTAAGCCGCCCCGAGTCGCTTCTGCGAGAGGGGCAGGGTAAAAATAGAAATATCAATCAATCAATCAATAAATATAGCATGAGGGCTTTAATATTAGTGTTCATGACAACTAGTAAATGAGAGAATGCATGCAGAATCGCAGCCTCTAAGGACAGTCAGGGATCACACTCTTTCAAGTCCCAGCATTATATTACATCCATAAATCAAGGGCACAAAGTGAGATGTTCTCAGTGGCTGCCGCACAGCTCTAGAACTCTCTTCCTCTGGAAGCTCAAGCTGGGGAATTAATCTGAGTGAGAGCAGGTAAGGTTGTAAGGCTGGAGGTTGGGGACAAGGCTGAAGGAACAAGAATGATGCAGGGAGAGAAACAAAAAATGGATCATTGTTCCTCCCAGCCTCCTGAGGTAACTGTGGCTGTAACTCTCCGAGAGATCAATGGTATGAATGGGGGACATAGTGAACGAGCACAGAGGTGATCTAGGGCCAAAGCCAAGTAGTGGCAGTAGCGCTGCTGAGCCAGCCACTGACTTGGGTTACTGGTTCCAGGCTTGGTTCCTGAGGGGTTATGTTTGTGTATGAGAGAAAGTGTTGGATGACAGTAAACATGGCAGAAGGTCTTGAGAAGTGAAAATGGAGTAGTGGAGCAAGAGGCATTAGGCAGCGATAATTCGAAGAATGGGTTTGGGAGTTCAAAATGAAACAGAGAGTAACTGTGGATGGGAAAGGAAGGTTTGGGAGATAACGAGAAGGCGGCGCTGAGGAGAATGAGACCGCACAATGGAAGGAGGAGAAAAACAGATAGAACGTGGGGAAGGAGGAAGGCAACAACACCAGAAAGAGTTTGGAGTGTGAAATAGGTAACAAATAACCACAGTGGTAATATAGCAGAAACAGAAAGCTGGAAGCAAAACATAAAATAGAAGAAAGTATCTGTAAACATATATATTGGAAAGAAAACCAGAAGAACAGGTGGAAATGAGGAAGATTATTGATTTGTTTTGTAATTCTGACCAATTTTCGGGGTTTTTTTCTTTTAGAAATGTCAAAATGGGTATATTGTTCAAGAAAAACGTAAAGATAGGAGGATTTATTCCAAACAATGCGATGGTTGTGGCAGCACCATTCTGCGAGTGAAATATGTGGGGGCAGAAAGGTTGACCTTGAATGAATAATAGGGAGAGAGAAACAGGGTCTAATGAGAGGGTGAGGAGATGACTAGCCCTTCGGTGTGACTGATGAACTTTTTCCCTTTAGTGAGTAACTTGATAGACAGTCAAAGAAGCCCAGTCCTCGAGAGATTTCAAGGAAAATCAAGGTTGGGGAGAGCTCTGGACTGAAAGAAAAAACATGCTGAGGGAAACTACTGGTAGCAACTGAATTAGTTTGATTGCAATAAATTTCTGTCCAGCGTCCCAAGTGTTTATTTCTTTGCCCATATGTTTATTTCTCAAGAGTCCATTCCCTGCAGAATGCAACATAAGACTTATTACTCTTATATTGAAAGTTTAATGAATGATTACATTTTATAAAGTACACCAGTTGATAGCAACCTGAGACAAGTTGGATTGTGTGAATTGCTCAAATCAGTTCTCATTTTAGACTAAGCCTCTCTTGCCTGTGGCTTCAAGACTGAAGTGTACCAATCAGTTATTGGTACAAGAATAAGTGGAGCACCAATATTTAAAAAAATTCCCCTAGCTCATCTAGAGTGAAGCTCTGGATTTTTCGGTTCTGGTCCTTCACACAACCTTCTGCACCCTCCAGTTTTAGAACCACTGGTTCAAAGACCACTAGCAATGTTGCCAGCTCTTGCAGATTTATTGCAATAAAGACCCAGCTCCTAGGGGAAGGGTAGACTGTTGGGTGTGCACAAAGCACTGTCTATTACTACTCTTCTAGTATGTTCTCACTGTTTCTTGTGCTCACTCATCTATCTGAATTGGTTTTGCCAAACTCAACATTTTCTTGCTTGATCACTCAAAGGTATGGTAAGTAAACTTAATCACTTTCAGATCTTGATGCCAAAAGGAACTCCAAGAAAGAACCAACTTGATAACCATTGCTGTGAATAATCAAGTCATTACTGAATCTATAAATTATTACATTTTCATTCCTTCTCCCCATTTTTTAGACCTCCATCTTAGCAGCTCATGTTGAAGTTTTACACTAAAAGAGTGCTGGTGGTGGATTGAGGGTTTTATGTCCCAAAGGCATCTAGGTCATGCCATGCCAACTCACATTCAAAAGTGTGCTAGTATCTAAAATTGAGTCGGAGTGTAAGACTCCTAGTGCTAGGTTGTATTTATAGGACTGGGACCCAATAGAATTTTGGCAGGATTGGGACCCAACACCGAGCAATGACCCCAAAGGGAGTAAACCAAGAGCAATGCAGGCAAACAGCGTTAGCAAACAATTCCAGGAGAGTGGGACAATCAGGAGAGTCAAACAAAGAGAGAAACATAAGGGCAGAATCTCAACAAGCAGGTCAGAGCTCGGAGATGAGTAGAAACAGGGCAGAGCACAGTATAGAGAGGTGGAAGGCTGGAATGCAGGTTCAGCATGACTCTGTGGCTGTGCCGGTAGATGAGAATCAGGGACAGGTAAGCAGGGATCCAAAGTTGATACACAACCTCAGACAAAAGACCTTGAAGATGGTCCACCCACCTTGTGTTCTTGTTGGGATGACCTTCTGTTCAACAGGGATGGCAGGGACTGATATATAAAAACTAACCAGATAGTAATGGGAATGCAGTGACACTGTATGGCCAGCCACCTCCTGAAATCTTACAGATGCTGGTAATTTACACCTTTTCTTGCTTTCTTTGTTCATGCCACAATATGCACCCAGACCATGCTATATTTAAACTGACCCTGTAAGTTAAACTGAATTATATACACATTATAATGACAAAGGGGAGGAGACCTACATAGATGAATGTCTCCACTTGCTATGGGTATGATGGTCATACTGAAGCAAAAAGTGCTGGCATGTGTACAAGGGAATGTCAGCCCGAGTCTCATGAGAGTTGAGCATAGAAGAGGAGGATTGAACTCATTTGGTTTTTTTCCCTATGATCTGTAAACTCAAATGCTTTGTACTTAAAAATGTGTTAAAGATTTCCTGTGCTAAACCTATTTAAACAGATGTAATCAGCCATCCAAAGTGAGTGCTTTATTTATTTATTTATTTATTTTAGCAGTCTTGCTACCCCGCCCCTCCTGCCACAGGCAGCTCGAGGCGGCTCACATTCAATAAAACACATAAAACAACAATCACTAAAAACAATAGCACATTAAAACTAATCATAAAAGGAGGATACCATAAAACTCCCAAACCCACCCCACTCTAACCCCCCAACCCTACCCACTCACCCATCATGTCTGGCGGAGCAGCCAGGTCTTACAAATTCTTCAAAAAGAGAGAGATCCGGGACCAAACAAGCCCCCACCAGGAGGGAGTTTCACAGCTGTGGTGCAGTCACCGAAAATGCCCCCCCTGCGTAGCCCCCCCCCGGAAGACTCGGGGGACCTCAAGGAGGGCACCCCCGGAAGACCGCAGGGATCGATCCAGGATCCGGGGAGTGAGGCAGTCCCATAGATAGGTAGGGCCTAGACTGTTTAGGGTTTTATAGGCAAGTACCAACACCTTGAATCAGGCCCAGAAAACAATTGTCAACCAGTGCAGAAAACGGAGAACCAGTGTAATATGTTCCCGGCAGCTCATTCCTCTCAGGAGATGGACCTCTGCATTCTGCACCATTAAGCCCAGATTTCAGCAGAGAAAGAAGTCAATGCATGTTTCTCTGAGTGCTAACCAGGGGAAGGGCTCCACTTGGATGGTTTTGGCTTGGGATAGCTAGACTTCATAGTCCCATGTCACAGAAGGATTTCCAGTTTTTAGAAGACTATATCCAGGAACAAAGCCCAGAATACCTAGAAAACACCCAAAGAAATTGAATGCTATTGACTTCTAGAGAAGATTTTGTAACATCAGTGAAGAAAATAGATACAAAGTCAGAACATAAGTAATGCCATTCTGGGCCAGACCAATGGTCCATTGAGCCCAGCATTCTGTCTCCGACTGACCAGTTTTAGATGCTTGGGAGAAATACCCAACAGGTCATAATGGGGCAATCCATTCCCTGTTGTTTACTCCCCACCTGTTCCTGACAGTCAGAGGATATGTCCCTCAAACCTACTTGGTTAATAGCTGTTAATGGGCCTACCCTCCAAGAACTTATCAAATCCTTTTAAAAACCCAGCTATACTACAGGCCTTGACCACATCCTCTGGCAACAAATTCCACAAGTTAATTGTGTGTTCAGTGAGGGGGGAAATACTTTTATTTCTTTTAAATCTGCTGCCAGTTAGCTTCATGGAGTGCCCAAAAATTCAGGTATTACTGCGGCATCACAGGATGCCAATCATGGCACCCATGGCTCCCCACGCTCCAGGCTGACTCATCCACTGAGCTGCTGCTCTGGACTCCTGGCTATTCCCCCCTTATCCCCCCATTTTGGGCCCCCCTGGGAACAGGGGAACCATTAGGGGGGCACACACAGATGGGAAGAGGCCTACTGTCTCTCCTCCTCACACCCACTTAGAAAAAGGCGAGTGGGGAAGTTCCCCGCTCAGCTGAGTGGCTCATGGACTGGCAGGAAGCAGCCAGGAGTCTGGAGCAGAGGAACAGCAGCCTGACCGGTGAGGTGAGTCATCCCAGGACCTGGGGAGTCAGGCATCCTGTGCAGTTGCATTCAGATACCATTAGTGCCCGAATGCGACTGTAGTGAGTCGGGCACCTGAAATTCAAAGGGGTGCCTGATCGGCTGGGTACCCAGTTACAGCTCTAGTCCTACCCTTTGTTTCCTAACCTTTAACCAGTTACTAATCCACAATAAGATACTGCCTCCTACCCCATGATTATTTTGTTTCCTCAAGAATTTCTCACGAGGGACCTTAAACACTTTCTGAAAACCTAGATACACTATATTTACCAGCTCACTCTTACCCACATGCTTACACCCCCAAAAATCCCAATAGATTAGTAAAGCACAACTTCTCTTTGCTAAATCCATGTTGATTCTTCTCCATTATGTTGTGTTTATCAATATGCCCAGTAATTCTGCCCTCTTCCTTAAGCATTCCCAGAGTGCTGCATGAAGACAATGGGTGTTTTCAGATGTTACGGGGCCACTTGGCCCCGTACCGAAAACAACCCATTCATTCCCCGCCGGGGTCACCCCGTCACGCCATATCAGACGTGCCGGGAAGATCCCGGCGGGGAATCTGAGAGGAGGCGGGGCCGCATGGTGCAACGTGCGACCGCACGGCCCCGCCCCCTCCACGCACCCCGCCGCCCGCCCTCCAGGGAGACGGGCGGGTGGCGGGGCCAATGCGGCCGCCGGATCGGGCTGGAGTCGCCACGGCCCAGGATCCCGCCGGTGATCCCGGGCCATGGCGCGTGGCCAGACGTTACTTTTTGTTGGTCCCTGCTGGGGATCTTTTTGACCACGCTTCCCGGGACATTCTCCCGGCTAGCCCGGGAAGCGTGGTTCAAATTGACCCCATGTGCGGATTGACCGTGGCGAACATCTGGCGGCCTCCAAACAGACATGCGAGACACATTGACCACAGGTGCGTATTCACTGTGGTTCACTGTGATCTCGTAACGTCTGAAAATACCCAATGGCTCTATTTCTCAGGTCACTAGCGTACATTGCAAAATAAATTTGTAGTTTTTTTGTGGTGTAGAATCAAGGTATGATAGTTCAAATCAATTGCCAACTTTTTTTCTGTGTAATATCACATTATAGAGTAAATCATGCAATCTTGGGGAACATTTTTGCAGGTGATCATATAAATGGTGCCATACTGGATCTGACCAATAGTCTGTCCAGCCCAGCATTGGTTGGTTCAGAGAAATACATAACATTTCACAATGGGGTGATCCATTCCCTGCTACTTACCCCCAGTTCCTAATGGAGTTTATGTCCCCCAACTGACATAACTAATAGCCGTTTTTATGGAGCTATCCTCTAGCAATTTATCCAATTATTTTTTTAAAAAAATTAGCTATGTTATTGCCTTTGGCAACATGTTCCACAGGTCAATTGTTTGTTGAGTGAAAAAGTACTTCTTTTGCTTGATTTAAATCTGCTGCAAGTTTGTTTCCCTGTGATAGAGTGGTCTGGCCCCAGCCCAAAATCAGGGCCCAAATTCACATTTTTGGTGTTGTGAGTCCTGGCTTTTCCAACTCTGGCTGTCCTTCTTGTTCTTGTAGATGTTAGTGTAGCAGTTCCCCATGGGCCTTTGCCCATGGTACCCAACTCACCATGGAGATACGAAGAGTTCAGTTCACAGCCCGTAGCCTCCCTTCCAGATATGATGGTCCCTTTCGGTCAGGCAGCTGACTGCCTTGACGTCTCTGGCCCAGTCCTGACATTCTGGGGTTCCTGTGCTTGCTATGTCTTCATCCCAGCTGCTGACCTCTCCTTCTCTGAGGTCCCTAACCCAGCCCTGGTGTCTCCCTAAAGTCCCCTAGCTGAGCTCAGTAGCCCTGAAACTCCCTCATACCCTAGGCTATTGGCTCCCCAGCTGACTCACTCCCAGCTTGATTTCTTTAGATTGCCTAGTTGCCTAATAGGCAGCTAGGTACCTGGGCCTTGGATCCCCATCTGTCTCACACCCATCTGGTTTGCCATAAGGGCTTTCCACAAAGCACCTGAAGGTAGGAGTCCTCCACCCCTACTCTGAGTTTGTCTTCCATCTGGGCAGTGCTAACTAGAGTTTCTCCCTGTCCTGACTGAGGCCTCAGCTTGACGCATCAAGGGGTTTGTAGGTCACCTGAAGGTAGCAGGCCCCTGGCCCTGCCCATAAGGGCTTACTTGATCCCCCTTACCTCTCCCTGGGCGAAGGTCAGTGCTTCCTCCAAACCTCCCCAACCATGATGGCTCCAAGAGCTTGTCAACCTGCTTTCTTAATCTTCTGGCTGGGCTCTGCTCTGCCTTTAGAGCACCATCCTGGCTCATGTGACTGATCCACTTCTGGTCAAATGTCTATGGGAAATGCCTTGATTGCACTTAACTTGCACTTGATTGCACCATGATCAGGAACTGCTGACTTAGTGACAGTGTGCGCAGCCTGCTTGGGCTAGTCCTGCAAAGACTTACCCATGAAGAGTGACATGGTTCCCTACTTCTAGTATTATTATAGAGGATAAATATCCCCCATTTAATTGTTCATGATTTTAATTGAATCTTAGCATTGACAGGGGTCTCCTGGGTCCAGCTCCCTGCTCTGATGCAGGAAGATTACAGCTACAACATCCCTGACTGTCCAGTTTCTTTTTGAAAACTTTTAGCAATGGAGAACATATAATCTCTCTAGGCTAGTTATTCCATTGTTGCACAGCTCTTACTGTTAGGAAGTTTTTCCAGTTATTCAATGGAAATCTACCTTTTTGTAACTTGCACCCATTATTTCTAGTCATGTCCTCTGTAGCAATGGAGAACAGTCCCTTGCTATCTTCTTGCTGATGGCCCTTTAGATATTTGAAGGTTCCTATCATGTCTCCTTTAATCTCCACATTACTAGGCTATGCATACCCAGTTGTAGTGATGAGACAAGAACAAGTATTCCCCTCTTGTCAGGAAAGACCTACCTCGCGACTGTTTGTCAATATTACCCCACTACTTGCGACTGTTCATCAATACCGGCCACTGATTCTGCACTTCCATTGTTGTGATCAGTCCTGGTAATTTACTGTCATTTCCATCACTTTCTGAGACTGTCTGGGATTTTTTGGAACTGTCCTTTTGCATCCTTCTGCATAAATTTCCAACATTTTTGTGTCAATTTCCAGCACTTTTGCATTGCTTACCCAGTATATAAAGCATTAGCAGCTTAGATTATGTTGTGTTTAACCAGCGAAAAAACCAATAAGTTTCCTTGTTGCTGCGTGAATGGAGACAAATGACCTGTTTCCAAAGGAAACAGCATTTACTACAATTTGTCATTCCAGGTCTACCCTGTTCCTTCAACCTTTCCTCACAATACTTGATTTTCAGACTCTTTACAATCCTTGTTGCCCTTCTCTGAGCCTGCTCCAATTTGTCAATTTTGTTCTTAAAATGAGTCACCCAAAACTGGACACAATTCTCCAGGTGCCTTCTCACCAGTGCCAAATAGAATGGAATTATTACTTCTGCTGACTTGGAACCAAATGCTTCTGTTAATGCAGCCTAAAACGGCATTAACCTTTTTTGTAGCCACATCAAATTGCTGCAAATTAATCTCCTTTAATTTATGCCCATTACTTCTAGAAAGCAAAGGGAAAAGCAAAGAACTGAGAGGGAGCTTGTTATTTTGAGTCATTCTAAAGTAAAATTTTACTATCAGTCCTTCCTTACTGCCTCCACTGCCATGACTCTAGTCCACGCCCTAGTCATTTGTCTCCTTGATTATTTCAGCCTCCTTCTTAGTGATCTATCTTCTCCACTCTCACCTTGATCGTCTCTCTTCTGTTCAACACCCCGCTGCCAAGACCATTCACCTCACCTGATGCTGTGCTCATCTTCAACCTCTCCTCCCACTGGCTCCCTCTCCTCCTTTACATCCATCACTTTGAAGACTCTTCATGGCCTTTCTTCCCCTCTGTCTTTCTGCCTCATTGTGCACTATGTTCCCACTAGGAAACTTTACTCCTCCTTTGCTATCACTTTCATCCACCCCAGAGTTGCCTCCTCCCTGATCCCTCTTCACTGCTTTGCCCATGTTGCTATGCCTAGAATTCCTTCTCCCAGAACATATGTTTCGTTCCTTCCTTCCTGACCCTCAGAGGCCTCCTAGAAATCTACTCCTTTTGTCAAGTTTTTCCTAGCTCCTCCCCCCTCATAGGTAGCTTATCTATGGGTGGAATAAAGCAAGATGTTAGTCCACTGCAGAACAGATTCGTTCTGTGCAACCCCCACTCACATTTTGCAGTTCCATTCTAATAAACAGGCAGCCCTTGGCATATTTTTCATACACTTGCGGGCAGCCCCAACTGGCAACTAAAGAGAAAGCAAGAGTAGAAACAGCTACGCTAGGATTTCTGCCCATGACTCTATGGTGCTGACTGACCTGTACACACGGAGGCACTGCCCGCAACCTAATTGACGGGATGCAGACACCCGCATTAGCCAGCATTCCAGGACCATGTTGTAAGTGGGGGCTGCGGGTCTGGTGGGTGATGGCCTGTGTCCGGTGGGGGCGAACATCTGACAAACACCTAATAAATGTGCAGATTTCCCCCCTCCTGATGTGGGTTATTATCTTGTTTGTTGTCACCCTATGCTTCTCTACTGTCTCATCCTTCAGGATTCCCTTTCTCTCTTTGTAGCTAAGCTAAACACATGTTCCTGCTTCTTAGCTTCATGAATGTATCTCTCTCTGCCTATGTGCCCCTCTCCTTATCTCCCCTCCCTTGTCAATTCTAGATTGTAAGTCCCTCAAGGCTTACAGTCACAAGGCTTACAGTGTCTCTAATCATGCCTGTTAGTAAACTTTGCTAGCACTATATAAATAATAATAATAATTAATAAAAATATTGGTGCAATGAAGTGTTGGCACATTCCTAACAAAAATGCATTAACAACACTGTCTAGTTTCTTATTTTTTCTCATAACTTGTATTTGCTTTAATTCTTTACATCTAATGTTTCCTTACCAGGTTAATAAACATTTAACTTTTGTAAAGGACAATTCATTTTATTTAATTGTTTCATGACTTTTCCAAGATCGTGTTCGTAACAGTGTGTTTTCAGACATGACAGTGGCACGGTTTAATTAACCCACTCTAGCGTGTTTTAACCCACATGCCACAGTCACGTTGAAAGGCGCCCGCAAGATGTTTCCCCAGGCTGGATCTCAACTGGTGGGAGCTAGTCTGGGCTGTGACTCGGAGACATCTCTGAGTCACAGCTTGGGCTTAGCCCCTACCATGTTTGGGATCTGGCTGTCAGACCCAGAGTAATGAGTTTTCACATTTGAAAGCCCATTTTATTCGGATCCAGTCTGGAGTGGCAGGGGGCTGGGAGCCATGGTGGCCATCATTGGCTTCCATGACTGCCCATCAGCTGGAGAGGCAGGCCGCTGCATGCAGCGTGGGGGCAGGGCTGTGCGGACGCACATTCGTGCATCTCTCCACGTCTGGCTCGACCGCAGCCCAGGTAAGTCCATGGCGGCGGCCAGCATGGTCACTCCTGAATGCACCCAGTGTCACCCACAAAAATTTTGGGGCTTGCGACAAATTCTTAAATTGTGCTCCCCTTTAACAGTCATTTGTGAACCATTTAAAAAGTGTCAGCCCAGTAAAAAATGTTCAGTTGTCCCTAGCTTGTGGAAAGCTCCAGTTCATAAGAAAAGAGAATGTGAACTTTTTGTTTTCTTTTACAGAAAATGTTCTGTGGGTTCTTTTTTTAATCTTAGAGAAACAGTTAAAATAATGAAGTTGATATTGGAAAACTAAGGAGAAAAATATAACTTTCTTAAAAATTAGCATGGCAAGTCACGATGACTAAGCTTAAAAATTTATCCAAACTAGTTAAGATGTGGCATGACACCTTATGACCAAATTTCATTTTCAAACTGCCTATGATAAGTCTGCCAAGATCAGTATTTTTGATACAGCTTATTGTTTGTAGGTGTTGGTTATAATACGTATTTCCCTTTTCATCTTACAGTGGGCCTGGGGGAGTGGGAGAGGTGAGCTTTTTAATAATTACTGTAATTTCTACTTAAAAGTCAAAGCTTTGTTGAATTTGCCCAGTAATTCATTTTTCCAGAAAGATTTCTGGCATGTAAGCAAGGGAAGATAGATTGTAAATATGTAATAAGGTCATATGGCAGGAGAACTTTACTGTCAAGTAGGAGTTGGACAGAGATGATATGGCGGGATCTAGGGAGAAAGTTCTGAAAGAGTGCAACATTTAGAGCCATTTGGTGAGTGAGAATCAGCTTGGCAGGGAGTAAGTTGGTCAAAAACCAGTAAAACAGAGAGTGAAGCCACAAAACCAGACTCTGAGGAACAAAACCTACACTGTGGCAGATGGAATTCTGTGCAAAATAAAGAGAATAGTTTAAATTTGCCAGTATCCTGCCAGCTCTTTTGAAATGACTGAAAAATATAGAATGTTGTGAAGTACAAAGCATGCAACCTGGAGAGAGTTAAGTCATAAATGCTGTTGCTACTCCAGCATTCTTAACACATTTATACACTTGTCTGATCAATAATCCCATATTTTTAAAAACTCACTCAACAGGCATTTGTGTAGGTTATCCTAGATAATATCCATATATCACAATTCCCCGTGAAATCACAATTTCATGTCTTCTAGTATAGAAGTTTTTTAAAACTGGTTGATTACTGGTTGAACTGGACTGATGACTAGGGCGTGGACTAGAGTCATGGCAGTGGAGGCAGTAAGGAAGGACTGATAGTAAAATTTTACTTTAGAATGACTCAAAATAACAAGCTCCCTCTCAGTTCTTTGCTTTTCCCTTTGATTTCTAGAAGTAATGGGCATAAATTAAAGGAGATTAATTTGCAGCAATTTGATGTGGCTACAAAAAAGGTTAATGCCGTTTTAGGCTGCATTAACAGAAGCATTTGGTTCCAAGTCAGCAGAAGTAATAATTCCTTGTGCCACTGGAAAATCAGAATATTTGCTCCAGATTTTCATCGCCTTTCTGAGGGAACATTACATAGTGCTGTGCTACCTTCAAAGAATAACTATTTCCAGCTTCAGAGCAATGATCCAGAGAAGCAGAAGAAGATGGTGATAGGTGATGGCAGCCATCGAATTCCACCAAAAGAAAAGGGAATGAGCAAACTAATGCAAAGGACAGTTATTTGCAACAAAAATTGAAATGTAATTTGCCCTCTTCCTTAATTTTTACTGCAGCCATTGCTATGGAAAAGTAGACTCCTGACAAAAGTAAAGACTCACTTCTTACATAAAAGTTCTTGAGGCAGATTGGAAATTGGCAGCTGCTATCTGTTGGAGCCTCAGTTTTTTGTTTTTTGTTTTTAAATGACATTCAAACAACTCTGTTTTTAACATGCTCATAGACGTATCAACAATATCTCAGATTTAGAAAGTCTCAAAGGCAACTGATGTGAAAAAATCAAAAAGCACACTTGGCCATCATCCCCATAAGACTAGTGCAGTCTCTGGCCATAGTCAGGCCCAAGTGTAGACTTATAGTGTAAGAGCTGGATAGGGGTGAGTCGTTCGACACAGGCCACAATCATAATCTCTGCAGGTGCCGGTTTGCACGTGGGTTGTGTGCCCCGAACCAGGGGTGCGTGTATGTATGTGCACATGCTACATGTGTTGCATGTGCTGGTCCATGCGGCTTGGGATCAGCCCCATTGTGTAACTGGATTTTTGGAAAGCATTTGATAAGGTCCCTCATAAGAGACTCAATTAAAAAGTAATGGGATAGGAAGCAATGTCCTTCTGTGGATTGGCAAGGAAAGGATAGAAAACACAGAATAGGACTCAATGGTCAGTTTTTCGCAATGGAAAGAAGTAAATAGTGGAGTGTACCAATGTTCTTTAATGTATTCATTAATGATCTAAAAAGGGAGTAAGGAGTGAGGTGATTAAATTTGCGGATGACACAAAGTTATTCAAGGTAGTTTAAACACGAGCAGACTGTGAACAATGTCAGGAGAATCTTGCAAGACTGAGTGACTGGACGTTTAAATGGCAGATGAAATTTAATGTGGACAAGCGCAAAATGATGCACAGAAGGGTGGAAACAATCCAAGATATATGTACACAATGCTGGGTTCAAAATTAGGAGTTACCACTCAGGAAAAGGACTTTGGAGTCATTGTGAACAATACATTGAAATCATCAGCTCAGTGTGAAGCAGCAGTCAAAAAAGCAAACAGAATGTTAGGAATTATTTGTAAGGGGATAGAGAAAAAAATGAAAATATCATAATGCCTCTATATAAATCTACAGTGCAACCACACCTGGAATATTGTGTGCATTCCTGGTCACTCCATCTCAAAAAAATACGTAGTAGAAATAGAAAAAGTACAAAGAAGGCAACAAAAATAATAATGAGCATGAAACTGCTCCCCTATAAAGAGATTTTCAAATTTATTGGGTCAGCTTATGCCATACTCCATAGGAACAATAACGAAACAAAATACAATACATCAACAAACAACACAATTAAAACAAAATTAAAATAATTAGTAAAGTTATATCCTGGTCTCTCCTTAATATAAGGGGCCATGACCCCGAACTAAATAACAATTGTCTATATACCTAGGCTAGGCAAAATTGAAGTTAGATACGCCCTATTTTAGGTCACTCTAGAATTTCAGCCAAAAGAGTAGACTAAATTTATTATCCCTGTCAACAAACTTTATTTGCTCAATGGAACTCTAAGCTTTCTCCTTATTATTCCTGCCTTTAAGGCAAAATTTACCACCTTTTTATAAGCTCCACATCTTTTTGTAAAAACATCCAAATTAATTTTCCAGAACTGGACCAAAACCTAACACCTCGGAGAGAAGGCAGGAGATAATATCGCTCTCTTAGATTGTTGTAATGTGGGCAATAAAATACGTAATGGACTATGTCTTCAGAAACACCTGCCCCACAGCCACAGTCTTCCTTCTCTGGGAATGCCACTCCTGCCCTTCAAGTATTGCAGATGGCGTTTGCTGTAACTGTAGCCTAGAATAAGTCTTCTGAAGTCTAGAATTCAGGTCTATGGTCAAAGATCTGGGTACTGAAAAGTATATCTTTCAGAGGCATAAGAAGGGGCCAAGGACCTGAACCAGGTAGATGCAAAATCAGTCTGCCAGGCAATGTCCACCAATCTCTGTGTAACCAAGCCTTTTTCAGTTTCTGAAAAAAAATCTGGAATTGTCATTAATAAGATAGCTCAAACCAATAGAACCAAGAGTGCAAATAACAAATTCCAACCATGGTGAGCGCTTTCCTTGGCTGTGAGCAGTATCCTCTATATAACACATTTTTGTCAATCTATTTGGGGAGTATCCTAGCAAACGGGACCAGTACCTGAAGAGTCTTATCTTGGCAATAGTTAGCAAATTAAGTAATCCTGTTTCTAATCTCAAATAAGCAGCCAGAGTAGAAGGCAGTAATCCCAGCAGCCCTCAGAGAAACTTATTCTGTGGTATATTGATTCTTTCATCATCTATGTAATGTTAGATCCTTTTCGGTGGTCGCCCCTGTGCTGTGGAATTCGCTACCGGAGGAGGCTCGGATGGCTCCCACTCTCCTTCTGTTTCGGCGTATATGTAAGACCTGGCTGTTCCGTCAGGCTTTTGGCGAGGGGTAGGGGTAGGGGTAGGGGTGGGGTGGGGGTGGGGATAGGGACTTTCCCCACATATTGTATTTTAAATTGTTTTAAAATTTGATATTGTTTTAAATGAATGTTGTTCGCCACCCCGGGCTGCCCTGTGGGCAGGAGGGGCAGGATATACATTTTAAATAAATAAATAAATAAATATAACCCCAGACTTCTCCCCCATAAAGTAGCTAGGAAACTACTTTTCTCTTAAAGACATCCAAGACAACCTTCAATGTTTTGTTTGCGTATGTGTTTTGAAAACGCCGAACGCCCGCACTAACCTGGAAGGCCCTTACTTTTGAAGTGGGTAGAGTGAGACAGTGTAACACCTAGATATTTGAAGGATCTTACATTGTCTAATTTATGCCCGTCCAAGAACTATATGTACCTTTTTTGGCGCCTACCCCCAACAGTATTTTAGTCTTCGCATAACTGATCTTAAGATTATTCATTGAGCAAAGACGTGAGAACTTGTCGAGGGCCCTCTGTAGGCCTATTGGGGTTCTTGAAAAAATAACTGCGTCATCAGCATACATTAATATGCCGATGCTGGTAGCCAGTAGCTTGGGCGGATGAAAATCAGGGTTATTCATTGCATCCAGCATATCATTTATATAGAGATTGAACAGGAGAGGGGCAAGGATGCACCCTTGACAGACTCCACTTTGAGTTACAAATTTACTTGTCAGTTCCCCTCATGAACCATACCTTACTTGTTCCCACGTCCCATTATGAAAGGCCCTAAGGAGTTTCAGTAGGGGTGGATCGATCCCCAGTCGTTGCAGCTTGTACCAGAGTACACCTCTGTCTATTAAATCAAAAGCTGCTGATAAATCAATGAAGGCAGCATATATAATGAATATATTAAATGAATATGCTTATGCCTTATATATTGGACTGTGAAAATATGATCTATGGTTACATACCCATATCTGAAACTCACTCGGGCCTCTGATAATATATTACCCTCCTATACACAGTTTGACAAATGTAAAAGAAGATGTCTCCCAAATAGTTTGACCGATATATTGATCAGGTTAATTGGTCAATAGGACACAGGTGAGTCCTTATTGCCCTTCTTGAAGATGGGGACAATTATTGAACCATTCCATAATTCGGGGATCTTTCTTTTCTTTTTTTTTAATTAGGCTTTTTGTTTTATTCAATGCAAAGTATATCAACCAATACAACTTCAAACATATACTACTCCTAAAATCCCTCATCAACTCCCCCCTCCCCTCCCCCAGGATTAGGTGAGTTCCAGGTCTTTAGTGTATCTTCTTTGATAGTCTTTTAAATGTAATAGTCAAATAAAAATGCACGTTGGTCTGCAAGTAGGTTAGTTTTGTCCATTATGCAAATGCAGGGGAACCATTTTGCTGTGTATGCCTTCTTTTTGTCCAGTAGGGTTGCTGATATTTTCTCCATAGATAGGTGGTACCACAATCTGTTCATCCATTCACCTTCCGTTAGCACTTTGGTATCCTTCCAATGGAGCGCGATAACCTTTTTTGCTGCTTGTATCAAGGCAGAACATGAGTCTTTATGCCTTTGCAGTGCTTTTACTGCTGGGAATAACCCAAGAAGTGCAATTTCTGGTTTGTAAGGTATAGTAAGTTTTGTCATTTCCTCCATACCCAGCGCCATAGGGGTTGTACCCTGTCGCAACTCCACCAACAATGTATGTATGTCCCTTGCTTTCCACACTCCCTCCAACATCCCCCTCCCTCTTTGCCTTCCACATGCCTGAATTGCATAGGGGTCATGTAAAATCTACTTACCAGTTTGATCTGGCATTCTTTAATTTCGAGTGAGTAGGCACTCTTGTGCATATATTCTATGATCTCTGCCTCTTCCTGTGTTGATATTTCCCTGTTTAAGTCCTTTTCCCATATTCTAATATAATTGGTATCTTTTGGGTACCAAGCCTCCTTTAGGGCTCTGTATATTCATGCTAATCTCCCCCTGATTGCGTTGTGTTCAAAGAAGATTCTTTCTATTGCTGTTGCATCCCTTGAATAATTTGTTGCCCTGTTGTTATATGTTATTGCGTGCTTCAATTGCACGTATTCGTAGGGGTTAACTCTGGTTTCTAATTTGGCTTCTAACTCCTCCTTGTTAACTAGGGGTGGGAAATCCGGATTATCCGGTATCCGATACTGCCGGTATTTTGCTATACCGGCAGTATCGAATTAATCCGGATATTGGGGGTACCGGTACCGGTTCCCCGTGCAGGATTGTTTTACATTGCAGCCATTGAAATGAATGGCCGAAATGTAAAAAAAGAAAAGAAAAAAACCAACCACTTTTCCCTCCCCCGTCCAGGCTGCGCGGGTGGAAGAGGGGACACCCTCCACCCACCCTGGCCAGCCTGGATTTAAAAAAAAAAATTCCACCGAAGTCCCTGGCTCCAGGCCGCCACCGGCGACCCAGAGCCCGCACCAGCAGGTAGGTACTTGGGTGATTCCTGGGGTGAGGGGTGATTTAACACACACCCCACCCCAGAGATCACCCTACCCCCCACCCAAGGATCGCCTACCTTTGGCGCTCTGGGAGGCGGCAGCGGTGGCAGCACGGTGCTCTGGGTGGCTTCAGCGCTGGCTGTGGCTGCCGGCTTCAGCGCTTACTAGGCCTTCAGGGGGACTACCAGGTGTGTGTTAAACCACCCCCCACCCTAGGGATCACCCTAGTACCTACCTGCTGGTGCGAGTTCCGGGTCGGCGGCGGCAGCCCAGAGCCAGGGACTTCGGGGGAAATTTTTTGAAAAAAAAACCCAGGTTGGGCAGGGTGGGTGGGAGGTGTCCCCTCTTCCACCCGCACAGCCTGGGAGGGGGAGGGATTGTTTTTTTACCCCATTGATTTCAATGGGGACACTGACAGTTCGCCATTGAAATCAATGGAATAGATGCGGCACCGGTAAACCGGTTTTAATCCGGTAAACCAGTTTTTTGCAAACCAGTAACCGGTAAAACCGGTAGCCGTTTTTTTGCCAGATTTCCCATCCCTATTGTTAACTATATCTTTCCCTTTTGTGATCTGTTTGGTTTTCACTAACCCCTTTTGTTTTAAGTTTTTCCTTAGGTGCATCGCCTGTTGTTGATTTTGTAGACTGAGGAGATCCACAGGGGAGTATGGGGCTTGGTTTTTGTCTGTTTTTTGCTTAATTTCTGCCCATTATTTTTTTCCTCGGGGACCCTTCGTCTGCTATGATTTTTAGCTCTCTTTTGGCCAGCATGTACTGCCCTATGTCTGCCCATTTCTCTTTTGGGGGCTGATAATACCAGTTATTTATTAGTCCAGGCATGCTGCCCTATAATATAGGCGGATGTCAGGTAGGTTGATGCCCCCCTTATCCGTGGGTCTCCTCAGCGTTTGTCTGTTTATCCGTGGGCTTGTGATTTTTCCATATAATCTTTGCCATTAGTTTATCGCAGGCTTTAAAGAATGCTTCTGGCATCTGGATGGACAGGGCTATTAGCTTATAGATGATCTTGGGGAGCAGTATCATTTTAAACAGGTGTTACTCTTCCTAACCAGGAACAGGGTAAATCTTTCCACTCTGAAGCTTCCCTGCGTAATTGCTGTGGTAGGGTTAGGAAGTTTTCTTTTTTATAATTGATTTAGTTGGGTTGGGATTTTAATACCTAAGTATTTTACTCCTTGCATTTCTTCAGGATATGGTAGGACTTTCTTTATGGCCTGTCGTTGTTGGTTGCTGCTACCAAATATAATTGCATTAGATTTTGTTTCATTTATTTTGTATCCTGAAATGGAGCCGAACTCTTGTATTAGGTTTACTAACGGTGGGGTGGAGTTTACTGGGTTTCCTACAAATAGTACAGTGTCATCTGCATACATGGCTAGTTTGTGTTCTGTTTTATTGATGAGAAGTCCTGCTATTTGCTTCTCCTGTCGTATTGCAATCGCCAGGGCCTCAAGCATCAGGTCAAACAGCAATGGGGACAGTGGGCAGCCCTGTCTCGTGCCCCTTTCTAGCTGAAATGCATCTGTCTGTGTGTTGTTGATTATCAGTTTGGATATTGGTTCTTTGTATATTACGTCTACCCACCATGTGAATGCTCCGTGAAATCCCATTTTCCTCATTATCTGCTTTAAATATCCTATTTCTCTTCTATCAAAAGCTTTCTCTGCTTCAAGGAGAATTATAGCTGCTGGTTCCTGTGTTCTGTTTAAGTAGTGCATGATATTTATCTTTCTGCGTACATTGTCTGAACCCTGTCTAGATGGTATGAACCCCACCTGGTCCAGGTCTATTAATTGTCCTATTATACTCGCTAATCTGTTCGCTAATGCCTTGGAAAAATTTTTGAAATCTGCGTTAAGCAATGAGATCGGTCTGTAGTTTTTGCATCTGTCTGCTGGTCTGTCAGGCTTAGGAATTAGTGTAATGTTAGCTTCATAGAAGGATTTGGGGAGTTTGCCTAGTTTTAAAATTTCGTTATATGTCTCTACCAACTGGGGGGCTACTACTTTCACTGTTTTTTTATAAAATTCCACCAGGAGTCCATCTGGTCCTGCTGCTTTGTTGTTCGCTAGCCCTTTGATGATCCCTTCTATTTCTTTCCCTTGCAGTGGGCTGTTTAGGTAATCAATTTGACCTCTATTTAGTTTTGGGAAGTTGTATTTATCTAAGAAAGCGTTTATTTTTCCGGGGTCTGGCTTGGAGGAAGAGTAAAGTTTTCGATAATATTCTAAGAATATTCCCCAAATTTCCTCGTCTTTTGTGGTTCTGGATCCGTCTTGAAGCTGAAGTGATATAATGTGGGACTTTTTCTGTTGCCTTTTAACCAGCCTTGCTAATGTTTTGCCTGTTCTATTACTGTGAGTAAAATAAAACCCTTTAATTTGCTTCAGTTGTGCTGTGGTTTTTTCAGTTTCCTGCAAGTTTATTTGTTCCTTAAGTTGCGCTATTTTTCTGGCTGTTTTATTCGAGGGGTTATTTTTGTTAAGGGTCTGCAGTGCTTTTAATTCCCTATTTTGCTCTTTTAGGAGTCCTCTGTTTTGTTTACATAATTTAGCTTTTAATGCTATCATTTCTCCCCTTATCACTGCTTTGGCCGCTTCCCATAGAATTCCTTGTGTATCCACTGATCCCTTATTTAACTCAAAGTAGTCTTTTAGTGCTGGTTTTTCAGCCATCCCCTTGAGAGCTGCCAGGTGGGTTTATGTGTTGCTTGTGTCTGATCTCCCCATTGTATTTTTGTGATTACTGCATTATGATCCGACAGGGTGTTGGATTTGATGTAGCATTCTTTGCACCTGTGTGCCTCCCCTCTATCTAGGAAGGAATAATCTATTCTCATGTAAGTGTTGTGGGCTGCTGAATAAAATGTATAGTCCCTTTCTCTCTGATTATGCATCCTCCAGATGTCTACGAAATTATGTATTTCCAATAAGCTTACCAGGGTTTTTTGCCAATTTTTTTTGTTTTTTACTTTTGGAATGGTCTTGTTCAGACCAGCACACATTCAAGTCCCCTTGTATTATTGCTATTCCTTTTGTGTATTTTTCTATTAGGGACATCGCCTTTCTAATGAATTCATAGGTCTCCTCATTAGGGGCATATATGTTCACTAGTGTGGTCTGTTTGCCTTCTAGCGTGTCCACTATTATTAAGAGTCGACTTGTCTTATCTCTATATATTCGGTCCAGCGTAAAGGACCTGGAGGCCTTGATTCCAATTAATACCCCTGCCTTTTTTGCTTGTAGATTGCCTGCTGTGAAAATCTCCCCAAAATATTTGTCCTTGAATCTGAAGCTATCTGCTTCTTTTAAGTGAGTTTCCTGTAAGAAACAGTTATCTGCTCCTGTCTCCCTGACCCAACTCTTGACTCTCGTACGCTTGATTGGTTCATTTAGCCCCTTAACATTAAGGGACATAATTTTAATCATCTCTGCCATGTCTTCCGTATCTCTTTTCCTGTGCTCTCAAATTTCCTGATTAAGTGATCTTTCCTGAATCCCTCCCTCCCAATAACTTTAAACTTATATACAGCCAAATAACTCCTCTCCCAAATCTTTGTGGGATCTATGTCCCTTTTTTTCCCTCTTTACAGAGCTCACACAGTTTACTTTCTGTTCCCTTTTCCTTTTCTGTGACTGCTCTCCCGCTCTGCTTCTCTTCCCTCCCCGCCATTTGTAGAGGCTTCTGCCCAGGCTGTATTATTTTTGTTAGTCTAGCCTCTTCACCTTTTGGATTTTTCAAACACCCCCTTGTCAAATTAAGACAATTTCTTTAACCTTTTGTAACAACCTCTATAACATTTTCTATAACCTTTTACAACATTGAAACAACCTCTTTTTTTTTAACCTCAAATGTTGACATAGCAGTTGATTCCCTTTTCAGGTGGGGGTTTCTTGTTCTCACCCCTGCTTTTGTAGAAAACCCTCCAGTTCGCTTGGTTCCATGAAAAACTTCCTTTTTCCCCTCCACATTATTGTCATTCTAGCCGGGAACCATAACTGGGGGTTTAATTCTTTTTGGTTAAGTTCCACAAAGTATTTTGACCACTTCCTTCTTCTGATCATTGTTTCTCCCGCGTAATCAGGAAAAAACCTTATTTTATGCCCATTGTATTCCATTGTTTTTTTCCCCTTGCCAATCTTTTCTTTATGCTGAAATTCCAAGAACTTCATAATTATGGCTCTGGGGCTCGCCTTCCTTTGGTCTGGGTCTAGTGGCTCTGTGGGCCCTTTCGATGTTGGGCTTATGTATACTAGGCTCTTCTGGAAACAGATCCTCCAGTAGCTTCCATACAAACTGTATGGTGTTTCTCCCCTCTAGATCCTCAGGGACACCCACGAGTCTGAGGTTGGACCTTCTGGCCCTATTTCTAGGTCCTCACATCTCATCTCTAGCACTTTAATAGCCTCTATTACTTTAGCTTGCTGGTCCTGGCTGCTTAATGCACTGTCTTCAATGACTGAAATTCTATTTTCAGTGCTGTCCACTCTTTTTACTAAGGCTTCAGTTTTCTTTCTGGCTTGGTGCTCTGCCTGCTGCAATTTTATTATGTCCGTCGTAAGTTTTTCCCTGACAGCATCAGCAACAACTATGCCCACCTTTATTTCAGCCAGTGCTTTGAGGATTTTGTCCTCTCTAGTAGGACCCATCCCCCCTCTCCCCGTACCTTGTTCCTCCTCCGCGTCGGAGGCTGCAGCCGCCATTTTAGGTGCTTGTTCTTGCCATGGGGGGAGGGGTGCTCCTGACTTTGCCAGCCAGAATTTGTCTACTCCGGGAGCTCTGTTTTTGGGCTCCTGGGTGCCTTTCGTCCTCCCCGTATCTGCTGGTTTGTTACAGGGCTGATTGGAGGGGGTTTTTCTCTCTTTTTTTAGGCTTTTCGGCGGCGCAGGGAGCAGAGCTGCGGGATCGCGCGCCTACTCTCTCATGCACATGCGCAGTCTCCTCATAATTCGGGGATCTTACAGGACTCTATAATGTTATTAAACCATAGTCTCAAAAGCAGGAGCCACCATTCCAGGTTTGAGGCATAAACCTCAGCAGGGATCCCATCAGATCCAGGTGCCTTATTGTGCCATTGCTGCTTAATAAAGAATTCTAAGAATGCGGCGGCCCAGCTCTTGGTGGGGCTGTGTCGCCGGGAGCACATTACACCAGTGCTCTGATCTCTGCACTGGCTGCCAGTAGTCTTCCGGGCTCGATTCAAAGCGTTGGTTTTGACCTATAAAGCCTTACATGGCCTGGACCCTGCCTACCTGTGAGACCGTCTCACTCCCCGGGTTCTGGACCGGCTCCTGTGGTCATCTGGGGGTGCCTTGTTGGAGGTCCCTCGGGTTTTCTGGGGGGCCATGCAGGATAGGGCATTCTCGGTGGCCAGGCCACGCCTTTGGAATTCCCTCCCAGTGGAGGCCCATCTGGCCTGGGAGCTCCTAACTTTTTGTAAGAACTGTAAGACCTGGCAGTTCCATCAGGCGTTTGGCGCGGAAGAGGGGTGATGGGTTGGATGGGGTATGGGAATCGGAAAAGTGTGTGGTGGGGCTTTTTGTGTTTTTATTATTATTATTGTTCATTGAGAGAGAGATTTTAATTGTTTTACTTTATTTTATTGTATTTTGTATTCATTGTTGTTAGTCACCCTGGGCTGCTTTGGCAGGAGGGGTGGGATACAAGTTTTCTAAATAAAATAAATAAATAAAAATAAATAATATCTCTTCAGTAATATAATATGAACAGCCTACAGAGTCATTATAAGGTAGATTGTTATAATTACCTGATGACCCTTTATCCTCAGATGATGCAAACTAGGAGGAAAAAATAGTTCATCCATGCTTCAGCTGAAATATTGCATTCCAAATTTTGATTGAAAGACCCAGTTCCCGTTGCCACAAGCTGCTAAAACTTCCTGTTATCCTTATTCAACACCGCCAGTTGAAGAGTTTCCCAATTATAATGATTATAAAATTTCTTGTTCTCAGATATCAATTGTTTATATTCTTGTCTTGAAATTTTAAATTCCTCTAAATGGGTTACACTCTTGGTTTTATTGAGCTGTCTAAGCTTCTGAATAAGAATAGCCTTCTCCTGCCTGCATTCCTGGTCAAACCAAGAAGCCCCCCAGTTGATTTGAAGATTTGCGGTATCAATAGGAATTTGCTTGATCAAACATGGGTATAAGAGGTCCATAACCCATACCATCAACTCTAAAATTTCCAGAGGATTTTTTTGAGATAATTATTCTTTGTCTAGTTTCCCTAACAAATGGAATGAAATATAATAATAACTTCTGGTTCCCCCAGTTTCCCACTGATGGCTGATGTCAATTCATCATCCCAGTAAAGTCTCTTATTGCATATGGTAACTGTGGCATTCTGCCTTGAACCTATAGATTTTTTATTAAATGCCCCTTTTAAACAGCCCTTAGAAGTAAAGACCACCAATGGAAAATGATCACTTTCCGGTCTGCTCAGAACCTCAACATTTTTAACCAGTGACCAGTCTTCATTGTCCACCAAAATGTAATCTATGGTACTATTCCTATCACCCAGACAAAATGTGAATGAATTGGAACTTTGACTGCATAAGGAACCATTAACAGTGCAAAAATTATGGGGCAGAAGGAATTTATATAATTCAGACCCAGCACTGTTAACCCCGTTATCATCAAATTCGGGTGAAGGGACACCACAAATTTCATTGAGAATCAGGTAGTCTTCATCACTCAAGCTAAGACCCCCAAGGCGGGCATTAAAATCACCTGCAATCAGAAATTTATCAGTAGGGTAGGCCTCCTTCAATGATTCTATATGCCTAGAGAGGTCATCCCACTGATTCATACTCAAAGCTCTGCTGCACAAAGGGGCAAGATATATGTTAATTAAAATCTAAGCGCATCCTTGGGGATAATTCAGCCTGATAGTCAAACACACTTGATTTAAAGAGGGCAACTGAAGGATAATGCATGAATGCTTGTTAGCCACTGCAGTGAAGAGACCTGCTCGATCGCTTGACGTTGATTCCCTTGCCAGCTATCGGACAGTCTCTAACCTTCCCTTTTTAGGGAAGGTTATTGAATGGGTGGTGGCCCGGCAGTTGCAGGAGTATCTGGATTGTGTCCATTTTCTTGATCCCTCACAATCGGGATTTCACCCTGATTATGGCATCGAGACTGCGCTTGTGGCATTGGTCGATGACCTGCGCCAGGAATTAGATCAGGATCGTTCAGCCCTGCTGATTTTATTAGCTCTGTCGGCTGCTTTTGATACCGTTGACCATGAAATGTTGGTAACACGCCTGCGTGACAGTTCGGGGGTGGGCGGAACAGTTCTTGATTGGTTCCGCTCTTTTCTGGCCAGAAGAACTCAGCGAGTGATGCTTGGGGATTATTTTTCATCATACCGAGACCTCTCATGTAGAGTCCCGCAGGGTTCTGTTTTGTCTCCTTTCCTGTTCAATGTGTTCAATGTGTATATGCAGCCGCTTGGCAAGGTTGTCAGGAGGTTTGGTGTGTAGTGTCATCAATATGCTGATGACACCCAGCTTTACCTCTCTTTTTAATTAGACCCAGGCCTGGCAGTCTTGGTGCTTACCAGGTGTCTGGCAGCTGTGGGGGATTGGATGAGGGCAAATTGACTGAGGGTGAATCCTGACAAGACGGAGGTGATGCTGGTGGGTGAGGCAGCAGGGGTGACGGCCCCCATCATTGATGGGGTCTGTCCTCGGTTGGTTCCCCTGGTACAGAGTATGGGGGTGCTCCTTGATTCGCAGCTCCGCTTGGACGCCTAAGTGGAGGCTGTGGCCGGGAGTGCTTTTTGCCAATTACACCTGGTGTGTTGTCTTCAGCCGTATGTTTCAGTCTCTGACCTGGTCACTGTCATCCATGCTTTCATCACCTCTAGGCTAGACTACTGTAACATGCTCTACATGGGGCTACCCATGGTGATGGTTCGGAGTCTGCAGCTGGTGCAGAATGCGGTGGCCCATCTCTTGGTGGGATTGGGCCACTGGGAACATATTACACCAGTTCTTTGGTCACTGCACTGGCTGCCTATAGTCTTCTGGGCCCAAATCAAGGTGTTGGTGCTTGCCTATAAAGCCCTAAATGGCCTTGGCCCGACCTACCTGTGGGACCGCCTCACCCCTTGAGTCCTGGATCGGCCCCTGTGGTCATCGGGAGGTGGTCTCCTCAAGGTGCCCTGAATCTTCCAGGGGGCCACAATGGGGAGGGCTTTCTCGGTGGCCGGTTCACGGCTGTGGAACTCCCTGCCATTAGAGGCCTGTTTAACCCAGGATCTCCCCTCTTTTCGACGTAGTTGTAAAACCTGGCTGTTCCACCTGGCCTTTGGTGGGGGGGATGGGTAGGGTGGGGTGAGAGAGTTTGGTTTAGGGATAGGGTTTGGTCTTGGGGTTAGGTTTTAGTCCTCCTATTTTTATGTTTTTAAAGATTTTATAGTGATTGTAAGCCGCCCCGAGCCGCTGTGCAGGAGGGGCAGGCTATTACAGTTTTAAATAAATAAATAAATAAATTGTGACCTGTTGGGTACTACTTCCAAGTGACTAAGGTTGGCCACTGTTGGAGACAGGTGCTGGACTCGATGGACCATTGGTCTGACCCAGTATGGCACTAGCTAGGTTCTTATGTAAAAATCAGAGATTTTTAGGTGGTTCTTGAATTGCCTTGTCATAACATTTGCATTTACTTTCCCTATAAGAAAGGGAGTCATGTGAGAACAATATTTGACTGATACTTAGTCAAACAAATGAGCTGGGGGCATGCTGGATTCCCTGGACACCTTAAAAGAGGGCCAGTGCAGCTGACACTCTTTGGGTTAGTGGGGAGGGCAGTCAAATGAGCATTGCTCCCCCATCAGAATAATAATAATTATTGTTATTGTTGTTATTGCTATTGTTATTTATTATTTATTTATTTAGCACCAGCGGTGTACCTAGCACTGTACAATTAATAATTACAGACATGATTCGTACCCCAGGTGACTTACAATCTAAGAGAGACAAGGGAGGGGGAGACGAGGGAGAAGTGAACATCAAGAGAGACAAGGATACATTCATGAGGTTGAGAAATTGCAGGTGCATGTGCTTAACTTAGTTACATGGGAGAGATTCTGAGTGAGGGGGAAGAGGACGCAATTTCACTCATGATGAGCTAGGGAAAGCCTGGTGGAAGAGAGGGGTTTTCAGGAGGGATTTGAAAGTTAGGAGGGAGGAAGCAGGAGCATGGCGGGATACAAGAACAGAGAGATATGGGGGAGGAAGGCCATGAAGAGCCTTGAAGGTGAAGACCAGGAGCTTGTGCTGAATGCATTCTTGTAGCGGGAGCCAGTGTAGGGTGGAGAGGAGGGACTGAACATGGTCAAAGCGATGGGCAAGGTGGATGACTGGCAGTGGAGCGTTGAATGGAGATAAGGGGGTGAGAGTGCAGGGGAGACCAGTAAGGAGGAAGTTACAGTAGTAAAGGTGAGAGATGACAAGAGCATGGACTAGGAGTTTTGCAGTAAAGACAGTAAGGCGGGGCCAGATTTTAGTAATATTATACAGAGCAAAGTAACAAGATTTGACAACAGCCTGGATCTGAGGTGTAAGTGAAAGGGAGGAGTCAAAGATGAATCCCAAGCTACGTTTCTTAGGGACAGGCTGGGTGCACGCACCAAACAGCTGATTGGGGGAGCAGGAGGTGTGCTCCTCCAGGCCCTTCCAGTCAGGTATTTTGGAGCCAGAGTGAACACATTTCTCTGGGCTCGATCCTCAGTCCTCACCTCATGGCTGGGCTGCACAGGGCCTAACAGACAGAAGGGCATACGTTAGCCCAGATTAGCCCATCTGGGCGAGCCTTAGCTCAGGCCGTCATCTCAGGACGACACATCTGGTAGCATCCGGCCGCCTGCCCCGAGATGGATGTGGGTGAACATCTGGCGGCCACCGAACTGACAAACAGGTGACTCTTGTTTGGTCTCACCCAATGCCAGAGGTTTTCGTTTTAAATAAAGACCACACCTGGCTGCTGTCGGGGACTGGATGAGGATGAGAAGATTGAAGCTGAATCCTTACAAGACTGAGATGATGATGACTGGCAGACCTTGTGACCTGGAGGGAACTGGAACTCCTGTTATTGACAAGTTCTGGCCCTTTTTAGTCAATCAGGATTAGTGTTCTGCATAGGTGGAAAGAGAGATTATAATGAAGATTTCATATCCTTTAAACACTCCACAGAAAGCCACCAAGAAAGGAAGTTTTTTGGCTGAATTTGGTAAGAAGGTTAATACATTAAGAAGAGGGGTGGGGGTGAGGAGTATATTAAGTTTACACTGAATAAAATACCAAATTCTGTAGCAAGGCCAGTCCTTCATAGTTTGCCAGCTTTTATATTTTGAAATACAACTTGAAATAAACTGAACTTCTTAAGGCATAAAGACTTCTATGTCTTTTTGAATGTTTCCATGTGGTAGTTTTATCTGCTTGGTGGGCCACTCTAGATTTCAGACATGCAACCCAAGAAAACAGTCAAGATAATGCTTTTTTATTATACTCAAATTGGATTGAAGCATTAAAATAATTAGTCTGTATTGATTTTAGTACTCTGCTTTTGATAGAAACATGTGTCCAGAACAATAGCTTTACTTTACAGCTGTTTGGCCTCGAAACAAACACTTGATAAAAAGAGGGGCCAAAATATCCTGAAGGCAGATAAATATTGTACTTCTATTATTTATTGGCAACAAAAATGCTGTGAAAGTTGATAGGGAACTAAAGCACAGCCTTGTTCATATGTTTTCAAACTCCTTGTGTCAAACTCTTGTGTTTTAGAAATTGCTGGGCTGTGGTAGAACCTATAGGAGAAAGGAGTTCCCAAACCTTGAAGAAGCCATTGAGAGTCTCTCTCTACTTGCCCTTACCATATGGGCTTGGTGTAGCGATCGGGCTTGCAAGAGGGCATCCCCAGCTGACTTTTGGGATCACAATGGAAAATAAGAAGGAAGTCTAGATATAGAAAGAGAAATATTGATTGAGTATATTTGTCTTATAGATCATAGATAATTATGTACATCATTAATAATTTTACTACCTTTGTCTAGTGTTGGGCCTATACCACTGTTAAGATTTATGTGTCTTAGTCTTGTTGTAATGGACAGGACTGAGAGCCCCTGCAGGATGTGAACCATAAGGAGTAGCCAGCGTAAAGCAGGCCATTGGCCACTTGCGTCCTTGAATAACTTGGTGTCATCTGCAAATTTGATCACCTCACTCTTAACATCCTTTTCCAGATCATTAATGAATACATTAAACAGCACCGGTCCCAAAACAGATCCCTGAGGCTCACCAATTTTTACATCTCTCCATTGTGAAAACTGACCATTTAGTCCTACTCATTACCGATCCGTAGTAAGACACTACCTCCTATCCCATGACTTTTTAACTTTCTCAAGAGTCTTTTATGTGGGACCTTATCAAATGCTTTCTGGAAATCCAGGTACACTATATCTACCGGGTCTTCCTTGTCCACATGTTTATTTACACCCTCAAAGAATTCCAACAGATTAGTGAGGCATGACTTACCTTTGCTAAATCCATATTGACTGTTCCCCATTAAGCCATGTTTATCAACATGCCCAGCGATTCTGTTCTTAATGATAGTTTCCACCATTTTGCCTGGCACAGATGTCAAGCGTACTGCTCTGTAGTTTCCAGGATCACTTCTGGATCCCTTTTTAAATATCGGGGTTACGTTTGCCACCCTCCAGTCCTCAGTTACAGTGGCAGATTTTAGTGATAGGTTACAAATTACTAACAGTAGGTCTGCAATTTCATATTCCTTCAGATTGACACACAAGAAACAGTTTGAGGCTGTATTTATGAACAGCAAACTATCACTTAAGACTGGGTGTTTGTGATAGAAAGGTGAATTATGTGGTGGCACAAGGTGTCCTGAATCTCTCCAGCTATGTGCTGCTCCACTCTGTTCAGCTGGTCCTGGAACAGGAACTGGCTTGCAGGAGCTATCTAGTGGGGGGGGGGGGGG
>QEPC01002857.1:833811-880434 GCA_003113815.1 Sphenodon punctatus | reverse complement strand
GTTGCTCCACCAGCTTCCTGTGGCCACACCAAGGCTTAAATACTTCCTGTGGCCAATCAGGAAGCTGGGAGGCAGGACTAAGGTAATTGGCTACAGCTGGGAAGGGGCATGACACACAAGGAGCAAGCATACAAAGGGGACAGAAGGAGGAAAACCCCACACCTCCACCAGTCGACGCAGGGTGCTGGAGAGCCTGTCCAGCACCTCAAGGGGCATGGGTTCAAGACCCAGCCCTGACAAGTGCTTTAAAAGCCACAGCGCCCTCTCCACAACAGAGCAGGTGATGCTGAGCTGCCTGTTGAAGTACCTTTGCTCCAGGGTGCAGGCAGTGCAGTAGGCCTTCATAAGCCAGGGCTTCAGTGGGTAAGCAGGATCCGCCAGAACAACAGGCTGCTTGAGTACCCTATTCAGCGTTGGCTTCAAAATCCCCGTGTACATACGGCCAAAGAAGGGGGACTGGCAAAAGATTCAGGAGTTATGGTTCTTCCCAGACCATCCTGCCAGCACATCCACTAACCAGGCACGGCAATCAACTATGTCCTGGAGAATGACAGAAAAGAACTCTCTGCAGTTCAAGTAATTGTTTTTGCCATGGGGTGGGCAGATGATGGCAATATGGCTCCCATTAATAACCCCTATACAGTTTGGGAACTCCCCCTTAAAAGCTCTCCATCATCTTCTTGGGGTCAGCCAACTGCACCACCTGGTCCAGCAATACTTCCACTATCGCCATGCAAACCTCGACAAGAATGATGCTCACAGTGGAGGTTCCAGTATTGCTGGGCAACAGAGTAGAAGGAGTCTGGAACACGGCGCTTCCATAGGGCGATGGCCATACGCTTCTTCACTGGGATATGTGACGGCATTGCCATACTCTGTTTCTCCAATCACAGCCTGAGGAGCTTAGCTATCTGCAGGACAAGGCAACAGAGCATCCCAAAGTTAGAGATCCACTCAGCGCCTCACAAGGTGACAGCATGTTCTCACACCAGTCTGTGCTTTTCTCCATGACCCACATAAGTCTCTCGTTGGGTACAGCCATGCACAGAGCGTTGGTGACTGAAGCCGTGTCTCCTGACAGGTACCTCTCAGCAAGCATTCGTTCCCCTTGCAGGACATCTATCTTCCTTGGTCAGTGGTCGCTGAAGGAAGGCAAGTACACAGTGCCAAAGCAAGAGCTGCCTCATGCTGTGGTGCCCCACACTATCCCAGCCAGATTTCAAACAAGAATCTGTCTGTGCCTTACAATTTCATCAAACCAACGAAAGTAGAAGATTTGGAACTGCTGGGTCACTCACAGCAGTTATGAAGACCTGGCGCACGATAATGAGCACCCTGAAGTTCTTGGGATCCATGGCTGCTTTACAGGCATCTGCGAAGTCTGAAGACCATGCACCAAATGTTTTGAAAAGTTTACATAGGTGGGCGGCTGCCTAGCCAGGATTGGCTTGCCACCACACGTGAGCAATTTCTGGCCACTATTGGCCATGTGTCATCAACGAACTGACTGCAACCCCATTTATTGGCTACTGAGTTTGAAAAAGTTTCTGCAAAGCTCGGTGTGTTTATGTGTTGCTCCAGCACTACTAATGTATGCAACAGGCACGTCAGCGCACACACCAAGCCATGTAAAAATGTTACAGTTGTTACCACATGGACTTTTAAATTGGGCTCTGTTGGGGGGATCTGCAAGAAATGGGTAAGTGGCATGATCTGCAAGGCCAGGGCAGTGAAGTTCTCTGTGCACAGAATGTATGTGGGAGCTATGCTGCCCATTAGTTAAAGGCAACTTGTATTTTCTTATTTTTTAAAAAGTAACAATTTTTGTTTGTGATGAGCATAAGAGGTTATAACGTCAAAGAAAGCTATTGCTGTAGGGTTTTTTGCCAGCGGAAGTCGAATGGCTTCTACTTTTGTCAGTGGGTGCTGTCTGTGGCTGCCCAGGGTACAGGGCCCAGACCAGTTGGGGGGTGATGGACAGCCTGGCTTTTGCTGACATTTGAGTGAAGCCTGATATACAGACTGGTTGTGTGCTCATAGAGTGACACGTGCACACCATGGGGTGTGCTTGCCACCACACGTGAGCAATTTCTGGCCACTATTGGCCATGTGTCATCAACGAACTGACTGCAACCCCATTTATTGGCTACTGAGTTTGAAAAAGTTTCTGCAAAGCTCGGTGTGTTTATGTGTTGCTCCAGCACTACTAATGTATGCAACAGGCACGTCAGCGCACACACCAAGCCATGTAAAAATGTTACAGTTGTTACCACATGGACTTTTAAATTGGGCTCTGTTGGGGGGATCTGCAAGAAATGGGTAAGTGGCATGATCTGCAAGGCCAGGGCAGTGAAGTTCTCTGTGCACAGAATGTATGTGGGAGCTATGCTGCCCATTAGTTAAAGGCAACTTGTATTTTCTTATTTTTTAAAAAGTAACAATTTTTGTTTGTGATGAGCATAAGAGGTTATAACGTCAAAGAAAGCTATTGCTGTAGGGTTTTTTGCCAGCGGAAGTCGAATGGCTTCTACTTTTGTCAGTGGGTGCTGTCTGTGGCTGCCCAGGGTACAGGGCCCAGACCAGTTGGGGGGTGATGGAAAGCCTGGCTTTTGCTGACATTTGAGTGAAGCCTGATATACAGACTGGTTGTGTGCTCATAGAGTGACACGTGCACACCATGGGGTTCCATGTATGCATGGCATAGAGATGTCACCATGCAGATTCAGCAACATAGACAAGTGGGAGTCCTAGACAAGTTGTGAAAGAGATAAGATCAAGAACATGACTTTTCTGGACATTTGTGCATTGCAAAAAGTAAGGAAGTTGCTAACGGAGACTGAACCTTTCCTGCCGATTTCCCTCATCACTTTCCTGATGACAACTAGAGGATAGCTGCGGGGCCACTTGGAGTGCCTCAGTTGGGTGGTGTAGCTGAATCTCAGGGGGGGTGGGGCGGGACAAGTGGCTCGGGGTACAGGGAATGTGAACCCACTGACAGAGAGCTTCTTGCCCTGTAGAAGATTTGGACACTCCAAGAGGTGAAGAGGGCCCTGGTGAGTTCTACCTGAACTTTATGATAATGTAGAAGATACTAGAGACGCCATACAATAGACACATATTTGACTAGGGGGGTTTATGCAAACTGAGGGATTTCCACCCCCATGGCATACAAGACCCCGATAAAACTGTGTGCTGCTATGTGCCAGTGAGCAATGAATTGTGCTGTGAACCATGGATGCGAGAAACCATGCTGAGAACATGCAAAGCCTGATTGCTTGGACTGATGGATTTTGCTTTGAATTTTTACTTACACTTTTAATTTTCACTATAGGAAAGTATGTCATTTGCAGAGGAAACTCATCATTTTGTGTATAGCAAAAAGTTACTTCCAGACACCAAGTACAGGCAGTTGTAAACCCAAGCATGCACCTCCGTTGATGGGCAGGAATAGCAGGCACTGTACCACCTCCCAAAGCTATAATAGCCTGGAAGAAAGAAATAACTGGGGTCGCTTCTTCTTCCCATAGTTTGCCGTGGCTGAGAGTTACAACAAGGGGCGGGATGACAGACTTGTCCTGCTAAACCTGTGAATGGAGGCTGCCTGCATGCACATGACATACATGCAGGAGAGGGGGGGGGCTACCCATTTATTAGAATCTACACGCTAAACATGCAAATGGAGGCTTCACAGACTGAATCCAAACTCCAGCGGGTTGTCATCTCGTTTGCTAACACCCATAGAGAGAAACAGGAATATATTAGTGAAGCTGAGAAGTTTCAGGTACATGAGCTTGGCTTGGTAACAGGGGAGAAGGGGACTCTGAATGAACCAGTGAACAGTCTGAGGGGATGAGGATCTAGGGAAAGCCTTTTGGAAGAGTCTTGAAGGTTGGTAGGGAGGGAGTAGAATGGATGTGTTTAGGGAGGGAGTTCCAGGTATAGGGACAACATGGGAGAAGGTGAATTTGTTTTGAGGAGCAGATGACTCAGGGGCAGGTGTAGGCGGTGGTAGAGGAAGAGCAAAACTCCTGAGTCAGAATGTAGTGGGAAACTAGTACAGAAAGATAGTTGGTGCAAGGCCATGAAGAGTCTTGAAGATGAAGACAAAGTGCTTGTGCTGAATGTAAAAGGGGAGAGGGAGCAGAGAAAGGACTGAAAATTATTAGAACTGTTATGCAGAGAGAGGTGGCAGGACTTAGCAACAGACTGGATTTGAGGTGTAAGGGAGAGGGATGAACCCCAGGCTACATTCCTGAGGGTCCAGCTGGATGGTGACAACATAAATGGAAATTAAGAGGGAAAGGAAGGTTTTGGTATTGCTGTATTATTATAATGAAGTATCACTGCAATGTGTTGTTGTTGTGATGATGATGATGATTTATTCAACAATGTGCCTGCCACTGAACTGTTTGATAAGAGACAGGTTCCCTGCCCTGAGGGGCTTACAATTTAGAATGGACAAGGGAAGGGGCAACAAAATTGACTCATAGGGAAATATAGGAAGATATGCATGAAGAGAAGAAGTTGCAGGTGCACATACTAGGCTTAGTTACTAGGGTGGTGGGAGATCCAGAGAATAACAGTCATAAACAAGGAATATGTGGGACTGAGGAGAAAAAATAGTAGCATTATTATTACAACTGGGTTTCTGGAATGTGCTTTTGTGTTTTGTAATTATTTATATATTTATTTCAATGTATATGCCGCTCTTCCCTGAGGCTCAGGGCAGCTTACAATCTATAAAAACATTTAAAACCAATTTTAAAAACTCACAAAACCCACGCCCCACAAAACCCACCTACCCACCAAACCCCATCTCATACCTCTACCCCAAAACAATCCACAAAATCCCACAGCAATCATAAATCCCCACCCACCAAAAGCCTTTTCATATAAAAAAAAAGTCTTACACTGCCTTCAGAAGATGCTCAGGCTCAAACGAACCTCCGAACAAAGGGAGTTCCAAAGCACTGGGGCAGCAACCAAGAATACCCTTCTGCAAGCCCTTGTCGTATGAACAAGGCTAACAAGGCACTCCTGACAGATTCCAGTGGCCATGATGGGACATGGAAGGACAGGTGATCTTTCAGATAAGTGGGGCCCAGACCATATAGGGGTTTAAAGGTCAAAACCAGCACCTTACATTGCAGACTTGGGATCACCAGTGTAATATGATCCCAGTGACTCGTCGTAATCGTCCCAGGAGGCAAGCCACTGCATTCTGCACCAGCTACAGCTTCCGAACAATCATCAATGGTAAGCGGTGGGGCTACGTAGAGCGCATTGCAGTAATCTAGCCTCAAGGTGATGAAAGTATGGATGATGGTGGCCAGATCTGAATTGGAAAGAAAAGGCCTCAGCCTCCTCACCAGATGGAGTTGGTGAAGAGCGCTCCTGGCCACAACCGCAACCTGACAATCCAGGTACAGCAAGCAGTCCAGAAACACTCCCCAGGCAGTGAACCTGACTGATTCTGCAGATAAAGTGCCAGCACCCAAGTCGTGGTGAATAGGAGTGATTTTATCTGAAAAGTAAGTAATAAAAATGTCACCACAGGCATTAGATGCCAGGCAGAGGCAAACAGGATTAACTAAGCCCCTCACTACCCAGAACAGCTCTGTTGGATGAGACTTTGCAGAAGCTGTGATAGCAGAGGAGAAAGCTTTCTTCACCGCCATCACAGCCACAGTGTAGTCCTTTAAAAGGATCTATGCCACAATCGGTCGGCTTCAGCACAAGTCGAGTGCTACCTGAACTCTAACCACCTACCTTTCCACTTCTGCCACCTCAGGTCCTCTGTATACCAGGGGGACCTGTGCTGCTGCAGTGGTGGGAACAGATGCCTGTGTGCAAACGTGTCAATGGCCATGGTCAAGATATCATTCCACGAGACAACCAGGTCATTGACAGAGTAGCCACTAAGGTTAGTAGGTAAATCCCCCAGAGAACTCTGGAAACCAATTGGATCCATTAGCCTCTGGGACTGGACCAACCTAACTGGTCCACCACCTCAACGAGGGCATAGGAGGGCCAGGATCTGAGCTTTCAGAAGGTAGTGGTCTAACCATGACAATGGTGGTGTAACAACACCCCCAATAATTGGAACCCCTGTATCCAGGCTGGTGCAGAACATCAAATCCAACATGTGCCCCGCCTCATGTGTTGGGTCGGATATTATCTGGGATAGGCCCATGGTTGTCATGGCAGCTATTGATTCCTGCTCTGTCACCGAAAAGCTAGTCTCAGCCTGTATGTTGAAGTCACCCAAGACAATAAGTCTGGGCGATTTCAACATCACCCCCGAGACCAGCTTGACTAGAGCAATTAGGGAATCAGCTGTGCAACAGGGTGGTCGGTACACCAAGAGGATTCCCAGTCTATCCCCAGCCAAATCAGACACAAGGTGGATGCTGTCAGTGGTGGACTGTCCCAGACACACTCAGATGAGTTAGGCACCAGATACCTCCAAAAGGCTAAGCTGTCCTGACAGATCACAGCCACTCCGCCCCAGTCTCCAAGCTGAGAATGATGCTGCATAGAGTACCCAGCTGCCACCATCTGGGACAATACCGGTCCAGATGCTTCATCCAGCCAGGTCTCCGCAATGCATCTGAGGTCGGTGGCCTCATCCCGAATCAAATAATGGATGATACAAGCTTTATTTGCCACCAACCTTGCATTAAGCAGCATCAGTGTCAGATCAGGGGCCCTACTCACCTTAGCCCCAAATATCCCAAGATGGGGGAGGAGCAGGACACAGGGACAGACACCAAGTATCTCTCTTGACAATCCCAATGGACTGAATTCCCCCTGCACCCCCACCATACCTCCCGATGCCCGATATGACTCCTTCAAACAAGGTCCCCACTCTGACACCTGATTCTCATCTCCCCACCCCTGAAAAGGGCCCAGGAAGGCGGGTGGCCATAGAGGGTCTCCCGAGTCCAGCATTCCCAGAGGCAGAGTGGCATAAGCGGCAGGTAGAAAACCCCTCCCTCCGCTCCCGTGCTCGCCCCCCCACACAGAGTGGCCAAAGCACTCCCTCCCTACTCAACCCATATCCCAAATCCCTCATACCCTACTCTTGAACCTCCCTCCTGTACCAGCCAGGAGTCACACTCCCACCTCTGCTCTTCTTTTGTCCCCCTATACCCCCCTCTCACCGGGGGGCCAGGGTCACCCCAGTTTTATCAGGTTGGGTTCCTGTATCAAATATTAATTACAGATGTCATACTTGTTTTGTGACCAATGTTCAGAAGAGATACAGGGAAGTTTATTTCCTGCTGATTTGTCTTTGGTATTAATTTAATATTTCCTCAGTAGAGAAGTGAATTTTAGTCATGCTAAACTGAACTCTGACTAACGTTATCAAACACATGCTATGTTTTAAAATGATAGATTGATCTTGGTCCTTAGATGAAAAAAACACAAGGTTAAAAAGGGAGATTTATAATAGGATGTGTTTTATTTGGTGTTAACGTTTTGTGAGGTGGCAGTGGCATATTGCTGCTGTGAAGAAGAGGCTTTGAATGTTCTGTAGATGGAGAGAAAACTGTTAAGCATTCACACCAGACAATGTCCTCCTCTGTCATTTCTCTCATGCAAAGGAATCTGTCATTCTTTTTCTGTATTTTAAGAACTGCCTGAAGAACCTCAGTTAAATCTGGCTATGCTTACATATTAAGTGCTAGCTGTATTATGTGGCAGCATCAACTTGTTTTCTAATTAAAAGTAACAGTCACAAAAAATACGAAGTTCTTTAAAAACAACAGTGTATTTTACGGGTGGCAATTTAGTAGATCCCAGTTCTTTCTATTATGGCATTAATGTTAGTGGTCTCTGTAGCTAAATTAATCTCTGTATTTAAACTAAATTCTTGTCTTTTCGTTCTCTAAATTTCTTGAAGCTTTCTAAAAAAACAATCTGAATAAAATTTCCTATGCGTATTTCGTTCTCAAGACTAGATTGTATCGTTCCATAAAATATACAGAATATGAATGTGTCATGGGTAAATCTTAGTCCCAAGTCTCTGAGCTTCTCCATCACTGTTTCCCCATCAATCAAGCCCAGAGGGTGCAGCCAAATGAGGTGCAGGGGCTATTACCAGTGATGCTTCCCTCCCCCCCCAAAATTGACAGACACCCCCCCATCCGCTGGGCAAAGCAGCGCCCTGTGGAACGCAGTTCAAGGGGTGCACAGGAGAATTAAGGAGCCCAAGTCAAGAGTTCAGAGTCAGGGTGGATTAAAGCCTAGGAAGTAAAGATAAGCCCCTCTTGCAAAACCAGTCTAACCTTAGAAAGGGAGTCTAGGAGGAGACTTGAGTAAACATAGAGCAATTGAGTCAAGGACATCCTCCCTTTTTTATAAACTCCCCCAGCGATTCTGAAAAACTCCTAACTAGCAACGGTTTTCAAGGTATAAGATTAGGACTTAAGTATGGACACAAAAGGTCGTTAGTTTTCTGAAAACTCCACCCACCTGAATGCCCAAGAGTGTTCCCTTCCTGTGTCTTTAGAAATTCCCCCCAACCCTGTGATTGATACTTTCTTGCTCCTTTGGAGAATCCCTGGAACCCATGTTTATATTTGGAACTTTCCTCTTGTCCCACCCTGGAGACCCTCGAAAATCCCTTTGTCACTTTCAAATACCTATTGTACCCGTACTACCCGCTCTCAGATCCTTCGTGCAACCCTCTATAACTGCTCCCTGTCTCCCCTGGGTGAGTGAGCTGCTCTTACATGTGAACATGCGCAGACCTCTCTACTCGTGACCATGTCGAGGGGATCTCCCAGACTACGGTCTGTCCTCCCCTCATCGCTGGATCCGTGAGGTGCCTGTCCCCTTTTGGCAACAGGAAAAGATAGGTAACCCTCAGCTCCTACTTTCTCCCCGTTTCCTTGAGCCCTTCCTCCCTTTCGCCCTCCTTGCTACTTTCACTTTCCCCCTCACCGCTTATGTTTATGTAACCAGCCAGACAGGAGGCTTGTTCTTGTACCTTGAATTAGTGTGTGTGTTTGTTTATTTTGTACTTAAAAGTTTTCATATAGATGTGTTTGTTATCTGATATATGTGTTGGGTCATGGCGAAAGCTAGCACCCGTAAGAAATAAATTAATTAATTTGTGTGTGTGTTGCCCTCCCATTTTTCTTTGTTATTTATTAACCCTTAAATAAAAATACCCCCTTTATTTGAACTAACCCATCCCTGTGTCCGTCTTATCTCTGAAGAAGGGTACTCCCCCCGGTTGTAGTACACCATGACCTCAGACTTGATCCCGAACACACGTGGACCCTTTTTGATAAATTCCCCAAATTTGAGAGTCAGCTTGATCATCGGGACCTTCCCCCTCTTGGGGTCCCCCTGTGATCACGCATGGGACAGGGTCATGTGCTAACAGGGCCCAATCCCCACACAGCCCCATAACTGGCAATCACTAATGCCACACTTTGGGCCCATAGGGAGTGCTGGCCACACAGTCCGTCACTCTGCAGCCATCAGCAACTTTTGCACACCCTAGGCAGACCAAGCAGCCAGTCACACAGGGCTAGCAGCTCTGACTTCTACCATAGTGCAGGATCAGGCCTGCTGCAGCTAGGCAACTGTTGGAAGGGCGTGGGTGCACACAAGCTCCTCACCCCGCCTAACAGCTTATCTGGGGAGGGAGGCCCAAAGGGGCACAAACATGCCTCTCTCCCCACCCTGACTGGCAAACAGCTGATTGGGGAGATGACAGGCCCAGAGGGGTATGCACGCACCCCTCTTGGCTCCTCTTACCCACCTCCCCCTTCCCCCCAATCAGCTTCTTGTTGGATGGATCGGGGAGGGGAGCCTGGGAAGAGCATGCACCTGATAAGCAGCTGATTGGAAGTGTGGGGAGGAGAAGCCCACATGGATATGCGCTCTTCCCAGACCCTACTCCCTGAATCCACCTAACAAACAGCTGATCGGCAGGAGTGGGGCCTTGGAAGGGGTGCGTGCTCTTCCCAGGTTCTGCTCCCTATGATCAGCGGTTAGGTGGGGGGAGGAACATGGGCCCGATCCATGGACCCTGCCTGAGGCAGGACTGCACTACCTGGCCACATGAGTTGCTCCATCTTGGGCAGCCTTATCCCAGTTGGGGTAAGACTGCTCCACAATGCGTCCTTGGAATTTCCAAGAATACATCAGGGAGCAAGAAGCTGCTTGCCCCACCTCGGGGTGGGGGGAACTTATGGCAGACACTGGCACATGAGCCACTGCATCATGTGGCTTGTTTATCCAAGGAGGGTAAGGCTACCTGAAGCATGGTAGCCTCAACAGCCTGTCTCATGTGGCTGCACCCAGAGATCGAGCCAGTCCAATTGAAAATCCCCTCTGGGGTTAATTTTATTCCACAAACATAAATGTAAAGCAATCTCTTCTTCTTCTTCTTCTTCTTCACCTCTTTCAATCCATACCTTTCAGGGTTACCCCCCAACCCTTGGAGCATACGGAACATGGAGAACTTCTCTGGCTCTTCACAGCATTTTGTGAATTATCTTCTTTGATCCCATTCAGGCTCCACTGCCAGTTTCACAGAGGTACAGTTCTAGGCTCAGAAAGCATTCTGTTGTAGGGATTCCCTAAAATCCAGGCCTGTAGGAGAAACGCCCATACGCACCCAACTTCCATTCTTGGGAAGTTTCCCTAGTCTCTTCTCTTTTTGTGAGGTGAGAGAACTGCAGTTGTGTTCTCTTTCCTAAGTCTTCCTTTACTGTGACCCATCACTTTTTTGCTTATGTAGTGCAGTCCCACCCAATGGCCATAGGTTCTAGGTCTGACTTATCAGCTGTCTACAAACAGTTAAACAATTTGATTGATTGATTGATTGATTGATTTGTTTGTTTGTTTATATTTATATGCCACCCTTCCCAAAGGCTCAGGATGGCATACAAAACCATAAACACATTAAAACCAATGCAAACCCCCCCCACTCTTCCCCCACCCAATACCACCTCCCCCTTCCCCACACTCAACCCCCTCGATCCCTACCCCCACCCGCCAAATGCCTTCCCAAACAAACAAGTCTTGCATTGCCTCCGAAGATGCTCAGACTCAGACTCAAACGAACCTCCAGAGGAAGGAAGTTCCATAGCATCGGGGCAGCAACCAAGAAAACCTCCCTGCAAGCTGTCATTGTATGAAAAAGGCTAATGAACAGTACCCACCGGGAGGCACTCCCGGCCAGTCGCAGGGGCTGCAGTGGGGCATGGAAGGACAGGCCCAAACCGTTCAGATATGGGGCCCAGACCGTTTAGGGCTTTAAAGGTCAAAACCAGCACCTTGAATTGTGCCTGGACAGCTATAGGAAGCCAGTACAGATTTCGGAGCATCAGTGTAATGTGCTCCCGGTGACTCATCCCCGAAAGGAGGCAAGCCATAGCATTCTGCATCAGCTGCAGCTTCCAAACAGTCATCAAGGGCAGCCCCACGTAGAGCGCATTGCAATAATCGAGCCTCGAGGTGATAAAAGCATGGATGACAGTGGCCAGATCTGAATCCGAAAGATAAGGCCACACCCTCCTCACTAGATGGAGTTGGTGAAAAGCACTCCTGGCCACTGCCGCAGCCTGACAATCAAGGTGCAGCAAGAGGGCCAGAAGCGCTCCAAGGCTGCGAACCTGATCGACCAGAGGGGGCCAGACTCCATCAATAAGAGGAGTCTCAATCCCCTCCAGATCACAAGGCCGGCCAGCCATCATCACCTTAGTCTTGTCTGGATTCAACCTCAATCGGTTGAGCACCGAGGTGTCAGCTGAGCACCGAAACTGCAGGGCCTGAGTTGGATGAAAAGGAGAGGTAGAGCTGAGTGTCATCAGCATACTGATAGTACCTCACCCCAAACCTCCAAGTGACCTCTCCCTGTGGCCTCATAAAGACGTTGAACAAGAGAGGAGACCGAATGGAACCCTGCGGGACCCCACAGGAGTGGTTGGCCTGAAATCAATCTCTCATCTTTCCAGTTTACTGCTGCCACTCCCCACTCCCAGACAGGACAAAAAGCAATGATAACTCAAAGAACGTCTTGTATTCAGGTGAAGAATATCATTCTAATATGTTCAAGTGTGCATGAATGCAGCTCATGCACTTTTGAATTATAACGGTTCTGTCACCTTAAGATTCATGGATTAACAGCTGCCAGAGAGTGGAAAATTAAATTCATGCAGAATAGAGGTGTTAGAATAACAAAATTGCAGGAATGGAAGGTACCTCAAGGGCCATCTAGTCCAATTGCGTTGCTCCAAGGCAGGAGATTCTTTACCTGCAGCATCGCAAATTGATGTTTGTTGGGATGGCTTTTGAAAACATCCAAGGAAGGAGATTCCACAACTTTTTCAACCTATTCTATTGTCATCACCTCTCCCCTTGTTTGTCTTTTCTGTAGGCTAAACATAATCAACATGCAGCCATTTCTCATATGGCTTGCATTCTCGTTATCGTCTTGGTTGCTCTTCTCTGGATTTTTTCAAATTTATCAAGATCTTTCTTGAATCATGGCACCCAATTCTGAACACAGTATTCTGTTGAGGTCTCACTGGTGCTGAGCAAAGTGGCACTGGTATGACCTGTGTCTTGGATATAGTGTGCTGATGGAAAAGAAAATCTAATGCATTAAATAAATTCCTGAGTCCATTATGGCTGCATCTGCCTTTTTGCCCATTTGACAATAGTTCATAGACAGGCTGAACAGACTGTTCTCTGACTTGACCAGAGTTGTTTCCCCCCATTCACAAACAAGGCCAAGGAGATTGTGTGGGTAATGGTGTAGGGAGAACTGCCTGCCTCACCCAAAATCTGGAGAATGATTTGTAACACATAACCTACCTTAGAAGCCATTCTCTGGCAACAGCACTGGGACATAGAACCCTGACAAGCTATGTTCAGACATGATGCTATCTATGTTCGGTCAGCGAGGGAAAAGGGATTAAATAATGTATACTGCATAGTTGCTTAACATTCACTACTACAGCGTTTAGAAGTGATGCTGTTGTTTGGGATAATTGAAATGCATGCTCTCTCTGGAACTTGGGAGCACCAGAGTGCTCGGGCAGTGTGTGAAAGTGCTCCCCAAGCCAGCAGTGCTCGGGAGCACTTCAAGACAGCCCTTCATCCATTAAAAGTCAAAGTGAGCTGAGATTAATTTATTATTTGTCTCAATTTCTATTGAAATGAATTCAGTTGTATATTTATGCAAATTATTTATGCAAATTATGCAGTGCTCAAAAGTAGTCACTTACGTCACACTAGCACTCATGACTGGAAAAAGGTTGAAAATCCCTGACGTAGACTGTCACATGATTCATCCTCTCTGATCAAGGAAGCAAGAGGAGATCCTCAGTAGAAGACTGCAGAATGGTTGGAGGAGAGGTGGAGTAGATTTCCCCTTCCCCTTCTAATATGATAGTTTCTAGACAACTACCACTTACATAGTGTCATTTCTGAACAGTTCTCCCGTTTGCATATAAGAGAGGGTCCTCAGTGAGAGTTAACTATTCCCTCCCCATTAATGGGTTCATCCTGTAACCGACTTATTTATTCTTGTACCAGAAATCTTATCTGTTAGAATTTACTGACTTGAATTCTTGCTTTTTCATCTTTAATGCTGTTTTATGCTAGTCTTTTTTATTTATATTTACAATATTATTTAACAGTATAATAGTCAGAGTAATGACTCGAACTAGTAGAAAAATTCTGAGTTTTACCTTGTACAGGAAGGAAGTAGATAAGGTAATCTGGGCTTTGCCGTGAAAATACAAAGTAGTGGAACTCTTGTTTTTTTGGTTTTTGGTTTTTTTGCAAATAATTAATACTTATTAATATTAAAGTAACTTTAATACTCTATTTATTTACTTATTAAATAAGTAGAGTATTAAAGTTACATTAATATTGTGTTAATTATTTGCAATAAAACCGAAAACATTAACTTTAATACTCTACTTATGGGAAAAAAATTCTCAATAACGTTTCACCAAATATATTTTCTTCATTCCTAATCTTTTAGAGAGAGAAAAAAACCACTGTAAATTAAGTCTGATTTGTGTGAATTTTTTCATATGCACACATTTCGGTAGGAACTTAGAGGCTGTTTTCACTCAGGTTAATCATGCTGAGATGTCATATTATATTATTACAAGTAAAATATTTTTAGTTTAGGTTCAACAATGATAAAGGAGTGGTCTCACAATCCCTAAGAGAGTGTAAAATATATAGGGTTCAATCCTGCTGCTGCTTGTCACCTGGTGAGCAGCTACGTATGCAGCACCCTGTAGCAATGTAGAAAGTCCATGGTTTCCATGAATGTCTTTTAGCTTATTTCTTCTGTTTTCTTTTAGCATGGACAAAGATGCAACCGGGTACCTGGCAAGTTGGGTAACCCATCGAATCTGGGGTGCCCGACTTTCCTCGGTGGTTGGGCACTAATTGGTACCCAGACACGACCTGATGGCTACCCGACGCCCCAGGCTGACTCACCTTACTGCTAGGTTGCTGCTTTTCCGGTCCAGTCACTGCTTTCTGCTCTCTGCTCCTCCCTGGCCCATGTGCCACTCAGTTGAGCTGGGGACTTCCCCACTCAGCTTTTTCTGAGCAGCGGGAGTGAAGAGACTTCTTCCCATGTGCATGCACCCCCCTAAAGGATCCCCTGCTTCCAGGGGACCCAAAATGGGGGTGCACTCACAGCCCATGAGCACTCACAACCCATGAGCATCCCATATATGGGTCCCCCTTGGAAATGGGGGACCCATTACAGAGGTGCACGCAGGTGGGAAGAGGCCTTCTCAGAAAAAGCAAAGCAAGGAATTCTCCAGCTCAGCTGAGTGGCAGGGAGGAACACAGAGCAGCAGCCTGGCGGTGATGTGACTCAGTCCGGGGAGCCACCGGTACTGAAAGATACCAGGACAACCCAGTAACACCTGCATTTTCAGGCACCCGATGAGAGGGTTGAATACCCCGTTTGGGTGCCTACTAAGGCTGCCCAAAAATGCGAGTATTACCTGTAGGTAGCAAATGTGCTACCTGCTGTATCTGTAGCATGAACAGTGTGTTTTGGTGGAAAAGAGAGAATTCCCTGCATACACATGTTAACTCGGATTAAGCTGTCATAGGAATGTAACAAATGTTCCAATTTTGCCCATAACGTGCCATTTCTGCCATTTTACTATCTCTACTGTACTGTAACCAAGCCAAGAACGTGTACCTGAGTTCTCACATCCTCATGAATGTTGCATCCCTTGTCTCTCCCTCTATTCCCCCTTCCCTGTCTCCCCTCCCCCATCTTTATATTGTAAGCTCTCGGGCAGGGACCATGTCTATCTTGTTTTTTGTAAAGCACCAGGTACATCCGCTGGCGCTATATAAATGCTTATAATAATAATAATAATAATTAATAATAATACTTAACATCTTCCAGCCCTGATCCTTCAAATACTATGCTTGGACAATGTCACTGATTTTAATGGGGCTAATCAGATGTGTTGTAGTGAACATGCAATTATTTACGGAATCAGGGTATAAAGCCACATGTTGTTACATATAGTCTTCCACACTAACTTTGAGGGCGTGTCTGTAACAAAGATGCTGGTGTAGTAGCACTTTGATGAAAAAACATGGAAGGATTCTCCAATGCAGTTAGTAATACTGGTGGCAGTAACACTTCATGGTACCACTTATTGGACAAGCATAATTAACACTAACACAGTGCTGTACCACCTTGAAAACTAGGAGCTCAGTTTCTGCTTCAGGCAAGTTTGATTTTTTAAAAGGTTTTAAGGGAAAAAAAATAAATCTTTAAAATTATGAATTATTTTATTTAGCTAATTCAGAGAAAAGGAAATAGAAACATGGAGATCTACCAGTAAAAATAAATGTCTATTAAAAATATTAAATTGTGGGTTTTCCTTTAAAAAATGTCCGAACTAATTACTACTTCTGTGGCTGCATTCTTTTATTTTGGCAGTTTTCTTCATTTGAAATGCTTTTCATGAAATACTGCACAATACATTGATTATCTGGAATGCTGTTGATGTCTCATGTTTCATGGTTTGTCAGTCTAAATACATAGCAGTAGCCATTTTATAATGGTGCTTAATACATACATGGGGGAAATATTTGTAGCATAAGTTATCTTCCCAGGGTATCACTTAGGATGATTTAGAATTACCAATAGCCCAACAGTTCAGAACCTCTATAGGATTAGTAATCCATTTTTCCACAGACCCATGTTCACTGCTTACTCCCCATAGGCAACAATTCAGAGTGAAACACAGTGAACGCAAGCCCCTGCATTTTGTCACTTTACATTTCCACTGTTAGAAAGAAATAAGTGATTATCTCTCATTTAGAAATAGTGTGGTTGCTATATTGGTCCCATATGGGTATTTTCAGACGTTATGATCCCACGCTCAACCACGGTGAATGCCCACATGGTGAGCAAGGGACCGTAACGTCTGTTGGCCTGACAATAGATTCCCGCCAGATGTTCACCCCCATGAATCACGGGCGGGAATCTCTTTGACCACGCAAACGGCGGTCCTGCCCGGACCATCACCAGTTGCATGGTCAAAGAGGTTCCCACCCGTGATTCACGGGGGTGGACACCCAGCGGGAAGCTCACGTTCGGGCCAACAGACATGATGTTCCCATGCTCAACCACAGGGAATTCACCGTGGTTGAGCGTGGGATCGTAACGTCTGTCCCCTGACCATGGCCAGAATCAGTGGCCGTGCCCATTGCTGAAACCGGGCCATGGTCAATGCCCCGGGGGGCGGGCGCTGCGGCCGCGTTGGCCGCGGCGCCTGCCCGTCTCCCAGAGGGCAGGCGGCCTAGGGAGCATGGGGGGGGCTGTGCGGCCGCACATTGAGCCGGGCCGCCCCCTGCCCCGATCCCCCGCCGGGATCAGCTGGCACATCTATTGGCCGTGCCATTTTGATCCCGGCGGGGGGATCAATACACGTCTGAAAATACCCATGTAGTGCTTGAGGTATGACTGGGTGTTATAAATGCTGGAGTTTTGTAATGTGTGAATGCACTATTCCCCTTGTATGCAGCAAGATCTTGCAGCCTTGTAAGGGTCACATCTGATGGGTCTTACAAGGCTGAGAGATCTTGTTGCATAAAAGGGGAATAGTGCATTCACACATTACAAAACTCCAGCATTTATAACACCAGGTATTATCTCGAGCACTTATAAGAACCCATTTTTGTCATGTGTAAAAGCAGCCAGAGACGTAAGGTACAGCCACACAAGACAGTGATTTGGGAAGCCTTATCCCAATTTGGGCACCATTGCCATGCGATGCAATGGCTCATGTCCCCTGTGGCCACCAGATGTTCACCCCGCCCTGCGAACAGGCGTAATAGACTTATCCAAATAGGGACACGGCTGTCCAAATGAAGGTACCACGCTGCCGCTCATGGGCGCGTTTCCCATCTCCCCTGTCCCATGACGAGGTCCACTACAGGACTTTGAGTGGTGAGCACTGTTGAAATTCCCATTAAGCCATGTCCTGGCCAGGGGCGGGATAGTGGGTGGGGCAGGGCTGGGCGGTTGCACGTGGCCATTGCCTCAGTCCATCCCAGAGAGCAATGGGATGTCCGACAGTGGTCCGCCTGGTTTCTCTGCAGGGGGAGGCGGGAGTACAGACCGTGTACCCTTCTCTCCACACCGGCCCCGAAGTGGGGCAGCTATGATTGTCCGTCCCAGCACGCATGGCGGAATCAATCCCACCTGACTCGTGTGACTGCACCCAAAGTTGTTCAGATGAAATCTTTTATTGGATCAACTTCTCCTGGTGACAGCTTGCCTACTCTCACCAACAGACTTGGTCCAATAAAAGGTATTATTTCTAATGTCTCTCTGTTGATGTTCTGTTTGATATTTATTTATTTATTTTATTTATTAATGTATTCAAATTTATGCCCGACCTTTCCCATTAAGGCTCAGGGAAACTACGGGTAATATTACAGGTAATAGAATCTAACATGTGGCAAACCAAAGATTATGATCTCTGATATTGTTTATCCTGAAGAAAATGAGGGGAAGGATTTTCAGTATTGTAGATTTAGTGGAGTTTTCAGGATATTGGTATAGTTTATGATGCTGTACTTGAAATGATTCTTAAAGCTTGGGTGACTGCTGAATTGGTGGGATGAAGGTAGTAAAATTAAAGATGACAATCCCTTAAAGTTGAGACACCTAGAAATCTAGTCACATATTTTCCATATCATGTAGGTGTTTACTTACAAGGATCATTCTTGAATTTTAGTTACTGGTGTGACATTATCAGAATTCCATGATTTTCTGTCATTTTCATGTTTTTTATTCTTATAAGACCATAACAAGTGCCATACTGGGTCAGACCAGTGGTCCATCTAGCCCAGCATCCTGTCTCCGACAGTGGCCAATCATGGTGGCTTCGGAGAAGCACCCAACAGGTCACAATGGAGGATCCATTACCTGTTGTTTTCCCCCAGATCCTGTCATGTTCCCTGATCCTGTTTGGCTAATAGCTTCTAATGGACCTATCTTCCAGAAACTTGTCCAAACCTCTTTTAAACTCAGCTATAGTGGCCCTTACCACAGCCTCTGGCAGTAGATTCCACAACCCAATTATAGGCTGAATGAAAAAATATTTTCTTTTATTTGCTTTAAACTTGCCACCCATGAGTTTCATGGAGTGTCCCCTAGTTCTAGGACTAGCTGAGAGGGTAAATAACTGCTCCTTGTTTATTAGTTCCACACCACTCATGATTTTATAGACCTCTATCATATCTCCTCTCAGTCGTCTCTTCTCTAAACTGAAGAGCCCCAACCTACCAAGCCTCTCCTCATATGGGAGCCCTTCCATGCCCTTGATCATTTTCGTTGCCCTTCTCTGAACCTTTTCTAGTTCAGCTATGTCTTTTTTGAGATGGGGCGACCAGAACTGCACACAATATTCGAAGTGCTGTCACACCATTGATTTGTATAGAGGCATTATGACCTCAGTTTTATTCTCTATCCCCTTCTGAATAATTCCTAGCATTCTGTTTGCTTTTTTGACTGCTGCTAGGTACTGCGCTGTGGATATCATTGTATTGTCCACAACCACCCCCAGATCCTAGCTTAGTACCCACCTCCCCATTTAATCCATAGAGATTCTTGGGAACAGTTTGCATCCTTTAAAATTTTAATTGTACTTGACTCAATGTTGTCTTTTTCATATAGAACCACCACAGCACCAACTCTACTCTGTCATTCTGATATATTTTTTACTCTGGTATTAGTGTCCCATTTGGTTATCCTCGTTCCACCATGTTTCTGTGATGCCTATGTCTAGATCTTAATTTGCCGCCATACACTCTAATTCTCCCATCTTACTTTTTAGGCCTCTAGCATTTGCATATAGACATTTATGTGTAATCTTTTTATTCTTCTTACTGTGCACATTATAGGGGACTGTATCAGGCACCCTGGTGTTGTTATTTATCTGTTCTCCAGCGAATTCCATCTGAAGTCCCTTAATTTTTGTCCCTTCCTCAGTCTTAAGCAACTCTAAATCCCCTAAGTTAACATCCTCCTGTAGAGATGCCATAGTCCGAACTGTGGCTCTTCTTAGGCTGACCAAACATTACTTATGAAATGTCTGGAATGTAAATGGTGATTTATGGGCAAATGATAGATCTGTACCCTGTTGAGCATGAATGTCAGTATAATAGGGACAGGTGGTGCAACTGTACTAGGACCCATAAACCCGCGGGGTCCCATGTTCTCTGATGCACTTGTGTCCCCTACTGCTGGGAGCAGCCTTCTATACCACCCCAGCTATGGTGACTTCTGTTGGACTAGAATTTGTAGTAGGCACTTTGCAAAGTAGTAAGTATTGCAGGATAAGGATGTAAATTCTTGGAAGCCATTGTATTTGGTCATTCTCTGAAAATTTTCCCACTGTTACCAACATTTCTCACGTAACAATTATTAAGAGCACTTAGTGCTATAAGACAGGGCCACTGGTTGCCACTTCAGTTGTAACTACTAGAACTGAATTGTTAATAGTATTAGTGTAGTATACTTGAATTGTTAAAAGTATGTTAATAACATACTTGTAGCTATCATCAGAATTTCACTAACCTGCTGTCTATAGAATGATGATTTGGCCAACACCTCATCTACGCAAAGGTTCCTAACATCACTAGAAGCTAAGCTAGTGTTCACAACTGTGAGGTATTATTTATAGAAAATTTCTAGTGTAGAAAGGTTGTTTTAAAACAGTCTTAAAAACACAAGTTCAAGTTCAAGGTACTTAAGGTTCAAATTCCTGAAGGGAGGTATGTATATATAATACCAGTGCATTTTTTTTCTTAATTACATGTTCTTAATATTTCAAAATTTCTTACCATTAAATACATCTCTCTTGAGACAAAAGTGGAAACTGGAGGAATTTCATACACCAATTTGTTTTCATTTCTGTCCTGTGTTTTTATGACATTTACAGATCACATAACTAAAGCAAGAATTTTTTTACATCACCCTGTATGCCTCACATTGTAGCCCAGTTATGCATCTAGAGTAGAGTTATAAACTGCGGTTTCAAATTAGGTTGCAAACAAATTTTGCTTAGGGCATGAACCATAAATTAAAGTAATAATCATCTCTGTAAGACCCAACTTTTTTCCACTGTTCTTTTAAAATAAAAAGGAAAGTAGGTCACAGAAAATTTAGGATATTTTAGAGTACGTACAGTATTGTATTGTTTGCCAGTACCTAATTTACAATTACAGAGCTCCATGAATATTGAAATGATTCAGCTTCCTATTATAAATGTATGTGGCAGTTTGGTTGTTGATCAGTTTATGAAGTTAATGCAAATGAAACTGTCTTCCTGTCAGCATTTGAAATATATAATGCAGTCATGTTGTATATTCAGGGACAGGCCATTGACAGTCAATTAACAAGTTTGATTGGTATGTCAACTCATTCTTTTGAATTGTTAATAGTATGTTAATAGCATTCATTTCTTTGTGCAGTCCCATTTGCAGCTTCACAGTTACAGCTATTTTTTATAATTCTGAGTAACCTAAAATAGTGCCTTAATAATAGATTATTAAACACCTGTCTGGTGTAGCTTAGGGAGGTTTTTCTAGACTGGGAGTTTGCAGTGGATCCCTTTGATATTCAAATCAACAAATGATAGCCTTTTTATTCAAAACGTAAGTTCTTTTGATGGTTAGGTTGTTAAGAAATATTCAGCTCCAGTCTGACCTGATCTGGTTTCCCATGGAAAAGATCTGATGCTGTTTGAAGGTTCATAAATGGAATGCCAATGACAATTTGTTGTTGACGTTTTGCTGCCTCAGCCTTCAGATGCTGCTGGTTGATGTGCCGCTTTAGCTTCACCAAATAATGCTTGCAGGTAAATGATCTTCTGATTGATCAGATAGTTTCAAAGCAAAGAGTTCTCTTCTGTGGTCTGTAGTCATGGTTTTTTAGGCTTGGAGGGGTACTTTAAAAGATGCATCAAAGTTGACAGATGAATCTTGAGGCAAGGAATGATGGGAGACAGTAGAATTATGGGAATATTTTTAGTGAATAACATTACTGAGAGTTTTGAAGACCTTCAAAGGTCTATCAAACCAGTTCCCCATAGCAGATTTATTTCACTTTTAAAAAAAAAATAAAAAAAAATGGGTACACAGGTTAACTCTCAGTTTCCTGGGGAAGTTGTTGAGCTATCAAAATATGTTATTCTCTCTATCAGAATTTTTATTGCACTTTTCATTTTAATTCCACAGTCACCCTTTGGCCAATTTAAGGGCCCAATCCTGAAAAGTTCTGAATATTCTCAGTGCCTACTAAACCCACATTGAAGTCAAGGCGCCAATCAAAGCTCTACTGTCCTCTTTGAATAAACAGATATTATTTTGAAGAATGAGATTAACATGAAAATCAAGCGCAGTAGATATTCACATAACTTTGCCATTGTGATTTCACTTCCCAAAGTAACTACTTCTAAATTGAAAAACGACATGATTTATGGCCTTCAGGACAAAAGAGCACTAATAGTTCGTAGCTTAGTGATAAGTATTAGTTTGTTGTCAAATACGGCTCTTGGCATGGAACATTCATGTCTGAAGTATACCAGTAGGTAAAAATTATTTTGAAATAACTTAACTCCATCTCAGTAAAATATTATCCAGTAATTTAACCTTAACAAATTATTTCACAAGTAAACTGTTGCCAAAATTTACTAATTTAAAAAGTTTAAGAGCTTTACAGTCACAGATTTTTGAAGACAGGTCAATGCCCAGTACACTTACAATCTAAGGCCCTTTTTACATGAGACACTGCCACGCATGGGCACCCATTGTCCATGCATGGAAGCATCCCGTGTAAATGTGGAGGTGCGTGGGTGCACGCTCCCATGACCCATGCATCCCCCCTGCCATTCCCTCCCCATGTACAGAGCTCTGTGCTTCTGTAAACAAGTTCTAGATTTTAATGGTTTTAAATGGGTGTACACCTGTGTGTACCTGCCCCCGCAGACCCCCCCCCCCAGCCGCAGCCTGTTTAAAAAGGGCCTAAGATGTACAAGAGGAGGGGAAGATAGGGACGAACAGATGCACACATATTCCCATTTTATGCATGGGGAACTGAGGCTAAGAGATTTGCCCAAGGCCACCCAGTGAGTTCATGGTTAGGGTAGGATTTAAGTTCAGCACCTTATCCATTACACCACACTGGTTCATCCTCAATTTTAAACATTTTTTTTTAACAGAGATTCATGGATTGTGTATTATATTACCTTAAATTGAAGCCTATAATGGTGACCATTTACTTCCTCACAGATTTAAATAATAAATCCTGAAGCTACCATTGGCTACTGGAGGTCACTTTTTCAATGAAAACATTAGTAATTTTCCCTATAACAATAAATTAACTTGTAATTTTTAAAACTATTTCCTAATTTAAAGTAAGCACCTTATTTCTGATTAGAACAGCATAGTTTAGCTTGAGCATTTGTATATTGTTCCATTGTCATTTTAATTTAGAAGTCTTTTTCCTGATATAATTTTCATTCTACTACATGATGCCTCACAAGCCTAAAAGGAAAGCAAAAAACAAGATTATTCTGTGCTTCTGTAAACATGTTCTAGATTTTAATGCTTTTTAATGTAGCATCATCTTCTCCTTAAGTGAACTGTAATACAAGATTTACCACATGCTGAAGTATCTTTTTTTCAAAAAGACTTTTGTCTCAGCTTCTTACCAAAGAGTAGGAGTGGTCCACTGGAGGAGAATTCATTTAATTTCCCTTTTGTTTTTCCTTAACTTTCCAGATTTAAATACAGATTTGAATTAAGGATCCATATTTAAATCATTTAAAAAATAAAAAATATTCTAAAAATAAAATTAAAAATTACTGTGCATGAGCAAAATGGCTGCCCAACCATTCTGCACATGCATGCCCTTTTCCAAAATGTTAGCAGCAGTGTAGCTACCATTTTGGAAAGGGTCAGCCATTCTGCACATGTACAAAATTGTCACTGCACATGTGCATACTGGCTGCCCTTTTTGCCGCCATTTTGGAGAATGGTGCATATGTGCAGAGTCGTCCAGTGGCCATTTTGCACATGCATGGTAACAAAAAAATAAGGGGAAAATTAAAAATGACTGTGCATGTGTAAAATGGCCACCAAGCCATTCTGCTCATGCACACTCTTTTTCAAAATGGATGCAACAGCAATGCCACCATTTTGGAAAAGGGCAGTTGGTCTGTTCATGCTCCGGGCCCTTTTGCACATGCTCAGTGGCCAGTTGTGCATGTTCAGACTAGCTGTCCCTTTTCTCTTTTTTTAATTGAACCAGAATAGGCTTGTTGGTGCACTTTTTCAGTTCATTTTGTATTAATCTGTAACAGCCTGAGCAGTGCTGTTACAGATTAATCCGAATCCAAACTTCCAACCCCTACCAAAGGGCCAGATTATCAATACATTATTAAACGGGTAAAGAACTAATAATGACCCTATCTCATACATTGTAACTGCCTTTTGGAGCAGCAGCATTCACGGCTGTATTTCAAGTTGAATAACAGTTTCTATAAAAGCCCTTGCAAATCCATGGTGGTATTTGAACCGTCTGGACATTAGCTGCTGCTGGGAGAGTCAGGGGCCAGCAGAAGAGCAGCTCCATCAGCAGTAGCAACAATGCAGGCAGCTGCACTTCTAGACATGAAATGTCAGGCCCATTTGCTATGATATTGAATAAATTGATTAATTTAGGAGTAGTACCTAGTGATTGGAGAATAGCAAATGTTGTACTTCTCTTTAAGAAAGGGAGAGGAAATTACCCACGTAACTATAGACGTCTTAGCCTAACCTCAGTGATATGCAAGATGTTGGAACAGATACTGAAAGAGAAAATAATTAATGATATGCTAACAATGGGAAAACATGATAAAATGCAGCATGGGTTCACATGCCATACCAATTCAATTTCCTTTTTCTGAAAAAGAAATGGCTTTTCAGATAGAGGGAATGCAGTGGATTTAGTGTATACTGTACCACATGGAAAATTACTGCTTAAGCTTGAAAATATGGGAATCAACAAAATGGTAGTTAGGTGAGTTCATAGCTGGTTAACTGAAAGAAAACAAAGGGTTGTGTTGAGAGGTGGAGTTCTTCTTCGAGGATCTCCGTGATTCTCACTAATGGGATCCACTTCCTGCTTCGCAGGCACCGGAGACCTAATTGTCAGCAGTTTCCAGGCAGATTACCTGGAATAAACTAGAATGGTGAGGGCTCCGCCCCTCCTCCCGCCCCGTGAAAAGCGCGTGCTTACGGTCTCGCAATAACGGGGCTGTATAAAAGGAGGGAGGAGCCCTCGCCGCCTCAGTTCTTTCCAATCGCGTCACGCTTGGAAGACCTTCAGTACTTTACAGTACTTGTCAGCTTCTAAAATAAATAATACAGCAACTTACCTAAGAACTCTAAAGAACAGAGTGAGTGCCGTGCCTAGTCCGCGGGGTTCACCCCTGGACCTACCTTTCCTCCTGGAATGAGCACTGGAGCATGCCCAGACTACTGCGATTTAAGCGCTGCTGCTCCTGCCCTGCTACGCTTTCGGTAAGTGATCAGCACGACCTGTGCTTGGGCTGTTTAGGAGAAGCGCATAACACCAGCTCCTGCCGGTTCTTTACCGTTCTCTCGTCCAGGGCAAGACGAGCGAGAGCTCTCCGCCTCCAGGACATATTAACTAAACGGGCATTACAAGGTGGAGAAGAAGGGCCTCTTAGGCTCCCCACTAGGCACTCATCAACGTCTAAGATGGACTCTGCTCCAACGGTGCCGACGGGCCTACCTATCGCGCTCGGTACCACTGGCACCATACCGCAACCGGTCCCTTCCTCAGTTCCTGCCGGAATCAGGGACACCTCTCGCTCCTGCACGTCTTCAAAGAAAGACAGTCACCACAAGCAAGGGGACGAGCGGAAAAAGAAGCACAAAAAGAAACCCTGTGACTCCCCTGTGCACGCTCGTTGTAGAGCCGGTACCATCAGGTACCGAGGAGTCTCACTCTCAGGCTCCAGTGGTACCAAAATTCGTGGAACCTGAACAGACATCACCGGTACCTATCCCTATTGAAGGAGCGCAGACTCCACCGGCGCAACCCAAGCCCCGACACCTCTCCCGCTCGCCTAGACTGACTCTGGCCCAGCGGCAGCAGCGTTCACGCTCCAGGTCTAGGTCGCGGCATAGCTCCGCACCTTCAGTTAGACGCACCAGATCAGCACACAGATCCTCGTCGCACTCTAGGCACGGCAGTGGCGTGCGTGACTCACCATCAAGAGCTTCGTGGAGGTACCATGAACGGCACCGAGAACTGTCACCTTGCTCATGCTGCTCTCCACGCTATACCTCCCAGTACCGCTCAGATCATTATGATGAGCACCACCAGTACCAATCTCTGTCCCGCAGCCCTCTCCCTATTCTACACACAGGGACCGTCACACACTAGAGCTCGCCTCTCTAGCACCACATGGAGCACTGCACTATGTGCCCCCTATGCCTCCCAGAGCCCCGCCCATGGCTACAGTCTCTCGGCCACCACCGGACAGGGCAACTGTTATGGCAGCCCTCTCCACAGCGAGCATTCAACAAGGTCTCACTCGGCGCAGGAAGGCAGGTCAGTCCAACCTTCGGGGACCACCCTTTTGACCTCGATGCTCTGGCATCCCCTTCAGCACCTTCCTGAGGCAAACCTCCACCTCTCACAAAAGGCTTCTTCAGGAGCTTCCATATCTTCATCAGTCTCGTCTCAGGACAATGCGGAGGAGGAGGAAACCATCTCCCCTCCAACCAACCCCAAAGGAGGTTGTCCAAACGGGGGATGGAGCTGAACCTCCTCTAAATGCTCATCGGGGCAACCCCCCAAGTAACACTTTTAGCCCTGTTGAGGTCAAGAGAGGAGAGGTACCTGCCCTCTTGCCATTCCACCACAGATTGTGACCCTTTTTCAACACCTGGGCATCGATTACCTCTGACCACTGGGTCAGGGATATAATTCTACAAGGATACGCCATTCAATTCTCGGCCTTACCACCCTGTTCCCCTCCCCATCCCCAGGCCCTTTGGGGCTCCCCCCACAAACCTCAAATACTTCTCAAGGTAGACAAGCTCTTAGCTAAGGGCGCTGTGGAACACGTCCCTTTAGCCGAGTGTAACCGGGGGTTTTACTCCAACTACTTTCTCATCCCTAAGAAAGATAGGGATGAGACCTTTCCTGGATCTGAGAAATCTAAACCGATACATCAAACAGTTCAGATTCCATAGGACATCCCTGTCAATTATACTCCTAGGTCTACAGCAAGGAAACTGGCCATCCTCTCTTGACCTCCAAGATGCTTATTTCCACATTTCTGTTATTCCCTCTCACAGAAAATACTTAAGCTTTGTTGTAGGAGACATGATGCACCTCCAGTACACAGTACTCCCATTTGGACTCTCCACGGCTCCAAGGGTCTTCACGAAGTGCATGGCAGTAGTCACCACCCACCTGAGAAGGACAGACGTAAAGGTGTTTCCTTATCTCAATGACTGGTTGCTGGCTGGAAAACACCAGACCCCGTCTTCGCCAGCATATACAACAGACCCTTGATCTTCTCCGAAGCTTGGGCTTTCTAGTCAATCTGCCGAAATCCCATTTAAACCCCACACAGCAACTTCAGTTTATTGGGGTAATTTTGGACACATCCCAGGTACTGGCCTTTCTATCACAAGGCAGATTCCACAAGATTCGATCAATCATCCACCATCTCCCTCACAGACCTACAAGGATGCTCTGCTTCTTCCTATGCTTGCAAGGGTTCCTAGTAGCTGCCACCGCTGTTACACCGCATGCGAGACTCTGCATGTTCCTCCTCCAGCATTGGCTCAAGACTGTCTACTTCCCGTCCACCCATCCACTCTACAAGAACATTTCCATTCCACACAAGGTCTACCAAACCCTACTATAGTGGACGGAAACCTCCAATGTCCTCCTAGGAGTTCCCTTCGAGCCCCCACAAATGCAGATGACTCTCACAACAGATGCATCCCCTACAGGCTGGGGGGCTCACATGAACCATCTTACGGTCTTTGGCCTATGGACCTCCAACGAAACGACGCTACACATCAACATGCTGGAGCTCCAGGCCATACGATGGGCTCTAAAAGCCCTTCTCAGATACATAAAAGGACGAAATGTCCTCATCACCACAGACAACACCACAGCCATGTGGTACCTGAACAAGCAAGGTGGAGCTCGCTCTACCCGTCTCTCCCTAGAGGCAGAAGCCATCTGGGAATGGAGTATATTAGACAACATCCAACTACAGGCCGTTCACCTTGCAGGCCCAGAAAATCTCCTTTCAGACCACCTCAGTCACCAGAGTGCAGACTGTCACGAGTTGGAGGTCCACACCCTCACTTTACCGGGTTTGAGTGACTCAGTTTCCCTCACGTACAGGCCACTTGAATCAGTTTTCTCTATGGCCGATTCAAGCCTGCCGCAGGGACAACCCCTTTGTCACCCAAGGGCCCGATCATTCCCGTTTACAGACTTTCTCTCTGGGTTCGCAAGAGCTTGAAAGCCCTTGTTGCTCACTTGAGTTCCAATGTTACACACAGACACTTCTTCATAAAGTTAAGAAGTCAGTTTATTGATTACATAAGCAAGATTGTTGATACAGAGTGGTTACTAGAAATCAAAGGTAAATATAATGCATTCCTGATCTATACTGGTTGAGTTCCTAAATAAGCATCTTACCCTACAAGGTCCATAAGTTCTGGTTCCTCAGTCATTGATGTAGAATGACTGAGCACTGATCTCTTAGTTGGTAGAAAGCAAAATCATGCCTCTCAGTCCATGGTTTGGCTCAGCCCTCCTGGCTGCAAGATGTTGAGTGAGTTCCCAATAGTCTCTGTCCCCTCTGGGGTACAACTCCTTATATCCCCAGGAGGAAGCCCCTCGTATCTTCTCGAGGCTTCTAGAATTCCTTTTGTTCTCTTTCGCAGCTTTCTGTGTCTCTTGCACGTAGGCAATGACTGCCTGCATTAGCATTTTAAATGTCTCTGGCCATCCGTCTGGGGCAAATACACAAACTGTCTTTCCATTTCCTGGAGCTTGGTCAAGTGTCACAGTCTTGATTTGAGTTTTACAGTTCTTAATTGTAACATTACATACATGTGGAACCTTTTGCTTTACATATTTACTAGACTTGTAGTCTATATGTAGGCCAGTATCACATGTGTGTGACCCTATGTTCCTCCGTGACACAGACCATCACGAATGGTCCCTCAACGATTCTATTTTAGAGAGCATCTTCGACGCTCGGGGCACTCCCCTCATCAACCTCTTTGCTTCCTCGGAAAATGCAAAGCTTCCCAGGTTCCGCAGCAGAGCAGGCAGAGGCCTCGCTTCCATAGCAGACGCCTTCACGATCTCCTGGACTGGGGCCTTTCTTAATGCTTTTCCCCCCCCACCCCTCTCCTCTACAAAGTGCTCAGCAAAATCAGAACCGACCACGCTCAAGTCATACTCGTAGCCCCTTTCTGGCCTCATCCGCTCTGGTTTCAGACTATCAACGAGATGTCTTCTCAGATCACGCACCTGCCCCAGCGCCCCGGTCTGCTCTCCCGTCGCCACAGCACCATCCTGCACAACGACCTCGACAAGCTCCACCTCTGCGCTTGGTTGATTCTTTGATGTCACAGCACTGGCCCTCGCCAGTCGCAGATATACTCCTCAGTGTTCGCCGTCCATCCACCAGAGCCTGTTACGCAACCAAATGGACTCATTTTCTGATATGGCTCAAGGACCAGGCCACACCCCTACCCTCCCTCAATATGACCCATCTATTTGAGTACTTGCTTCACCTTCAGAGCTCCAGGCTATCCCTTTCCTCGATCAAAGTTCACTTGGCAGCCCTATCTTCCCGCCTTCAGGTAGATGGGGATAAAACGTTGTTCTCTCACCCTTTAGTGAGAACGTTTTGGAAGGGCCTCGTCAACACCTTCCCATCGGCCTCCCTTCCAGCCCCCCAGTGGGACCTCAACCTGGTCCTCGCAAAACTCATCGGGCCTCCTTTCGAACCCATGGCATCCTGCTCTCTCGAGGACCTAACCATCAAGACTGCCTTTTTAGTAGCCATCACGTCTGCTCATAGAGTTAGTGAGCTCTCCGCACTCAGGGCCTCCCCTCCCTACATACGTTTCTCTAAATAAAAGGTCGATCTCTGTATTGACCCTGCCTTCCTCCCCAAGGTCGCTACCCCATTCCACATCAACCAGACCATTTCACTACTGGTCTTCTTTCCCAGACCTCATTCCTCTGTTGCCAAGCAAGCCCTGCACACCCTTGATGTCAAGAGAGCCCTCTCTTTCTATATAGATTGGACCAGAACCATTCGAGCGTCAGATGCACTCTTTATCTCGTACGGTGGCCAGAGGATTGGGGTAAAGATATCCTCCCAACGCCTTTCCCATTGGATCCTCTTATGCACACAGCGATGCTACCAGAAGGCTGGCAAGACGCCTTCCATCCCGCTCAGCGCTTACTCCATGAGAGCGATTGCCACCTCGTTGGCCAGTTTCCGAGGAATCCCGATTGCGGACATCTGCAAGGCCACAACTTGGTCTTCGCCTCACACCTTTACCAAGCACTATTGCTTGGACATTGTGGCCAGAGCAGACACAGCAGTTGGAAGAGCAGTTCTCCAATCCCTCTTCCTCTAACCTCAACTCCCACCACCTGGAGGTAGGTGACAACTGCTATTCACTGTTCCATTAGTGAGAATCGCGGAGATCCTCGAAGAAGAAACAGAGGTTACTTACCAGTAACTTTGTTCTTCGAGAGAGCTCCGCGTATTCTCACAACCCGCCCGCCTTCCCTGCAGTCTCGGAGTTACTGGTATGTGGTCTTCCGGGATGGGTTGGAAGGAACTGAGGCGGTGAGGGCTCCTCCCTCCTTTTATACAGCTGTGTTATCATGAGACTGTAAGCCTGCGCTTACCATTCTAGTTTATTCCAGGTAATCTGCCTGGAAACTGCTGACAATTAGGTCTCGGGTGCCTGCAAAGCAGGAAGTGGATCCCATTAGTGAGAATACGTGGAGCTTTCTCGAAGAACATAGTTACTGGTAAGTAACCTCCATTTTCTAGGTGGGGGGAGGTTGCTAGTGGAGTTCCTCGGGGATCTGTTTTCAGACCCATCTTGTTTAATATATTTATAACTGACCTTGATGAAGGAAGTAAGAGTGTGCTAATGAAGTTTGCTGATGATACCAACAATCAAACAATCACAATAACTATAAAATCCTTTTAAAATACTACAAACATTTAAAAATATTAAAATACTAAAAACAGAGAGGCTAAAAGGCAGAAAAACCCTCCCTAAAGGCCCGGCGGAACAACAAGGTCTTACAATATCTTCGGAAAGAGGGGAGGTCTGGGGATAGACGGGCCTCCATCAGGAGGGAGTTCCACAGCCGAGGTGCAGCCACCCAGAATGCCCTCTCCACCATCGTCACCCGGGCTGCCCGGGGGACTTCGAGTCGGGCACCCCCAGTCGACTGCAAGGACTGCGAAATGACCCAGGACCTGAGGTGGTAATGTGCTCCCTACTGCCTGTTCCCTAGACAGGCCGCCACATTCTGCACCAGCTGCAGCTTCCGAGTTGTCACCAAGGGCAGCCCCACGTAGAGCGCGTTGCAGTAATCTAGCTTTTAGGGGATGAATGCATGGATGAGGGTGGCCATGTCGGCGTTTGAGACACGTGGCTGGATCCTACACACAAGATGTAATTGGCAAAAGGCTCCCTTTGCCACCGCCTCCACCTAACAATCCAGGTGTAGGCCAGGGTCCAACAAGACCCCCAAACTCCGCACTTGCAGGGCCAATGGGGGGTGGATCCCCTCCACAAGGGGGGCCATCGCCTCAGCTGCTCTACCCACCAACATCACCTCCATCTTATCTGGGTTCAGTTTCAGTCTGCTCAGCCTCATCCAGTCACTCACTGCTAACAGGCACTGGGAAAGCACCAAGACTGCAGGACCTGGGTTTGTTGAAAAAGAGAGGTAAAGCTGGGTGTCATCAGCATTCTGGTGGCAGCGCACACCAGACCGCCTCACGACCTCACCCAGGGATTGCACTGTTAAATAACGGTGGAGACAGAATCGAACCTTGCAGTACGCCACAAGCGAGATCCCGGGGGCTAGATGTTTCTTCCCCTAGCACCCACCCGCTGGCTTCTCCCCCAGAGGAACGATCAGAACCATCCTAAGACAGCCCCCCCCCCACACACACACACACACACACACCCACACACACACACACACACACACACACACACACACACACACACACACAGGGTTCACAACTGTCTCAAAAGCAACTCATGATCCACCATATCAAATGCTGCTGAGAGATCCAATGGGGCCAAAAGTGTTGAATGTCCTAGATCCATCTCTCAGCAGTTAGGGTTGGTAGACGACCTCTCAGCGGAGGTCGTCTACCAAGGCCACCAACACAGTCTTGGTGCCATATCCTAGCCGAAAACCTGATTGAAAAGGGTCAAGAAAATCTATGCTATCCAAATGGCCCTGGAGCTGCTGGGTCACCGTCCGTTCAATAACCTTCCCTAAAAAGGCGAGGCTAGAGACAGGCCGGTAGCTAGTGAGCGAGTCAACATCCAATGATGGATTTTTAAGTGGGGATCGCACCACTGCCTCCTCGAGGTACCCTGCCCTTCCAAAGGGACACATTGATCACTCCCGCCAGCACCGGCCCCAAAGTCTCCCTGGAGGCTTCCACCAACCATGACAAGTAAGGATTTAATTCACAAAAAGTGGCCCTAACAGACCCCAGAACCCCCTCAGCATCGGCCGGCGTCACTTCCTGAAACTGATTCCACAAAGATGGACCAGACAGAGCATCCATAACCCTCGGCTCTCCTCCTTCTGCATCAATCCCGGCCCCGAAATCATGATGGATTTTAGCCATCTTATCTGCAAAGTAGTTTACAAACTCCTCACAGCTGGTTTGGAAAACCTCCCCTTCCAGGCAGAGGGAGGCCGGACTGATCAGCCCCCTCACCACCCGGAAAAGCTCCGCTGGACGCGACTTCGCAGCGGCTGTGAAAATGGCAAAGGATTCCTTCTTTGCCATCCTCATGGCCACATCATCAGACCACAAATGAGCCTGATGTTGCAGCCAATTGGATTCAACATGAGAGTGGTGCCAGCGTCACTCTAACCGCTGCCCTTCCTGCCTCAGACACCGCAGCTCCTCAGTAAGTCGAGGAACTCTATGGTGGCGAAGCAGCAGGAGCGGACATTTCGGAGCCACCTGATCAATGACCTCACCCAGCAAGGTGTTCCAAGCTAGAACAAGGTCGTCAACCGAGTGCCCCCTCCACCAGGGCTTCCTGGAACCACTGCGGTTCCATCAGCCTCCTGGGGCGGACCAATCTAGTAGGTCCCGCCTCTTTCCGGGGGCTGCCATGCACTAGGAGCCTGGGCTGCAGGAGGAAATGATCCGTCCATGACAAGGGCATAGAATTCACTTCCCCCACTACCAGATCACCCGCCTCAAGGCCGGAACAGAATACCAGGCCGAGCACATGCCCCCCCTCATGGGTAGGACCACTAACCATCTGGGACAGGACCATGGTTGCCATGGCGGCCATGAACTCACGCTCCACCCCTGCAAGACTAGCATCGGCGTGAATGTTGAGATCCCCCAGGACCGCAGTCCTCGGGGAGCACAACATCACCCCGACACCAGCTCTGCTAGAGAGGAAAGGGATGCTGCTGGACAGGAAGGAGCACAGTACACCAGTAGCACCTCAATCCTGTCCCTGGCCAACTCAAACACAAGGTGAAGGGCCTCAATCCCTGGGATTAACTGTGCCGGATACCTCCTAGCAGTCCAAGACTCCTTAAAAACCATAGCTACACCCCCCCCCCCCCCCCGCCCCCCATGCCAGGGCTGGTATTGCACAGAGTACCGCTCTGGAACAAGGTCCGCCAAGATCGGGCCTGCCTCCCCATCTAGCCAGGACTCTGTGAAACACGCAAGCTCTGCAGCCCGATCCAGGATCATGTCCCGGATCTCTGATATCTTATTAACTACAGACCTCACATTCAACAGCATCACCAGCCCAAGGGGCCTTAGACCTTGATCCACCCACCTGAGTGGGGGGCGACCCTGGGGACAGACACCAAGTACCTCGGCCCCTGGGTCATCCCATTCAATCGTCCCCCGAGACCATATCTCCCCCTCCCTACAATGACCCCTATGGCCGCCCCCCCCATTTGCTCCAACCCAGTCCCAGCCATAGGCTGCTGCGTCCAGACCCCAGGGGAAACCCTCCCTACCTCCTCAGAACCACCACCCCAATCCCCACCACATGCTGCCACCAAGTAGTCCCTTCCAGGAGCAGCCCCCCACCCTTACACCACAGAGCCTGGTCCAGGATCCACCCCTCTCCCTAACCCAAATCCCATTTACCTCAGGGGTCGAACACCCGGCTCCCAGAGCCATTTCCCAACCCCCCAGTAGCCCCCCTACCTCCCAACCACCAATTCCAATTAACTCCTTACATTGAACAACCCCTCCTCATGCCCCACTGACTTCGGCGCGCACCCCAGTCTGTGCCTGTGGCCTCCACGCCACCCCAAAAACCCTCCTGAGCCAGAGGTCCTGATCAGCCCCACCTCCACACTCCCCAAGGGGAGGGGAGCCCATTATTCCTGACCCCAGGGTCTCACGGGGCCCAGCTTGGCCCGGCAGCAGCGGGGTGAAGGCAGCAACGATGGTGGGGCAGCCCCCCCCCCCGACAAGCAGCAACAGCAGTAGTGGCACAGAGGCGGGCAGGTACACCCAAATGGGTGAGAAGGGGGATGGCCGCTGGTCTGGCCGGCACCCCTTGTTCCTGCAGCAAGTGGAGACAGGGGCAGGTTTGTTGTGGACTCCAGCCTTGGGAAGATCCTTGTTTCAGGGGCAACAGCTGAAGGGGACTCCTCAAGAAACTCCAAAATAGCAGCAGATTGTAAAGAAATGCTGTCCGGGATGCATATGAAAAGCTCCGGCCACCACCGCCTCAACCGCCTGCAAATGGCCTGCCAATGGAACTTCGCCCTTTAGAAGAAGGAAATTAGAAGAAGGTTTTTAACAATTACAGCAGTGAACTACTGGAATAAGCTTCGAGGGGCAGTTGTGGGAGCAAAAAATCTGAGGGCATTTTCACACTCTCCACCCACTACCCACCCACCATACATGTTACAGGGCACCCATAGGGCAACATTGCAGGCCTGAAACATGTATAGTGGGTGGGTGGAGAAGGTCTTGTGTGAAAATGCCCTGAATAACTTCAAGATGGAGTTGGATAAATTTATGGCATATATCTTGTGAGGAGTTTTTATTATTTGATGTTGCAAGACAAGGTTCCACACCCCACCTCACCCCTCAGCAATACATGTTGGGGTTTTTCCTTCCCTTTCTTCCTGTAGCATCAAAGTAGTCTGCAGCTGGAGGTGGGACTGTCAGGGCATTCTGAAGCCTGGGTGCCTTGCTGGTGGGACCTGTGTGCATGCTCAAGGTCTAGCTGACTGCCATATTTGGGGTCCGGAAGGAATTTTCCCTCTAGGCAAATTGGTAGTTGACTCTGAGGGCTTTTCACTTTCCCCTGTAGCATGGGTGTGGCTCACCTGTTTGGGACATCTGGATCCTCTTTTTCTAAACTTGTTCTCTGTTTTGAACATCGGTGTGTTCTGGTTGTTCACAGTCTCTACTAGGGCTGATGCGGCAGCAGCTGTTACCGCACCGCAATTCCTTTCCGCCATTTTGGAATTGCCCACACCACACCATGACTTTTCTGTGGACATTCCGCTAATTCCGCCGACGTTCTGCAAATTGCGGAAAAATTGCGGAAACTGTCAGAAAACCACTGTTCTGCTATTTTGTGGCGCTGGCGGAAGTAGCAAAAATGTCATGTTTCCGCTATTTTGCGAAGCCTGTGGACATAGCAGAATGAAATTAGTGGAACTGCGGAAGTAGTGGAATGAAACTACCGGAATGAAAGCCTCTGGCACGCCATACCACTAATTGCGGAAACGCTGTTTCCGGTGGAAATAGCTACCGCTGCAACATTCCGTTACAGTCCTAGTCTCTACTTACAGCTACTGGTGGGATTTCTCTGTGTGGATGCTTGGGGTGTGACAGGTCCTGCAGTGGTGTAGGGGGCTGGACTGGATGACCCTTGAGGTCCCTTCCAGTCTTGTGACTATACAACTCTATATGTGTGTGTGTGTGTGTGTGTGTGTGTGTGTGTGTGTGTGTGAGGAGGGAGAGAGAGAGAGGTTGTGAACATCTAAGTTAATGCAGCCACATAATGGCTTATGAGGACATTTAATCTGGATATGTGACAGCATTAGATTAGAGTTGGTTATTTTGGGGAATGTGTGGTGGTATTTATTCTGACATGGGCATGTAATAGCATTTGATTTTACATGGGTGATTTTAGATTTAGCCAAATCATCTTTGAGTCAGAGGGTGGGCTGCACATAACTCTGTGTAGACTAAAGATGCACAGAGTTATGTGCAGCTATTTAGGTCTCAAAATGTGGTCACAGGGGCAAAAGGTTAGGTAACTACTGTTCTTTTCTACATCTCTGCATACAACCACTGGTTGATCACATGCTGAATATGAGTCAGCAATTTGATGTGACTACAAAAAAGGCAAACACAATTTTAGGCTGCATTTGTGGGATCACTTTCAGTCGGTGACACCCGCTGACGTGGTGGGGGTGCTGGGGCCTGCTCGAGCCACCTCTTGTGAATTAGATCCGTGCTCATCCTGACTGGTTAACAGCTGCCGGGAGACAATGGGGCTGTTGCTGCCCGGCGTGGTCAATGCCTCCCTGCGTGATGGCAGAGTGCCGGGCTGTCTCAAGGAGGCGGTGGTGTGGGCTCTGCTCAAGAAACCATCGCTTGACGCTGACTCCCATGCCAGCTATCAGCCTGTCTCTAACCTTCCCTTTTTAGGGAAGGTTATTGAACGGGTAGTGGCTCAGCAGCTCCAGGAGCATCTTGACCACATCAGTTATCTTGATCCTTTGCAGTCTGACTTCCGTCTGGGTCATGGCACTGAGACAGCGGTTGTGGCCTTGGTGGATGATATCTGCCGTGAAAAGGATCGTGGTCGATCGACCCTATTGATCCTATTAGATCAGTTGGCAGCATTTGATACAGTTGACCACAAGATGTTGGTGCCACGCGTGCGGGACAGTGCGGGGGTGGGCGGGTTCATTCTTGAATGGTTCTGCTCATTCCTGACTGGAGGAACTCAGTGGGTGGTACTCTGTGATTGTTTTTCATCCTACCGAGACCTCCCGTGTGGGGTCCCGCAGGGTTCTGTTTTGTCCCCTCTCCTGTTCAACACGTATATGCAGCTGCTCAGCGAGGTGATCAGAGAGTTCAGGGTGAGGTGTCATCAGTATGCGGATGACACCCAACTGTATCTCTCATTTTCGACTGACCCAGGCCTGGCTGTCTCGGTGCTTACCCGGTGTTTGGCAACTGTGGGGGACAAGATGAAGGCTAACCAACTGCGACTAAATCCTGACAAGACGGAGGTGATGCTAGTGGGTAAATCAGTGGAGTTAACAGCCCCGTCGATTGATGGAGTCTGCCCTCCGCTGACTTCCCAGATACAGAACCTGGGGGTGTTCCTCGATGCACAGCTCCACCTGGATTCCTTGCCTTCCACCAGTTACATCTGGTGCAGAGGCTTTGGCCGCTGGTTTCGGTTCCTGACCTGGCCACGATAATCCATACTTTTATTACCTCTCTATATTACTGCAACGTGCTCTACGTGGGGTTACCTATGGTGACGGCTCGGAAGCTGCAGCTGGTGCACAATGCAGCGACCCAATTCTTGGTGGGTTTGGGCCGCCGGGACCACATTACACCAGTGCTCCGATCTCTGCACTTGCTGCCAATAGTCTTCCGGGCCCGATTCAAATTGTTGATTTTAATCTATAAAGCCTTGCATGACCTGGGCCCTGCTTATTTGTGAGACCGCCTCAATCTCCAGGTTCTAGATCAGCCCCTGCGGTCGTCCGGGGGCACCTGGGTTTCCCGGGGGGCCACGCAAAATAGGGCGTTCTCAGTGGCCGCGTCACACCTTTGGAATTCCCTCCCGGTGGGGGCCCATCTGGCCCCAGACCTCCTGGCTTTCCGTAGGAACTGTAAAACCTGGCTGTTCCATCAGGCATTTGGCGAGGAGGGTGGGTGGGGATAGGGAGAGTAGAATAGGCTTTTGTCCCTGTTTTAGGATTATTATATTTTAAAGTGTTTTAAATTGTTTTATATTATATATATACTGTTGTTAGCTGCTCTGGGCTGCCTGTGGCGGGAAGAGTGGGTTATAAATTTTGTAAAATAAATAAATATATTAACAGAAACATTGTCTCTAAGTTGGCAGAAGTAATAATTCCACTCCATTCAGCACTGGTCTCACCTGGAATTTTTTGTCCAGTTTGGGGTACCTCATTTTAAGAAGGATTTATTTATTTATTTACATTATACTCCGCCGTTCCCTGAAGGCTCAGGATGGCTTACATCATACAAATAATACAATTGTGATTGGAGCAGGTTCAGAGGAGGGAGACAAAGAGTTTTGAAAAGAAATCTTATGAATAAAGGTTGATGGAACTGTGATCACCTTTACACCTGATGGTGGTGCGGCAGCAGTGCTCCCATGAGCCAAAGATGCGGCGGGGGAAAGGAGGGGGAAGCCAGAAGCACTGTCTTGGTTCTGCTGTGACGTTATTTGCAAATTACAGGGCTCCAGTGAGTAACGTCTCGGCAGAAACCCGTTCGCACTGACAGTACTTCCACCTCCTTTCCCCTGCCACATCTTTGGCTTGCGGAACACTGCTGCTGTGCTTCCGTAAGGTGTGAATGCGGCCTAAGTATGTTTAGCCTAGCAAAGAGAAGACTAAGAGGAGACATGATAGTAATCGTCAAATATCTAAATGACTGCCACCAAAAAGATGGAAAGGAACTGTTCTGTATTGCTTCAGAGGGCAGGACTAGACACAATGGACTCAAATTTTAGGAAGATAGTTTTTTGTTAAATATCAGGAAACACTTCCGAAGAGTAAGAGCTGTTCAGCAATGTATTTGTATTCATTTTGGTTATTTGTACTGGCTGTAACTTTGACATTTAAGAAACACTACCATGTATACCTTTCCAAATAGAAACCAAAAATTAACAAACCAATTACATAACATATATTTTTATATATTTAATTAGGTTCACTTTCAGATAGAATCATCAATCCAGCCTCTCCCGTTACTTATCATACTGGGCTCTTATCCTGCCTGCCACAAAAGCAAATGCAGCCACAGCATTGGTTATGTTCTCTTTTCAGTTAACAGAAATATCAATTTCCATAGCATTGGTCAATTACAATCTAGTTTGACTGATTCTAGTAACTTTTGGCATATAGAAAGGAATAATGGACAATATAAAGTATAATGGGGGTGATCATCAACTACACCCATTCCATAAACGGTCACTGTATGGAATCTTCCCATATCAACCCAGTGTAACTGCAGATCTCATGGTCTGAAGTCACAGATTGGGAAAAGCTTTCCTATGCCCTGGGTTTGAAATTAACAACAAGTATCTGGCCCCCTCGGCCTTGGATAGCCAGTACTTGTAACATGGGGAAATTACTTGTAACATGGGGAAATACGGGAGTGTCTAGTTGGGCTCTTGGTTGTTGCTGAACGATATCATTTATTCTTAATTTAATCAGCCTTGCTGCCTCGTTTAGGGAGAAGGTCTTAACAAAATCTCTTCAGCAATGGAACAAGCTGCCTAGGAAGGTCATAGGCTCTCCATTGCTGTAGGTATTCAAAAACAGGCTGGACAGCCATCTGTCATGGATTTTACAGCTGTAGTCATCCTGCATCCAAGCATGGTGTCAGACTAGATAACCCTCAAAGTCCCTTCCAACTCTGTTATTCTATTATATTTTCTGAAGACCTGAAGATAGTATAAATGGAAGCAAGTAAAGTATCCTGGTTACAATACACATACTTGTCCCTTAACCCAGTTGCAAACAATGAGGTAGAATCTTGTAAACACTTCTATCTAAATGTAGTAATAATTACACTAGTAATAATTGCACTCATTGATGTCAACTGGATTATATTATAAACTGTAGTAAATTTGAAAATTCGGGCTTTCAGCTCTTTCTGGTGTGGGGTTCATTTTAATCATGTTTGTGGTCAGCAAGACTTCTCAAAGCTGAGATAGACTTTTCTTTCAGTGTCTTACTAAATAACTCCAGATTGTGGAATTTACTCTTGCTATTGACATTTTGTTGCAAGTCTGCAGTACTTTAAAGCCCTAGACAGCAAAATCCTGTTTATTGATTTGATCTTTTTTCTTTGCAAAACACCTAAGAAGTTGCATACAAATAACTACATGACATGAACATTAAAATTCAGTGGTTAAAATCTCAAAAGTCAGAAAGTAGCAATAGACAGACAGACAGACAGACAGACCCTTTAGTTCTATAATTTTCAATTATGTCAAAATTTTATTTTCAAAAAATATATTGCTTAAACAAATGATGATATTTAGAGAACTGTGTACAGACATCTGTATGTCATATACCTAGAAGATCATTTAACTTTAAAGGTATGAAGTAAACTTTGCATATAGCATCCTACACATAACAGTCTGAGGCAATGACACTGCTTTCTCAAGCTAGCATGGATCAGGGCCTAAACATACAGTACTAGGAAATAGCAAAAATATGTCTGCATATATATTATCAGTGATTAATTTATTGCTTTCTTTCTTTAACTTATGTTGATTCTGTTTGAACTAATTTTGAGGGGCACTTGGAGTGTGAGGCACTTGTGTCTACATTCTTAATTTCACTTTTTAACTGTATAATCAGCTGAATTTCTCATGTTCAGCTGGTTAAAATGAAAACAAGCTGATTCCTCAACCTGTCTTGAGTACACAGACTGAGTTGTGGCATGATTCTGTATTACCGATGTCAGTGGAAGCCATGAAAGAGTCAAGCAAGCTCCTGGAATCCTAACTTTGCATTTTCTGGAGTTTGGATTTATTGAATTCGCCAAGCAAAAGCTCAATAAACATCTGTATACGTTTTCTCCCCAAAGGCTATCCTTGAGCTTTCATTCCAGGCCTTCCTTGTTCCTGGCTCTCTAGTTCTATCTTCCTAGAACACCATTCTAGGGTGGCCACTGATACGCAAATTTTAGAGGACACATGAGAAATAAAGGTGTAACCTTTATTCAACCTGTATTTCTCATGTGTCCTCTAAAATGTACGTATCTGGCCATCCTACACCATTCACATATTTGTTTTAGCTGAGGTACCACAAACAAGGCACCCTACCACAAAATATTAGCAGAAGCTCACATTTATTTGAGGCTGTAACATGTTCAGAGGCAATATCACCCTTTTACAGTGATTCAGATTATCAACTGGTGCAAACCAGTATAGTTACTTTAAAGTCATAGTGGTACCAAAATTTGTATTTGGATTGTCATAAAATGCCATGTTCACTACTAGTGTAGCTTATGGATGAATGGGGGTTTACATTAGGCTAACATGTCAAATATTATACATGGACTTCCTTTTATATCAGCAAAATCAGTTAAAATGAATTAGTCTCTCAACAGAATTTACAATACAAATTTGAAGGAGGTGGTGTTAGTCTTTTTTAAAATGTTATTTTTTATTTTTGTTGGGGGAGGAGCTGCATTTAAAGATTTTGTGCATGTATTCATTTTGCTGTGTAACTGTGTTTCTGGAAAAAGAAATGCAGAGGTGAAGAACTGTGTATCCTATTTACAGTTTTACAGGGCAGCATCTTTAGCCTCAAGAAAGCTATTAAAATGCTTCACCCAGTGTCACTGATCCAAATGATTCTTCCCTGTCCAGATCTCAGTGTTCTGTTCAAGGTGAGCTATTGCCTGACCCTACAGGGAACGAAGGTACTGCTACGGCTGCTGAGGGAGTGGAATCTGGGGTTGGGATTGCAACACCTGGATCTGCCCCTTCCCCCCCACCCCTGCCATCCACTGGATAAAAGCCTCCAGGCTCCTGCAGGTGGCTGTCTGCGGCAGCTGCCACAAGCTAGCTGCTGTTCGGCAGCCGTTCGACAATCTGGGGCTGGACCTATTTGTTTTGTATCTTATATTGTTTTATGTTTTCCATTTTACTGATATTTAGAGGACTGTGGGATGGGGGAGTTTTTTGAGGGGAGGATAGATATGGAGTGACGGTGCCAGTCACCTGCTGAGAGCAGAGTATGTGTTATGGGGGGGGGCGTGTGATCGGGAAGTATGGGTTATGCCATACCCTCTGTGAGAGGGGGTACAGGCAGGGAGGTTGGGAGTGGGGAATGGTGCCATGGCCCCCCAGTGAGGGGGGGGTACGAGCAGGGTTGGGTGGATATGGGTTACGTGGCAACCTGGTGAGAGGGGGATAGAGGGGGATACGAGCAGGGTTGGGGAGATATAGGTTATGCCATAGACCCTGGGTGAGAGAGGGGTATGAACAGGGTTGGGGGGGATATGGGTTATGTTATGGCCCCTGGTGAGAGTGGAGAATGGTGCCATGGCCCCCAAGTGAGAGGGGGCACGAGCAGGGTGGGGGGATATGGGTTATCCTATCCCCCCCCCCCGGTGTGAGAGAGGGGTATGGGGTTGGGAGTAGGGAATGGTGCCACGTTCCCCTGGTGAGAGGGGATATGAGCAGGGGTGGCATAGGGTTGTGTGCGATGGGGTGGAGCGGTTAGGGAGAGGGTTGGTGAATGGGGTTTAGTTTGTTTTTTTATAATTGTTCTTATATGTTTTTATATGTTATGGTTTTGTTATTATTATTAGCAAGCATTTATATAGCGCCAACAATGTACCTGGCGCTTTACAAAGTAATGGAATAGACAGGGTCCCTGCCCTAGGGCTTACAATCTGAGAGATGGGGTGGAGGGGGGGAGAAGAAGGAAGGGGAACACAGGGAGAGACAAGGGGTATAACAGTCACAAAGATGTGAGGTCTCAGATACACATGCTTAGCTTGGTCACATCGAGAATGATGGCTGGTTGGTCCATGTGGTGAGGGTATGAGTACACAGACCTCAGGTAACAGATTGTACTGGATGGAGGGTATCAGCAGGAGTTCGGAGAGGGGAGCAAGGAGTCTGGGAGGGCAAAGCGGAAGAGGTGTGTCTTGAGGAGGGATTTGAAGGTACGAAGGGAGGGGGCGAGGCAGATATGGGCAGGAAGGGAGTTCCAGGCAGTTAGGGGAGCAGGGGAGGCATAGGAGGACAAGAGAGGGGGCAGAGGAGGAGCGGAGTCACAGACTGGAGTACGGAGGGAAATTAGCGCAGAGAGCTAGGGGGGAGCAAGGTTGTGAAGAGCTTTATAGGTGAAGACTAGGAGCTTGTGCAGGATTCATTCAGGAAGAGGGAGCCAGTGAAGAGAGGAGAGATGGGGCTGCACATGGTCGAAGCGTCGGGCGAGGTGGATGACCCTGGCAACAGAGTTTGGGACAGAGATAAAGGGAGACAGGTGAGTGCGGGGGAGGCCAGTGAGAAGGAGGTTACAGTAATCAAGGCAAGACCAGGGCGTGAACAAGGGTTTTGGCAGAGGAGACAGAGAGAAAAGGGTGAATCTTAGCAATGTTATGGTGGGAGAAGTGACAGGATTTGGCAACAGAGTCGATGTAGGGTTTAAAAGAAAGGGGTGAGTCAAAGATGAAGCCTAAGCTACGGGCTTGGGGGGACAGGAAGGATGGTGACCCGATCGACAAGGAGGAGGGAGCGGAAGGATGCGAGGGGGTGGGAGATAAGGAGTTCAGTTTTAGCCATGTTGAGTTTGAGTTGACGTTGAGACAGCCAGGTAGAGATATCAGAGAGACAGCTGGTGAGGCAAGCTTGAACAGATGGAGAGAGAGGGCGAGTAGACAGATGGAGAGAGAGAGGGAGTAGAGAGAGAGAGTTTAGTGTCATCAGCGTAAAGGTGATATTGGAAACCATGAGAGGCAATGAGTTTGCCTAGGGACAGGGCGTAGATAGAGAAGAGAAGAGGGCCAAGGACAGAGTCTTGGGGAACACCAACCAAAAGGGGAAAGGAGGAGGAGGTGGAGTTGGCAACAGACACATTGAAGGAGCGGTCGGAGATGTAGGAGGAGAACCAGTCGAGGATGGAGCCACGGAAGGCAAGGGAGTGAAGTGAGTCCAGCAAGAGTGAGTGGTCAACAGTATTGAAGGCAGCAGAGAGGTCAAGGAGGACAAGAATAGAGTTGAGGCGATTAGATTTAACCACAAGAAGATCTTTGGTGATCTTAGCGAGAGCAGTTTCAGTAGAGTGAAGGGGGTGGAAGCCAGATTGGAGGGGGTCAAGTTTGTGTTAAGGGGGGGTTATGTTTTTGTATCTTATTTTGTAAGCCGTCCTGAGCCTCTGAGGGAAAGTTAGGATAAAAATTTAAATAAATAAATAAATAAATTACAGCCTGCTAAGAATCAGGGGACTCAGGTTGGCTAGAATTTCCTGCTGTATATCTGCCTGTGTACCCCTTTCAAAAAGCTTCTGGGCCGCATAAGGCTCATTTATCAGTAACATGCCAGTGTCACAGAACAAAACAATAGAATACACGGAATACTATGAAATGATAACAAATATAATGTGTATCATATAGATTAGATGACAAATTGTGAATTCCAACATAATTTACAAACACTAAATCTAAGATTAAATAATAATAATAATAAATTATACATTAATGTTATAATTTGATGGTATCCCATGTATTCTATTGTTTTGTTCTGTGGCCCTGGCAATTTGCAGGTGATACCCTTATCCCCACTTCTTGTTAGATTTGTCAGTAACTTGCACCAGCAACCTTGGGTTGGGGCCTACGGCAGAGCCTTTACTCACTCCCTTGCCTTAACTCCCTTCACTGTATCTTACCTCACTTGCTGAAGAAGAATCTTTCTCTGGGAAGAACCTTTCCAACCTGTGGAGACGTTTCCCTTCAGGGCAGCAGGCGTAGTTTGAGAAACAGATCAGTTTCTAACTGGAGATAGCTACTTGGAGTAATAATCAGAGCAACAATGCTGTCTGCTTAAACTTTACATAAGAAGGGCAGCAGTGCGAATTCAGGTAATGTTAAAGGGGAACACAAGGCACATCTATTACAGCATTCTTACATTTCAGTCTCCGGCAGGAGGTTTTCTTTCTCTGTGGCACTCTAGAGATGGTCACGTAGAAGGATCCAGTCCCAGACCAGGCCAGTTCTCCCCAAACTGCACACTTCAGCACCTAATCCATAGATGGCTCTTATTGCTTTGGCTGTTACAGGACTTGACCTTAGCCAACCTGAGTCAAGGGTACTGGAGCAATCTTGACTACTCCCTAATCCAGGTCATTGCTCTGGCCTGTGAGCATCAGAGCTGGCCCCAGGGTTTGTGAGGCCATGTATGAAGTCTTGGGGCAGGGCCTAATTTGCATAATTAGCCCCCAACTAATTATGCAAATTTACATAAAATTTGCTCCCTCTGGAAAGGAAGGATTCCCATTCTCCATGGAGAAGCATGGCGCTTCTTCCCCCTCTCCCTGATTTGACACCCCTTGGCTGCCTTACCTGGCACTTAGCCGACTGGCCATAGACAAGTATGGCATCCCAGTGTCCCCCCCCCCCACCTCCCCAGCCAAGCATCTACCACCATTCCCCAGGAGTGGTTCCACTGCAGGAGCAGCCAGGCGGGCAATGAGGCAGACACAGAGAGACTGACTGCATCCGCTCCCTTACTGGGGGAGGAGGGGAAGCTTAGCCAGCCTGGTCTCCAGAGTTTGTTGCTTCTTGTTGCTGGTGCCGCCTGTGCCTTGTGCACATATATTTATTTATTTATTTATTTAAAATGTATAGCCCGCCCCTCCTGCCCACAGGGCAGCCCGGGGCGGCGAACAACACTCAGTAAAACAATATAAAAATATAAAACAATTTAAAATACAATATGTGGGGAAACCTACCCCCACCTCTACCCCTCGCCAAAAGCCTGATGGAACAGCCAGGTCTTACATACACGCCGAAACAGCAGGAGAGTGGGAGCCAACCGAGCTTCCTCTGGGAGTGAATTCCACAGCACAGGGGCGACTACCGAAAAAGATCTAACATTGGTGGCCACCCGCCTCGCCCAGGGAACTTCCAAAAAGGCTCCCACGGACGATCTCAAGGGGCACATGGGGAGTGAGGCGATCCCACAGATAAGCAGGGCCCAGGTCGTGAATGGCTTCAAAGGTTAAAACCAGCACCTTGAACCTGGCCCGGTGCTTTATAGGCAGCCAGTGCAGAGCCCGGAGTACTAGTGTCATGTGCTCCCTGCCCCCCGCCCCCATAAGGAGACGGGCATTCTGCACCAGCTACAGTCTCCGGACCAGCCTCTTGGGCAGCCCCACGTAGAGTGTGTTGCTGTAATCCAGCCTCGAGGTGATGAAGGCATGGATGACGGTGGCAAGGTCGGAGTCTGAGAGATACGGCCGAAGCCGCCGGACAAGGTGTAACTGCCGAAACGCACTCCCCACCACAACCACAACCTGAGATTCCAAGCTGAGCCGCGAATCGAGGAGCACACCCAGACTCCGCACTTGAGAGACCATCGGAGGGCGAACCCCCCCCCCAACAAGAGGAGAGTCAACCACCTCCAGGTCCCCCAAGCCCTCGCTCACCAACATCACCTCCGTCTTGCCAGGATTCAATTTCAGATGGTTCGACCTCATCCAAGCCCCCACAGCGGACAGGCACTGGGAAAATAAGGAGACTGCATGGTCTGGGTCGATGGAAAAGGAGAGGTAGAGCTGAGTGTCATCAGCATACTGATGACACTGCATGCCCTGAAACCCCCTCACGATCTCCCCTAATGGCTGCATATAGATGTTAAACAAGAGGGGGGACAGAATGGCACCCTGCGGGACTCCACACGTGAGGTCCCGGGGGGAAGACGTACACTCCCCCAAGACCACCCGGTGAGTTCTCC
>QEPC01002857.1:809595-821733 GCA_003113815.1 Sphenodon punctatus | reverse complement strand
CGGAAGAGTGGCGAGCACGTGCAGGAGTGCGTAGGGAGATTAGGTCCGAGAGGTAAGGGGGAGCTTGGTTGTGCAGTGTTTTGAACGTGAAAACCAGGAGTTTAAACAGGATACGTTCAGGAATGGGAAGCCAATGGAGAGAGAAGAGAAGAGGCTGCACATGGTCGAAGCGATGGGCAGAGTGAATGACCTTAGCAGCCGAGTTTTGGATTGTGATAAGGGGGGAGAGGTGAGAGCGAGGGAGGCCAGTGAGGAGGAGGTTGCAATAATCGAGGCGAGAGATAACCATGGCATGAACAAGGATTTTGGCCTAGGCGGTAGAGAGAAAGGGGCGGATCCGAGCAATGGTATGAAGGGCGAATCGGCAGGATTTGGCAACAGTGTCAATGTAAGGTTTAAAAGAAAGGTGCGTATCAAAGATGAAGCCCAAGCTGCGGGCTTGGATAACAGGATGGATGGTGACTCCATCGATGCAGATGGGCAGGTTAGAGGGAGGGGAAGGGGAGGGAGGAACCTTACCTTCAAACCCTACATTGACTCCGTGGCCAAATCCTGCCGCTTCTCCCCCCACAACATTGCTAAGATCCGCCCTTTTCTGTCTGTCTCCTCTGCCAAAATTCTCAACGCCTTAGTAATCTCACGCCTCAACTATTGTAACCTCCTCCTCGCTGGTCTTCCTCGCTCTCACCTTTCTTCCCTCATCTCTGTTCAAAACTCTGCTGCCAGGATCATCCACCCATGTGCAGCCTTTCTCCTCTCCCCACTCCACTGGTTCCCTCTTCCTGAGCATATTTTGCACAAGCTCCTTGTCCTCACTTACGAAACCCTTCACAACCTTACTCCCCCCTATCTCTCTGCCCTGGTCTCCCTCCGAACCCCTGTTCGAGCACTCCGCTCCTCTTCCATCCCCTCCCTCACACTCCCATGCGTCCCCTGCTCTCCCAACCACCTTCGTCCCTTCTCTCTTGCTGCCCTGCACGCCTGGAACTCCCTCCCTACCCTCGTCCGCCTTGTCCCCACCCTCCACACCTTCAAGTCCCTCCTCAAAACCCACCTCTTCCACTCCGCCCTTCCGAACTCCTTGTCTCTCCCTCTGTTCTCCCCTTCCCTGTGTCCCCTCCCCCTGTTCTTTAGATTGTAAGCTCTCGAGCAGGGACTATGTCTATCTTGTTCTTTGTAAGCGCCAGGTACATCGCTAGCACTATATAAATGCTAATAATAATAATAATAATAATAATAATAAATAAATTAATAATTAATATATCACTCTGTGTTTCTGCTCCCTTTTCTGTATTTTCACATTCAAAATATGACCCTAATTATCAAGTTAACAGGTCTTTCTTAGGGTAGAATCAAACGAGATGATAGCTCACATTAGTCTTCACCAGGCATGTTCCTGTGTTTCTGTCTATTAGTCATCTGCCACGTGGCTTCCATGTGGTCACCACAGAGCTGCCACTCACAGCAGAGTCCAGGGACATTGTGGGCCCACTGTGTAGACCATTGAGGACTAATGGGTGCCCACGTGTCCACATCTCATCAATTAGGTTCACCTCCAAACTTGCCAGCATCCAGATCCACCACCACATTGAATCCCACCTAGCAGGAATGGCCCGAGGCATGTGCCACCAATGCCTGGACACATGGTCCCACGGCTGTCTGGGCCTCGCGCCGCCGGGGAGACCTGACTGAGTCAGCTCCAAGCTGAGCTGAGGAGCTGACTCAGAAAACTTCTAAGCACGTCGCTGTTCAACAGCAGCGGCAGCTGTTCCCGCAGTCTGGGGGCTGCAAGTACTGTACTGGAGCCCCCAGGCTGCGGGAACAGAGGCGTGTGTGCTGTACCGGCCCGTGCTGTACCGGCCCCACCCCACCTCCTCCTCCTCTCTGGCCTGCGTGCAAGGGGCAAGAAGCCCCCCTGCTCTAGACTCTGTTTGCCCTGGCCCCCACAAGCGGTGCTGCGTGCAGCACTGGTGCCGCCGCTTCAGCACCGCTTGTCATGTCATTTTAGATGTTTTCAAAAATGCTGGAAAGGTGATTGGGGGTGGAGCGGTGCACGCTGGGGGGGGGGAGGGGGTGTGAGAGAGAGCACACTTGTATGTGTAGTGAAAAAGTGTCTGTGTGTGGTACTATAAAGAGTCATTGTGTCCCTGTACTAGGAAGTGGGGGGGCGGGGTTGGGTATAGTAGCAGATCCTGTTCTGGGTGGGGGCAAGTGATGCCCATTCCAGCTCCAAAGGTCTTGCCTTTAGAGGTTTCTTAAAGCCTGAAATAGTGAGGATAACAATTGTCATGACACACAAGCAGCTAGACACAATACATACAGAGTTTACTTTGGTGTAGTCCCCGTAGTGGATTGTGGCCTCTGATCCTAGTTTCATAAGCAGACAACATACTTCAGAAATAATCATTGTCTCAAACTATTGCGTTTATGAACTACTGAAAGATTTGCAGCAGCACAAATGGAAAATAATTCCTGTTGCTTGATTGGACCTTTCTTACTCTATTTTGAAGCTAGACGTAAAATACCAGTGTTTTAATAGTGGGGGCAACTAAGCTTTGACAATACCTCGTTGGGGGCATGCTAGACTAAAGGTTCCATCACTTTTGCGCTTTCATTTAGGTTTATATTTAGGGTTCTATCTTTCCAAAAGGGAAGCTGTTAGGCTCTTGCTGCAGGAATTATAGCGTGGAATTCTATGTTCTATATTTATGCAGGCCAGTCTATATGGTCATCATAGTTCATTCTAACAACTCATTCGTTTTAAAGCCAGATAGATGTTCCTTACTATGCTAATGAAAACAATCCGAAGATGAAAACAATAATATACTTGGGGACCTGTGTTCACTGTGTGTTAAGGCTTGGTTTTAAGATTTAGTTGGCATATTGGGATACTGTATTCTGATATGCCAACTAAGCCTTATGCTTTCCTGACATCATTACAGATTCTCAGTTCTGATTTGTTAGAACATGGCTGTCCTTAAGTTTTGAAATTCTTAGTTATGAAGAAACTACAGTAATTCATACTGACAAGAAACTGTGCTGTACAGTAGAAGCATGTGGATGAACCTTCTGCAGTCTCTTCTCCAAAAGAAAAATGTCTCATGGGTGAAATTGTGTTTTGCACTAATTGCCATGACTATCGTTTGGAGGCTCCGCCTACACTGGACAAGCCCCTCCCTAGAGCTCTGCCAGCCATAAGGTTCCGCCGGTCTTTGGGGCCCCACAGCAAAGCTTGACACATGGCCCCTCAAACCCTTGGACCGGCCCTGCCACCTAGCATGCCTGACCAGCTGAGAGACGGGAGTGGTAGCCATCTCCCTCCTCTGCGGCCACCTCTCAGTTGAGAAGCACACTGAGATCTCGCTCTCTGCAGACTACTTCCCCACTTCTCAGCTGAGAGGCAGCCACAGGGGAGGGAGACTGCAGGGAGGGAGATCTCTAGCGTGCCTCTCAGCTGAGAAGGCAGGAAGGAAGATCTCAGCGCACCTCTCAACTGAGGGACAGGGAGGGAGACAGCAAGGAGGAGATCTCAGCGCACCTGTCCGCTAAGAGGCAGCTGTGGGAAGGGAGATCACTAGTGCCACTGGTGGAAACTGCCACAAGCACATAAAATAGCAGGCGGCTGCCCGTTAGGCTGGGCATGCTAAATATGTGACTGGGAGCTGTGTGGGGCTGCACAGACTGAACACAGACTCCAGTGGGCTATAGTTTCATTTGATTCCACCATTAGTCATTGCTTTACTCTTTAAAAAAAAAAATCTTATAAATTAGTACTTCTACAAACTTCCACTACATTCCATCTTCTACAAACACTTTCTGACCTCCATCTGCTGTTCAGATCTCCAAAACTAAATTCAGTATTTCAAGTGCAAATTATAGAATCATCAAAACTAGCTCCTCACCAATACTGTGATGGCCTAGCATGGGGAAGTCAATATCCCATTGCTATCTGGTAGCACCACAACCATAGACCATTTCCCGTGCAATTACTAATAATGGCCGCAGTCCTAAGCATGCTTACTCATTAGTAAGCCACATTTAAATCGAAGAGATTTGTGAGTAGTATTGCAGCTTGTGTTTCTTCCTATTTATACTTTATAATATTTATCTCCTGATGTACTATTAGCTTTCCATTTTTCCCAGTTGAATCACATTTTATTTCCTATCTGTATTTCTAACCTGTCTAGAGCCATTTATACTTCTCTATCCTCATTGGTGCTGATAATACCCACCAATTTATTGTGCTCTGTGGATTTCATTAGTATGCTGTTAATCCCACTTTCCAATGAATTAATGAAGATGTTAAACAAAATCAGTTTTAACACCAATCCCTATGGCACCCCAGTAACCTCCAACCCAGCTCAACACATTGGCATTTTTATTACACTTTGCAGTCCCTCAGCTAGTTAAAAATATTTACATCCAAGCTTATTTAAATAAATGTCATGAGATACTGTATCAAATATCGTTAACATCCAGATATATTACATGTACTACATTCCCTCCATCCATTAATTATGTCATTGTATTTTAAAAAGTCAAGTTAGGTTGGCTAGATATATTGTATATAAGTGTTCTTTGCTGTTATTTTATAATTATAATCCTTTTTATATTTTTCTTTCCACTTTTAAGCATATTTAATCCAGGGACAGTGCATGTTCCAGATAAGAGTGTTTCAACTGTGTATTTTATGCATCACACAAGTACTTGAAGAACCTAAGAACTGTCATACTGGATCAGATCGATTCATTCGTTCATTTGTTCGTTCATTCAGATTTCTGCCCTGCCCTGCCCTTCCCCTAAGGCTCAGGACAACTTACATAAGAAAAACATGCATCCTAAAAATACAATAAAGTTCCATTAAAAAACCTAATTAAAAACCCACCCTCACCCCTAAACCCTCCCATCTCAACGCCTAACCTTGCCTGCCAAATGCTCTGCCCAAAAGAAAAGTTTTGCACTGCCTCTGGAAAATGATCAGGTTCAGGCTTTGACGGACTTCGCGGGGAAGGGAGTTGCATAACAGGGGCAGCAACTGAGAATGCCTCTCTGCGGGCCCTTGTCGTACGAACAAAATTATCAGGTAGTATCTGCAAGAGAGTGCTCCCGCTGACCACAGTGAGTTGCAATGGCGCAGGAAGGGAAAGGCGGTCTCATTTTAAAGGTCAGAACCAGCACCTGGAATGGTGCCTTGAAAGCTATAGGCAGCCAGTGCAGATTGTAAAGCACAGACGTAATGTGGTCATGGCGACCCACCCCCAAAAGCTGTGTCCATCTCACCCATTATCCTGCCTATGACAGAGGTCAGCACCAAGTGCTGTAGAGGATGTGTCCAAAAATATACACAGAGTCATCTTTTGTGCCCGCACTACCCACAAGGACAGATGCCCACACGTTTTGGGATATCAAAAAGGCACTGGCCGCAACTTTATTACATAATATACATCATAAACAGTGAACAAAAACTGTACAAAACCCCCATCCTGAACCTGTATGTATAGCGGATAGGAACCATCCCATATAAAGCAAGCAGGAGGGCTGATCTAATCCTTGCCCATCTGCCCGGGTGATTCGACCCTCCGAATTCACCCTCCCCTTGGGTTAAGGCGGGGTGAAGCTCCCTACCAGCCCCCTTAACGGGCCTCACTACAGCATGATTCCTAAACCACTAACCGCCAAGTCGCGACATCATCTAATCATAGCATTAACCAGTACATAGTTTATAACCAAAAAACTGCTGTGGAGGAGGCAAGAAACCCAACAGCTCGTTTGGCCAATTAAGCGGAAGGGAAAATTCCTCCTCGACCCCCAAAACAGTGACCTGTAAGAACTCACAGCAGTTGTGACAGTACATTAAACAAACACATCAAACTGCTTACAGTAAACCTCGAGGGTCGAGCTGGGTGGGAAAGTTCCTCACTTGGCCCCCTGGCAATGGGGAGAGAGGGGGAAGCACCTGGCCGGCCCAGGTATATATACGTGGCCGGTTACCGCCCCCACCAGGTGCGCTCCTCCCCCCCCCTCCTGTTGAATCCCAGGGGTGTGCCTAGCAGAGCAGGGGAGGGGCCCTCACCCCTCCCCTGCCCAGATCCTTGTTCTGGGCAGGAGGGCACAAACGTGCCCCCCCCCGCTAAGGGGGCATGGGGGGGCGTTCTCTTGAGCCTGCACTACCCACAAGGACAGACGCCCACACGTTTTGGGATATCAAAAAGGCACTGGCTGCAACTTTATTACATAATATACATCATAAACAGTGCACAAAAACCATACAAAAAAACCATCCTGAACCTGTGTGTATAGCGGATAGGAACCATGCCATATAAAGCAAGCAGGAGGGCTGATCTAATCCTTGCCCATCTGCCCGGGTGATTCGACCCTTCAAATTCACCCTCCCCTTGGGTCAGGGTACCCCCTACCAGCCATTGAGAGCCTGGACCAGGGTCCCCGCCCATAAGACACCGCCCCCCCCCCGCTCCCCATGTGCTGATGGGGGTATCTGTGCCCCCCTTAGCCCTTAGGGGGCCTCATCACAGCATGATTCCTAAACCGCTAACCACCATGAAAAGGGGGAGGAAGCTTCACTCACCGTTTTTACACCACACAGGTATTCCTAAATACTGATTTAAAACATTAAAACTACTCTCTTTCTTTTGTTTAAATATGGCACCTATTTCATCAGGTTTCCCCAGGTCGTCCTATTATAAGGAAGGGCAAATAACTCTCTGTTTTCTCTTTCTCTCAGTTCACTCAGTTCATCTTTCCATCATCACTTTCTCCAGTTCAATCATGATTTTATAAACCTTTATTGAATCTCCCTCTCTCTTCTTAGCTGAAGAGCCCTAAGCTTTTGGGGTTTCCCAAAATTTATTTAATTTATTTATTTACATTTTTAACCCACCCTCCCTCAAAGATTCAGGGTGGGTATCAATATCAAGAAAACATATATAAAAGATGAAAATATAACCCGGAAAAACAGTATAAAATATATAAGTATATAAAATACCCATAAATTACACCCCAAATCCTAAACCTGACTGCTGAATGCCTGCCCAAATATATATAAGTCTTACACTGTCTCTGGAAAATGTTCAAGGCTTGGCAAACCTTAAAGGAGATGGGGATTCAGAGCTGTGGCGCAGCCACTGAGAATACCTCTCTTTGCATACTTGATGTATGGATGTGATGCAATAATGGAACTTGCAGGAGGACAATCCAGCTGACCTTAGAGACTATGATGGAACATGTGGGAAGAGGCGATCCTTTAGATGTATAGGGAATTCCAGGAAGCTGTTCCATAATCCCATTCATCTTTTCCAATTCTATGATGTCCCTTTTGAGGTGAAGTGGCCAAAACTGCACACAGTATTCAATGCATGGGTGCACTATTTATATAGTTGCATTATGATTATTTCCATTTGCTTTTCTGTCCCTTTTCTTATAATTCCTAGCATTCTATTAGCCTTTTATATTGTGACCCATTCAACTGTTGTATTCAGCGAACTGTCCACCATGAATTCAAGATCTTTTTCCAAGTGGGAACAGTTGATTTAGAACCCATCATTGTTTATATATATAGCAGGGCCAGATCCATAACAGTGTAAACTGTGCAACCCCCCCATGGCCCCATGTGTTAGAGGAGCCCCTAGTACATGGAGTCCATGAATAAACTTGAAATGACATGTGCGTGTGAAAGAGACTGGCATAAAATACCCAGAGAGCCTCAAACATAAGGAGCCCTGGCCTATGGAGGGCCATTGACAATTCAGGAGGGCCTCCCTCATAGCACATGTAGCCCGTGAATAAACTAGAAATAAAAACACATATGGGTCTGTAATGAATGAAGACCTGACCCCTGAGGGGGATGTTACATTTAACCGAGCATCAGAATTAAATACGATAACATTTTCCTTTTTCTACTTGGTGGGTCAGGGTGTACTGTCAAACATTCGGGTATTAGGAGGGACCCACACCACCATTTCACACCCTTCATCCAGCACTACGCTGATGGCCGTGTGTTCCTGTGGGTGCCGCCATCTTGGAAGGCCATGCACCACGTGGGCGGCATGGATGCTGCCATTTTAGGAGCTGGCGCATGCGCAAAAGAGAGGAAATGCTGTCTTGGATTGGGGCGCATGGCAGGCATGGGCACAGACATTTTGGAAGCCCCAGTAAAAGAAAATAGAACCACAGCTCATCCTGATTAACTCGTTGCAGGTATAAGAACATAAGTAGTACCAGACTAGCTCAGACCAGTAGTCCATCAAGCCCAGCATCCTGTCTCCGACAGCAGCCAATCTCTTTCTCTTGGGAGAAGTACTCAACAGGTCACAACGGGCAATCCATTCCCTGTTGTTCCAGCCTAGGGCTGAAACTCAGTTTCAACTTTTTTGTTGTTATCACCGAGAATCACGATTCTCATCTCGTTTTAAATGATAACCAGGAAAATTACCATCTCTCGACAATTCTTGATCGAGAATCTTTTCTCGAATTACCATTTACCGGATTGTCGTTTACTGTTGGATTGCTGGTTACCGAGTTACCGGTTACTGGGTTGTTGGTTACCATTTACCGGGTTGCTTGTGAGCCAAATCCAATAACCAATAAACACGGTAAACAATAAACCAATAAATATGGTAATAAACAAATAAACCAATAACTAATAAACATGGTAATAAACCAATAACCAATAAACACTCTTTATTGGGACCTCTTGGCCCTCCTCCTCTTGAATTTTTGTCATGGGACAGCTGAACTGGTGGAAGTCGAGCTCCCCATTCAACGGGGTACCAATAACGGAACTCAAGCAGGTTATGATCATGACAGATGCGAGCCTGAGGGGTTGGAGAGCCCACCTGGTGGACGAGAGCAGATGGTCGGAGCAGGATGCACAGTACTCTATCAACTTCTGGAGCTGCGAGCAATATACCTGGCTCTGCAAGCATTCAAGCGGATGATCTCTGACCAGCACATCCTGATTCAAACAGACAATATAACCGCAATGGCTTATGTCAACCACCAAGTGGATTCAAGGATGGCTTGGACATGGGCCTTATGCCCGCGACAGTGGCGAGACAAATTCCAGCATTGAGTGCATTACTAGGCGCAGATGAACCCACAGCCTTCGCCAAGCACCCTCACATCAAACTCTTCATCAAGGCAGCTTGCATGACAGCGCCTCCACTGATCAATCGGTTCCCAAACTGGAACCTGAATACAGTACTGAGAGCCCGAATGGAACCTCCCTTCAAGACACTTAGGTCAGTGTCACTGTTCTTTCTAACCATAAAGATGGTTTTCCTTATAGCAAGTACATCAGCCAGGTGAGTGTCCAAACTTGGGACCATATGCATCGCTCCGAACTTTTGCACATTCCACGAGGACAGGGTGGTCCTCAGACTGGACCCAGCCTTCATCCCAAAGGTCAATATCTATTCTATAGATCACAAGAGGTAGTTCTACCAGTGTTTTGCCAAAAACTTTACCGTCCCAGGGAAGCAACTTAGCACAAACTTGACGTTCATAGAACACTCAGGATTTACATCAAAAGAACACAGACAATGGGTAGATCCACCAGTCTCTTTGTCTTATACAGGAGCCCTGTGAGGGGACGCCCTGCATCCAGGGCATCCATTGTTAATGGATCAGGGACTTTATCAAGGAAGCCTATAGGTCCAAGGGTCACACCCTGAATGGAGCAATAATAGCACACTCCCTACGATTGGCAGCCACTTTGTGGGCTCTGTCTTCCAGAGCATTGTGAGATGAAATATGCAGGGTGGCCACCTGGTCCTCCCTGCACACCTTCATCAGACATTACAAAATACATACAATGGCCTCAGTGGAAGCCACCTTTGGTCATAGAGTCCTTCAGGCTGAAGAAGCGGACTTATAGTGAAGCCTCCTGCTTTTCTTCTTTTCCACACTCTGGCACTGCTTTGGTACATCCCAGATTAGAAGTGCCAAGCAGGGAGCCACAGGGACAAAAGAAAATTGGGGCACTTACAAGTGAATTTTATTTCTGGTAGGCTCCCTGCTTCGCACTCCCAGCCCTCCCTTGGGGTCTGCCAGCAGGGGGAGGCTTACAACTAGGACTTTATTGGGACCTCTGGGCCCTACTCCTCTTGAATTTTTGTCTCCATAAAGTGACTTTGGAAGAAGTCAAACTGAAGACCAAGGGCAGTGTTCAGCACCTGGTCCACCTACTCATCCATCAATCAATCATCCTCATCCTCACGTTGTACCACCTGCAAACTTTGCCACCTCTCTGTTAATCCCCCTTTCAAAATTGTTAATATGTTAAACAACACCAGCCCCAGTATAGATCTGTGGAACACCCTTACTGTTTACCTTTCTCTACTGGTAAAGTTCACCATCTACTCCTCTACCGTCTACTTCCTACTTTTTAACAGGTTACTGATACAGGAAAGGATCCTTCCTTTTATCACACAACTAGTGCTTTTTTGGAAATGTCTTTGATTTAGGGGCCTTGTCAAAAGCTTTCTGAAAATCTAATTACACTATATACCCTTATCTATATGCTTGTTGATTCTCTTAAAGACTTCTTGGTAGATTCATGAGGTATGACTTCCGTTTACAAAACCCATGTTGAATGTTCCTATCATATCACGTTTCTCTGTATGCCTAACATTTTTTTACTATCTTCTTTCTGGAAGCAAAATGCATAATAAATTGTTCTTAATTATCTTTTATAAGGTTAGTTATTTTCTCATTTGTATCACTTTAGTAGTAATTAAAGTTAGATCGATTGGTTGTAAGTGATAGGATCACTCTTGTTTTCTTATTGTGAGGATAATAGGTATCAGAATTACTTTTCCTCTCAAGTTCTGATACTTGCCAAGTTTCCTATAACTTTGAAAAATAAATTGTTAGTGGATTGGTAATTGTATTAGCTAAATCACTTTATAGCTTAAAATGCATGTCATTGAGATTCAGTGGTTTCTATATAGTATAGACAGAATGCAGTTGCCATATTGATCCCAAATCTAAGAGATGGAAACAAAATAGTTCAGATGATATCTTTTTTTGGACCAACTTTTGCAAGTGAGTGTGTGCAGGTTTTCGGGCTATGCAGGGATCTTTCTCAGATACGTAAGAAGTCATGATTATAAAAGGAGCAAAATGCCAAACGTGTGTGTGTGTATAAATGTAATAAATATATGAAAAGATCGGTCAAGAAAAAGGCATTGTTTACCTTTTCCGTGATTTTTGAACCATGCTATAAATTACAGTATCTTTTTTTTCTTCCAGACACATTAAGTAAGTAGTGTGGAACACAAAATGGATGAGTGGAAAAGCAGGCTTGGTAGTTGCACTCCCACTGTTGAATATTGTGAATATACCTTTTCACATAGGCTGGTACCGCCAACAGCCTTTACAAGGACAAAAATGAGAATCTGAAAGATAGGATAACTCAAGTTTTTAAAAGGTGACAATTTGTCAACCTTTGAGACTGAAGTCTTCTGTTAGGGCACAGAAGGAGTATAGTAATGGACAGGACTGAGAGTCCCTACAGGATGTGAACCATAAGGAGTAGCCAGGATAAGGCAGGTCATTGGCCACTTGCGTCCTTGAATAACTTGGTGTCATCTGCAAATTTGATCACCTCATTCTTAACACCCTTTTCCAGATCATCAATGAATACAATAAACAGTACCAGTCCCAATACAGATCCCTGGGGCACACCACTTTTTGCATCTTTCCACTGTGAAAACTGACCATTTAGTCCTGCTCTTTGCTCCCTATCCTTATCCATTTACCAATCCATAGTAAGACACTACCTCCTATCGCATGACTTTTTAATTTTCTCAAGAGTCTTTTATGTGGGACCTTATCAAATGCTTTCTGGAAATCCAGGTACATTATATCTACCGGGTCTCCCTTGTCCACGTGCTTATTTACACCCTCAAAGAATTCCAACAGATTAGTGAGGCATGACTTACCTTTGCTAAATCCATATTGACTCTTCCCCATTAAGCCATGGGTGAAAACAGACATGACGCTAACCACCCTTTAACCACCCTTGGTGGTCATTTATGCATGTTTCAGGGCTGCATAGGGCACCAATACAGCCCTGCAACATGTATAAATAACCACCAAGGGTGGTTAAAGGGTGGTTAG
>QEPC01002857.1:741389-796082 GCA_003113815.1 Sphenodon punctatus | reverse complement strand
GACGAAGGAAGGGGAACAGAGGGAGAGACAAGGGGTGTAACATTCACGAGGATACAAGGTCCCAGGTGCACGCGCTTGGCTTAGTTACATCAAGAATGATGGCTGGTTGGTCCATGTGGTGAGGATATGAGTACACAGACCTTAGGTAACAGATTGTACTGGATGGAAGGTATCAGCAGGAGTTAGGTGAGGGGAGCAAGAAGTCGGGGAGAGCAGAACGGAAGAAGTGGGTCTTGAGGGATTTGAAGGTACGAAGGGAGGGGGCGAGGTGGATGTGGGCAGGGAGGAAGTTCCAGGCATAGGGGGCAACTAGGGAGAAGGGACGAAGGCGGTTAGGGGAGCAGGGGAGGCGTGGGTGGGTGAGAGAGGGGACAGAGGAGGAGCGGAGTTCACGGACTGGAGTACGGAGGGTAGTGGCTTGGAATGAAAATAAAATCCAGTTTAAATGGCTGCTGTGTTGCTGTAGGGATGCATAATAATGGTGCGATAGTTTGTTTCCACTGTCAATATATTGGGTGTATTCATCTCCTGGATGTAGAATAGTGTGCATAAAACTATGAAGTCTTCAGCTGGCCTCATAGAAGCTCCAAAGAAACAGTTTTTGCAAAGCCTTAGCAGAGTTTTGCATGGCATTTTCACAACTCAACGATTGCCACCATATACTGTGATATCTCCTGTTGAATGATTTCAGTACTGCAAGTGAAATATTATGGAGCCTTCCCAGCTTTAGTTGGGGTTTTGCCCTTCTGTTATCTTTCTGTGTAGCTTTACAGACAACCCCCTGAAACCTGCTAAAACACTTTGTTCTTGGCTTGCTTGCTGCTCTGCCCTTGTTGCTCATTTATTTAATGATAGCTGAGCTTCATGACCAAGCCCATAGGGGGAAGATGAGGAGGGGGATTTGCCTCCACCCTTCCCTCTTGTTTTGAGTTATGTCCCCTTGGAGAATAGTTGTTGAAAACCAGTGGCCTTGTTTGGATGCTTTCTCCCTTTTCCCCCTTGCACCCACTCTTTTTATAGCATGGTGGCATTTTGGGAATACTGTTTTATCTACTAATTATATTTTACGATGCAAACAAGTATGTTGGGAACAGAGGGGGGAGAAAGGTTTAGAAAAAATCTCCACATGCTTTCCACTGAATTCAAGCCAGAAGCTTTTCCAGTTTTGCTCAAATGTTTCAGAGTCTTGTTTTGACCCTGTTCACGACCAGCGGGGCTAATTGTGTAATAACTATCCAGGAGACTTTAAGAAAGTGCTATCTTGGTCCATATTTCAAAACACTGACAGATATTTTATCATTAATTAGTATTCATATTATGTCTCAAACAATCTGTTCAATAATAGCGGAAGTGAACTGGTTGAATAGCTCTTCTGTTTATCTGGTAATTAAAATATGGGTGATGTATGTAAAGCCAGGGGCCTAATAGGGGAAGATTCCCCTATTACCTGGATTAGGGACTTTTCTTTATCAAAGGAGTTAACTTAGAAGAGTTAAGAATAAAGGGCTCCTATTGAAAAATAAACCAGTGCCCCCCTCTGAATCATATCTTCCTGGATTTGCTTCTCATCTTGTCAGTATGCCACTTGATAGCTGGCTGGACTCCCTTTTTCAATGGCACACATTTTTAAATAGCACTTTAAAAAAAAAGACCATTTGTTGTTTTTAACCAAAATATTACGTGCATTTCTTTTTCTTTTTTTTTCAAAATTTTGGGTTATATATAGCATACGCAAAACAATATTTTGGACATCTTAAACAATTTTAAAAGATAGTTGATGGGTGTCAGTTAATCTATTATGCTCCCTCTCCGCCTCCTCCCCCTCTTCAGCTGCTAATCATAGAACTTGTATGCCAAATTGTTTAAGATACCCTTCCAATAGTTGCATGTGTGAGTCTTTTGTGAGACACAGACAGTTATGAGGACAGATTTGGAGTTGCATATGGGTCTGTCACATGGTTTGATTGCCATATCTTCCAGGACACAGATTTCTTTTTACTTAGCCTTAATTCTGTGGCGTTTATACAAAAAGTTATGCAAAATATTTTCATAAAGAATTAATGCTAAGTCTAATTTTGTACAGTGAAGGAGAGCTTTTTTGCAACTCTTTATATACTGCAGTTTGTTTTGGTGCTGACTTCAAAGCTGTTTACGCCCACTGTACATCCCACTTCTGTACCTGGTTTTCTTTTGATGTGGAGTAAGATACGCTGCCTTTACTGCTCAGAAAATACATAGACTTTTTAAAGAATCACAGAGTAAAAGGATTAAGTTTCTTGATTGCTTCATTAAGGTTTTGTAATGAGTTATTTAGTTGTCTGAACAGTAGGAACCAATGCCTCTTCTGTTATCTGTGACTGAGAAAGTAGGTCTTTAGAATGTTGCCAAGTAAGCTTAAGAAAAGCTGCTCAAAATAGATGTATTATAGCCCCAAAATAGCATGCATTAAATTGACGTCTTGTACAAACAACCAATGTATGCTCTTGGGACAAACACACACTCTAGTTAGATCCCCCAGTATGTAAAATCACTCCTTATCTACCGCTTCAATTTATTCAGTCTTCAGTTTCTTGGTCCTTTTTCATGAACTTTGGTGTTGCCCTGTAATCTGGAAGGGGTGTTATTTTGATGATATTTCTCAGTTATGCTTAGGACATCAAAAGATTTATATGGAAGTGCATTCTGAGTGTTTTTAGATAGCTAAAGAAATAAAATACAAATATCAGCAACAGAAAACCGAAGGATTATTATTGGTTTCAGTTAAAAATGCTAAAAAATATTGTGATTGGAAACCACTGCACTATGAGCTTAGATTTCTTTAGAACCTTCTGAACCACACAACTTCATTTAACAAAGTGAAGACTGCTCAGCCATTAAGCCTGTTTAGGAGATAATAATGTTGCAATAACAAAAGCTATACTCGAAGTCAGACAGCTGTTTTGGGCTACTCCACTGTAGGAAATGATGGTGACCCTGGCACATCTGACTTAAAGTAATGAAAAATATTGTTGACTATAAATTGTAGAAGTAAAAAAGTTCAATTTTTCTGCATACCTGAGTTGATAGGCTGTAAACAAATTTACTCGGAACTTGACACAAACCCTTTTAGCAATTCCATGGAAATATTGCGACATTGTGAAAGGTTAAATTTACATATTTCTAGGCTTCCTAATCAGTTCACAGCTGATGCTTTTGAAGGTGATTATGCATATTTGACCATCCATGTATTAACTTTTAGGTTAAAGTTTATTACAAGGCCGTACTTTATAGTGTAACTAAATTCTTGTCAGAAATGACCTTTAGACTAATATACTTGCTCCATTTTTGGCAAAATCGGAGATGATTCTGTGATGGCAGATCACAAGAAGTATGGAAAAAATATGTGGAGAAAGGAAAAGTTTTTTATTGGTTTTTTTCTAAACCTTTCTCCCCCCCCCCCCCCTTTTTTTTCTTTTTTTTTTGTAGGTTGGAGAAGGTCTCTACTGTGCTGGACAGATTGCGCTTGTCCCTTGTATCATGCAACTTATCAGTGGTGGTATACAAACTGAGGCTAGAGTCTCCTTAAGCCATGTTGAGAAAATCCTTGAAGCCATGAGCCACAACACTGAACTCCACCATGTCCTTATGGCAAACTGTTATGTAACTGAAAGCAAGTATATTCCTGTCGCTCAGACTCTATGGCAGAAGAAATTAAGAGAACTTAAAAAGGTACCTGTAATATCAATTTTCTTCTTTCTGCTTTAAAAATAACAGTTTATGAAATGGTTTTTCTAAGTCTTGAGTTAATATCAGAATTTTCTCAGTGCATTTCAGAGGGGTTCAAGTAAAACTGATATAATAAGGTTTGATTGAGCTGTTATGTTCTGGCTCCTAAGTGGCTGTGCACAATTGAGAAAGAAAATTGCTTAATAGAAAGTTATATTCATCACTAACTTTGTCTTAATTCCCCAAAGCAAAAGTTAAAGAATTCTTTAAAAGCAGGCTTTTCCTACTGGAAAATTTTGAAAAATATTCTGTTTGAAATAGCTCTGCCCATATACTTTCTGCAAAAGGGGTGGGTAGTTTGTCTTTACTTAGGGATATTTGCATGAAAAATGGCCCTCTGCTTATTGCTGGTTATTTTTCACCTGAACTCATAATAAGACCAAGTTCCATTTCATTTTGAGTTAGTAGTGACCCAAAAGGTTTCATGTCAATATTATAATTTTATTATGATTATTTTCATATAATGATGATTTGATAGAAATCTAACATTGACAACAAAGTACTTTTACAAATATTAAATAATTGTTGCAACATGTATGGGTGGTAGATAAAACCCATTTCACAAATGGCAAAACTTAAGGTCATTTAGTTATTGTTACCATGAAGCACTCCTTGAAGATCTAATACAATGTTCATTGCTTTAGTCCAGCTTGAAGGTCACTAATGCTAGCACCACAATAACCAAGTTACTTTTGGAGAAAGAAAAATAAATCTTTCTTGATAGCTGAAGATGATGGTTTTGGTGTCTGTTAATGAAAGTGTAAGATCCTGGTTGAGCACACTTGTCTTGAGAGTGGTGAACTGAGGACAAAATTAGGACATATCCTGTGAACTGAGGACAAAATGATTATCTTTACCTGTTCTTCACTATACTTCCTCCTCCTTTCAGTCTTCATTGAATATAATGACACCTCACTTCTTTGGCATGCTCATGTTTCCTTCATGTACTATATAAGAACAGTGGCAAGACTAACCTTGCAGGACACCACACGTGTGAGCAGCCTTGAGACGGAAGAGCAGCTGACAAAAAATAATTTGGGAATTTGTTACACAAGCCAGTTTAGGGTCATTTCATCAACAAGAATGGATGTTGTTATGTTCTTAACTAAAACAGATAAAAGATTGAGAAACGGTGGCATCAGCTACATAGTGAGGTCATCCACAGATGTAGCTGATGGCCATTTCTGTGTCATCTAGTTCTGAAGCTAGATTTGAAGACTCTTAAAATAAAAACATAAGCCAGACGTTTCTGGAAACAGTTTCCTATTAAGCACCACAATGATTTTACCCAGGAATAAAGGGTTCAGGTACTGTATTTTTTTCTTTTATATTCCCCTGGATGATGCAAACTTCTCTGAGTCTGGGACACAGATGTTGCCTTCGAACCAAACTGAATGATGATAATGGTTCTGCACTGGAAAGTGTGTGCATTAAGGACAGCATTTTGTTTCTCCTTTCTATTGCATTTTCTCTTTCTATGTCGTGTCCAGTTCAAAAGCCTTTGGACACCTTCTTGCATCATGACTTGACAGTTTTCTATTCCAGACAAGTAAAACAATCAGCCAAACCAAAAACATTCTTGTTCAGCAGATTTTTCTTCCCTTCAATCTATGACCGAGACAGGTGTTAATGAATAGCAGCCCTGATACCAATAAGCAAGGCACAAATTGGAATTATTTATTTTCTTCCATACTATGAAAAAGTACTTTGTCTTATTGTCCAATTAAACCTATCCTGTTCAGAGTTAATTTCTTTCAAACCACAGATTTAATTAGATTTTTAAAGGGCTTTCTAAGCTCTGTTGTTGAATGTTATAGATTTAATGGAGAAGTAATAGTTTATTATGATTATTGAGGTATTTTTATTTTTCATTGTTCCTAAATTATATGCATCATATGTCTCAAACCGCCAAAGGCTTATTCTGAGCTTCAAAAATTATTCTTGCACATATTTCATAATATTCTTCGACAATTTAGATCGTAATAAATCTTCCCTTAAAACATTCTTTATATTTGATGTCAATAATATAGAAGGGTAGAAATGGTAATACATAATTTGTCTAGACATAAACAAATTAGGTCTAAAGTGAGGGACTGTCAAGAACTGTGTGGGTGTGCATCTGTCTATTTACATGCATAGTAATGGTTTACTCATAGAAAGATGATAATTTAGAACATGAACTTGAAATCAGTATAAGCTTGTTATCAGTAAGGACTACAGGATCGGTCCAAGAGTGCCTTTTAGAAACTTTTTCAATAGAGTGTCTGTCTTATCTTTTCAACTGCATGCTGTTTAGGGAAAGGAGTATTCGGTACATGGTTTAGCACATTAAGGCATTGATCCTCTGGCTACTGTGGTAATCCAAATACAGCAATGATCCATTTCACTTAAAGGAATTCCATTTATTAGGTTTTCTCCTCTCCTTTCATCCTACTTTTTCCTTACTATTAGTTCATTAACGTTCATCAAACGCCTCTTCTCCGTCTTACCAATTATGAGACAATTTATGGTTCCATCTTCTAAAAGAAAAAAAGGATCTATCAGCCAGTGCAATTAATAGACCAATTTCCTTTCCAGGATTCTTTGTTTTCTGATCTGTAAAGATGAAATAAAACTTTGAAAGCTCTTAGCTTTTGTTCTGTTTTGCCTATACTTTTGCCATCTCTCTCACACACCAGATAGAAAGCAGAAGCTAATGTATGGGAAAATAAGCAGTATGGATGATGGGGAAGAAAGCTGTATGGATTTTTTTTTAAATGCTCCAGAGAAAACCTAGTCCTGTCACAGCTAGAAATGTGTCCAGGTGAGCAGAAGACAATCTCAGTTGGCACCAGCAGGGGGTATTCATTATCCTCTCTAAAGCTATATTGATAAGCACAGAATCAACACCTTTTCTTTCAGACACTTTGGGTAATTTCAGACGTTATGATACCACAGTCACCCACAGTGAATCCCCTGTGGTGGCTGTTCATACCGTAACGTCTGTTGGGATTCCCGCCAGATGTTCACCCCAGTGAATACCTGGCGGGAATCACATTGACCACACGTTCAGACTTCCAGCTGCCCGGAGGTCCGAAAGTGTGGTGGGATTGGGCCCCAAGCGTGGTCGGATTGGCCATGATCTGGGACGAGCCGCATGTAACATCTGTTACCTGCAGCCCGGCCGGATCGTGGTCCTGGCCACAGTCTGGGATCGAGTGCAGCGGCCGGATTGGCCACTGCACCCACCCATCTCTTGGAAGGCAGGTAGCCAGGGGAGCGCGGGGGGGCGGGGCTGTGCGGCCGCACGCTGCACCGCACAGCCCCGCCCCCTCCCAGATCCCCCTCCAGAATCAAGCCGGCACATCTCAAGGACAGCCGGCCTGATTCCTGACCAGGATCCGAAACGGATCCTGGTCCGTGATTGAGCATAGCGGGCCTCCGGGCCCATCACTTCTAAAATTACCCTGAGTGCTCGTCCTTCACATCAGCTCTGCAATACTGCCTGACTTCTCAACTCTCCTGAAAATTCCTCACCTGGTGAACCAGTTAGTTTAGACTCTGCTGATGCCAAGTCTGGTTGAGATTTCCTTCTTAGCCTTTTAGACTCCATGCTTCTAATCCCTCCCCAGGTAATTTCCTACTTGCCCATGCAGTTGACACAGATGACTGAGATTTCTTATCTCTTCACAATTCCTGTTGTCCGCAACAGACACCAGTCTTGTGAGCCTTCCCTGTTTGTCCGACATCTCTGGTCTCCACAATCAAAGCCTCAGTATCAATCTCTTGGAATTTTAAACTTTAGGTCCTTTTCACACAGGCCAGTGGTACGGGGGGAATGGGTGGAAGCTGCGGTGGGGGTGTGGTGCATGGACAGCCCGTCTCCACCCATATCCATGCATGAAACATCTGCCATTGGCACCCATTGCTCCGTTCATGGACAATGGGTGGAGGCTGGTGGAGCGCAAGAGCACACATGCACCCTACCATGGCGATTGCACAGATGCCCACCGCCTATGCACCCACATGCAAAAAGGTTTTTACTTAATCTACAGTCCTGGGTATTGCCATCAGTTCCTCATGAAGTGTGACAACCCAATAACTTAGGCCTTTACAAATAGGCAGAGTTTGCACTGCTGCCTTGATTTTGGGGCTTCTAGGTAGAATCTCAGTTTTCCTTTCTGATCACTTATACGATGGCCTCAGACAAATGGATCCCTCACCTCTGTTTTCAGTTTCTGGACTACTTGTTATAATTGTTTTCCTTCCTCCTATCAGCAAAATGGTACTGTTCCTATTTGTGATTATTTGATTCCAGGGCGTTGAAAGCAGATGAATTGCTCCTGTCTCCCTCTACCCCCGATCTCTAATATAAATGATAGTGGGGGAAAATCTTACAGGACAGACTGGCAGTAGACTTGCTTTGTCTCTTTTCCTATCCCCTCCTACATCAGCCTAGCAGTGACACATTCCTGACAACATCTTAATGACAGGGTTCTCACATCTAAGCTGTTCTCCCACCTGGAACACCTACCAGTGGCAACATGGAGGCCAAGTGGTACAGACACATAACCAAAGCACTCCTAGTTTTTAAAAAGGCAACCATTTGTTGTGGAGGATGCAAAAAGGAGATAAGTTACCATGGCTCGAAGGACTGAAGTCTTATCATACAGAATACCCAGGCCATTCTGCAATAGAGTTGGCTAAAAAGAGATTTTACTGAAACAGTATAACCAGATCTATATGATTTTTTTTATGATGGTCGCTTGGTCATCTCCTCACGTTTTCCTCTGCTATTACCATTTTTTTCTATCCAAGTTTTCTTACTGTTTTCAAGCCACTAATCCCATTTTTTAACTTTTGTGTCTAACCTTCCCTTTTTAGGGAAGGTAATTGAACGGGTGGTGGCTCGTCAGCTTAAGGTGCATCTGGATAGCACTAGTTTTCTTGATCCCACACCGTTGGGCTTTCGTCCGGGGTACGTCATGGAGACAGCGTTGATGACTTTGGTCAATGACCTCCTAGTACAACTGGATAGGGGTCGTATGACCCTCCTGGTTCTACTGGATCTATCGGCGGTTTTTGATACCACGGACCATAAGACGTTGGTGACCCGCCTGCGCGACCTCACCAGGGTGAACAGAACTGTATTGCAATGGTTCTGTTCCTACTTCGCAGGTAGATCACAGCAGGTGTTGCTAGGGGGCTGTACTTCATCCCCTGAGGCGCTCTCATGTGGGGTTCTGCAGGGTTCCATTCTGTCCCTTCTCTTGTTCAACGTGTATATGAAGCCGTTTGGGGAGGTCGTACACAGTTGAGGGGTTCATTATCACCAATACACTGACAATACCCAGCTGTATTTATCGTTTTCAACTGACCCAGATCCTGCTGTCTCCTTGCTGTCCCGGTGTTTGGCTGCTCTGGAGGATTGGATGAGGTTGAGCCAACTGAAGCGCAATCCCAACAAGACAAAGGTGATGCTGGTGGGGAAAGTCAGTGATCTAGGGGAGGGGAACATTCCCATTATCAGTGGTGTTTGCCCCGTTATCGGTGGTGTTTGCCCTCCATTGGTTCCATCTATGCGGAGCCTGGGGGTGCTCCCAGATTGTCAGCTGCGCCTGGATCGCCAGGTATCGGCAGTGGCCAGGGGCACCTTTTCCAACTACATCTGGTGAGGAGGCTCCATCCATATGTCTCAGACTCTGATTTTGCCACCATCATCCATGCATTCGTCACCTCAAGACTGGACTACAGCAATGCGCTCTACGTGGGGCTGCCCATGGTGACAGTTCGGAAGCTACAGCTGGTACAAAATGCAGCAGCCCGCCTATTGACTTGGACAGGCCACAGGAAGCACATTCAACTAGTGCTTCAAGCATTGCACTGGCTGCCTATTGTCTTGCAGGCCTGATTCAAGGTGCTGCTTTTGACCGTTAAAGCCCTACACAGCCTGGGCCCTGCTTACTTGAAGGATTGCCTCACCTCCTGGGCTCTGGGGCGACCCCTGTTGTCGTCCAAGAGCGCCCTTCTGGAGGTCCCGTGCTGTCGGTGTGGTTCATACAGACAGGAGGGCATTCTTGGTGGCCACATCATCGCTGTGGAATGATTCGCCTCAGCGTGGATCTCCTTGCTTTCAGATGACGTTGTAAGACCTGGCTCTTCTGTCAGGCATTTGGCAAGGAGGAGAGGGGAGGGTGGCATAAGTTAATGGGGTGGGAGGGGATCTTGTGTACATATCAGAAGCATTTGTATTAGTGCTCTTTTTTATATTTATACTTACATGTTTATTTATATTCATATTTATATTGTGTATTTTTATATTTTTTGTATTTATAGTGTGTCTGTGTGTATCTCTCTCTCTCATATATATATATATATATATATACGGAAATAAATAAATATCCTGGAGTTTCATTTGGAAGTTCACACCCCCATTCGTTTATCCTATTGTCTATTACTTTGTTCTGTGAATCACCATCTGGAGTAGGCTTGGGCAGATCGGTACCTGTGTGTCTTGACTGACGGATCTTTTACCTTCTTGTTTCTATTCTAAAAGAGAGAGGGAGAGCTGGGTAGCATTGAAGAACAGAAATACAACAACAACAAAAAAACATTTCCACCAAAATTTAAGTTGAAGAATACAAATTAAGAGTCAGTTTGAAATTCCTTGTGTATTATTCTAAGAATACGCATATCTACTGTACTTTTTAAAATGTGTAAATTATGTTTGAACATTGTGTAAAACTTATTGTGGGTTTGAAAGCCACATCACTTCTAAGATCGAAGTTTTTGTAAGCTTAGAAAATGGACTAATTAAGCACTAGACCACCTATTTTTATTTTATTTTTTTATCTGTTGTGAATAATTAAAGATCTGTTATCCCATATGGCTCTTATTTCCAAAATTATATCAGAAATATAGAACTGTAATATAGTAATGATGGAGAAATATGATTTACAAATATACATTCATAGTACGATTAGAGTCATTGAATCATAGAATTATAGGGTTTGAAGTATAAATTGTCCAGCAGACTCGACTCAGCCTAGTATCCCTCAATGCTGGCAACTCTCTTATTTCCACTATGGGGCATAATAGTTAATTTGGAGTCACTTACTTCTGTACTGTTTAGACGATGTTTTGACTGTGTCTATAGTTGTTCTAAGTGTATGATTATTTTGTTTTTATATTTTTACTGTTTTAAATTTTGTTATGGCCTTCGCCCTGAACAATAAAACTTCGATTGATTGTTTGATAGGGTTTGAAGTGACCTTTAAGGTCATCTAGCCCAACCCTGTGCTCCACGTAGGATATCCTCTGCTTACCACATGGTGGAAAATCCAGCCAGGTTTTGAAAACACCTGAGGAGGGAGATTCCACAAACTCCTTAGGCCCACTTATTCTATTGGCCAACAGTTCTTGCAGTTAGGAAACTTTTCCTAATATCTAACCAAAGTCTACCAAATCCGGTCTACATCCCCTCCCTCTCATTCTTCAGGTCTTCCTTGTTAAGCATCTAGTCACATCGTACATTTCTTGAGAAGACCAAGGTGAAGTAGTATTGAGCAATTCAGCCTTCTGTGCATCAAATGTTAACAGAGCACCTTCCCTTTTTATAACTTCCTAAGTCTTTCTCTTGCTTTCAACATACTGATAGAACCTTGTCTTATTGTTTCTGGCAACCTTTGCTATCCATTGTCAGCACTTTGCTAATCTCTCTCCTTCCTTTTCTGAAAATTGTGAACTCTATCATTTCTTGAACACTTACTCTCAAGGTGTCCACACTACTTAGCAGTCTCAACTAATTCCTGAAATCTCCCTAGTGTTTATATTTCTATATTTTATAACCTAAGTATATTAATCTAAGAAGTGCAATGCTGTGTCAGACCAATGGGGAGGACATAGCTCAAGTGGTAAGAGCACATACATTGCATGTATAAGGTCCCAGATTCAATCCCCGGCATCTCCACTTTAGGATCTCTGGTAGCACGCCTGGGGGAGGCCTCCACTGGGGGCTTGGAGGAGTCTCAGGTAGCATGCCGGGATGGCCTCTGCCGGAGACCCTGGAAGAGCCAGATTTGGACTCGAATTTGAAACCCCTGCTGCCATGTCAGGTTGTGACAATACTGGGCTAAGATGGACCATTGGTCTGACTCAGTTAGGCAGTTTAGTTTAATGTTCTGTTGAGTCCAGCATCCTTCCTCCAACAATGCCAATCTCAGTCGCTTGGGAGAAGTACCCAACAGGTCACATTGGAATGATCCATTCCTGGTTGTTCACTCCCAGCTCCCAACAGTAAAAGGTTACTTTTACTTTCTATTATTTGTTTTAAATCTGCTGCCAGTTAGTTTCCATGGAGTGTCCCCTAGTTCTAGTACTCTTTGAGAGAGTAAATAACTGTTTCCTATTAACTTGTTCCACACTGCTCATGATTGTATAAACTTCAATCATATCCCCTCTGTCATCTCTTCTCGAAGCTGAAAAACCCTAACCTATTAAGCCTTTCTTGGTATGAAAGCTGTTCCATACCCTTTTTTATTTTTGCAGCCCTTCTCTGTACCTTTTCTATTTCTACTATATTTTTTTTTGAGACAGGGTGACCAGAACTGCACAGTCAGGTTTTGTTATGGTTAAGGTGGAGTTCATTCCATCAGTATAGGTTCCCCCTTCCCCAGAAAGTTTCTCAGTTGCTAATGAATCTAAAGTTCTCCTAAAACAGTGTCAAGCCTAATCAGTACTTGGACAAACCTCCATAAAAATCCCAGCTATTTATTTATTTATTTATTTTATTTATGTTTGTTTGTTTGTATTTTTATCCCACCCTTCCCAATAAGGCTCAGGGTATCTTACATCATATAAAACATGTAAAAATAGCTTTAAAAACCAAACAAACAAACCCTGTTGTAGCTGATGTGACACAGTGACCATGGGTTCAACTATGAAGTATGCCCTAGTAAGGTGTTCAAATCATGAGTCCAGATTCCAATTCATGATACATGGATTTATTGACATTGTGTAGAATCAGACGTGACAATAGCATGCTGTGACCTGCTTTGGCCTGGACCTCATCTACATGTGTGTGCAGTCGTTGTCAGATGTTGGCCCGGGATTGCCCCAGGTCATGTCAGCGGCTAGCTGGGACTGTGACCTTGGAAAACCTCCAAGGTCACAGTCATGATTAAGGTCCACCTGACCAGACCAAAGCTATCACGTCTGTTCTCAGGCCAGCATACCTGCCTGGGTCAGAGCCACCATGACTGGTCATCATTGGCCACCATGGCTGCTTGACATGGTGGGAGACAGGGTGCTAGCATAGCAGGTTGGCGGGGCCAGCCAGCTGCATGGTTGTGGTTCTCCCCACCCTCTCTGGGCCGTGTGATGGTGGGACAGCTGGTATGCTTGTTCGGCACCCTTCCCCAGACCATGTCCGCTGCGGTTTTCTTTCCTGAGCCAGGTTGGGCCCACACTGCCATCATGTGTTTCTACACATCCACTCCATCCAGGTTTGGGCTCTGCAGATGCAATTTGGTTAAAATTACATCAAGAGCAGTTGATTACATATTATACATAGGCAACTTAATACACATTCAGCAGTTACCAGAGTTTCTAGTCAAGACATTCCAGTCTTGACTATCAGTTCTTACTATTCTACCTTAGGAATTTTATGCTATGTCCTCCCCGGTACAGTACAGCACAGCACACTCCTAACTGAATTGTGTGAATTATTAGATCTCGAAGTTCATCCCAAGCTCGTCTCCTTGGTAAATTCTTAATTATTATTATTATTACTTATGTAGAGTCAATAGTGTACTTGCTGAGGCGGCATTCCTTTCCCAGTTCTCGCTTCAGTTGCCAAGTATCTTTGTCACAAACATGTGTAACTCATGCTAACCACTTCAGAGTGCCTATATGCTTGTGCTATAAGTCACTATATGCTTGTGTTATTTCATACGTATGATCTTGTACTATACACCATCCGAGGTTATAAGCCATCTCTCCACAACACACCCAACCTTTTCCCTAATCCCCCCTCCCTCCAATCCCACCCAGCCCTGCCTGAAACACCTGGCCAAACAAAAAGGTCTTGCATCTCTTCTGGAAGATGAGTCGGCTTGGGCTTAGATGGTTCTCCAAGCGGAGGGAGTTCTATAATTGTTGGGCAGCCACCAAGAACACTGGTTGTGAAAACTTCATGGACAGATGGTACCTGCAAGAGGGTGCTCCAAACCAACCTCAGAGGCCACGACAGAATACAACGGAAGAGGCAGTCTTTACGATACTTGGGGCTCAAGCTGCTTAGGACTTTATAGGTCAAAACCAGCACCTTGAATTGTGCCTAGAAAACTATTGGCAGCTGGTGCAGACTCAGGAGCACTAATGTAATGTGCTTCCTGTAACCCGACTCCAAGAGAAGATGGGCTGCCATGTTCTGCACCAACAACAGGTTCTAAGCAGTCATCAAGGGCAGCCCCATGTAGATAGAGAGCATTGCAGTAGTCTAGCCTCGAGGTTACAAAGGCATGGATGATGGTGGCCAAATTCCAATCTGATTTTTTTAAAAAAGGTTGCAGCCTTCTCACCAGATGAAGTTAGTGAAAAGTGCCCCTGGCCACCGCTGCAACGTGGCAATCCAAGTGCAGGAATGGATCCAAGAGCATCCCAATTTTGCAAACCTGAGTGACTAAAGGAGGCCAAACCCCATCAATAACACCAATAATAGGGGTTCCGATGACACCCTGGTCACAAGGCTACCCAACCATCATCACTTCAGTCTTGTCTGGATTCAACTTCGATCGGCTTGCCCACATCCAGTCCCCAACAGCTGCAAGGTGCTGGATGAGCACCAAGACTGCAGGACCTGGTTCAGATGAAAAAAGAGATAGAGTTTGGTGTCATCAGCATACTGATGGCACCTCACTCCAAATCTCCATAGAGTCTCACCTACGGGCCTCTAATGCACATTGAACAAGAGTGGAGACCAGATGGACTAGCTTCAATTGGCTGTGGGACCCCACAAAGGAGCTCCTGAGGGGACGACGATCCACTGTCCATCACCACCCTCTGGGATCTTCCAGCTAGGAATGTGTGGAACCACTCATGAGCCCCTGCCAGGTCCCACAGTCATGTCAACATCACTCCATGATCAGCCGTATCAAAGACCACCAAAAGATCTAGCAAAATAAACAGGGAATGGTTACCCCAGTCAATTTCCAAGCAGAGTTTGTCAACCAAGGCCTCAAGCGCAGTCTCAGTGCCATACCCAGAATGGAATTTAGACTGACATGGGTCCAGTTCAGTTCATTTATTTCTAGAATAGCCAAAGGCCATTGCCAAGACACTTAATACGTAAATTACGGCGTGGGTCCAGGAATCCAATAGCATCAAAATGTGCCTGAAGCTGCAAGGTGACCACCCATTAAGTAGTCTCCCCTAAAAAGGAAAGATTAGAGACGGGGCAATAGCTCACAGTGAAAACACTAAGAGATGGTTTCTTGAGCAGGGGTCTGACGACCCCATCCTGCTCTTCCAAAGGGAGGCATTGACAACCTCGTCCAACAGATAACTCACTGGGGCCAGCAATGGTCCCAATGTTTCCCTGGTAACTTTCACCAGCCAGTATGGAGCTAGATCTAATTCACAACTGGTTGCCCACATCACCCCAAGCACTCCCTCTGCATCAGTGGGCAAGACTAATTGAATTGTGTTGTGACTTGTTGCATATTCTTTCCTCGAGTCAGTGTTGAACTATTGATCCAAAAAGTTGTTAATTGGAAACTCTAGCATTGGAGGTACTGACTTCCATATGAAACACAAGGCTTAAGATCCTGAGCACTTGTGTTTATAAAAGATCAAAGGACACTTCCCCCCCCCCCCCCTTTAAAAAAAAGGAAAAAAAGAATAAGGAAGTTAATCTCAGTTTTCTGGCCATATTTCAGTTGTAATTTAGTTGACTATAATATTTCTTCCTTTTCTTGCTGCAGAATGGGCAAGGTCCCAGAAGACTGGAGAAGAGCAAATAATGCCTATTGTTAAGAAAGGGGGAAAGGATGATCCAGGGAATTATAGACTAGTTAGCCTGTCTTTGGTACTTGGAAAGAAAAAACAATAGATTTATGAGCAGCTTGAGGAAAAGGGAATGATAACTAGTAATCAACATAGATTTGTTAAGAACAAATTATGCCAGACCAATCTAGTTTCCTTCTTTGACCAGGTTACTGGCCTAGTTGATAAGGGGAATGCAGTAGATGTAATATAGCTCAACTTCAGCAAGACTTTTGTCAAGGTCCCACATGATATTCTCATACAAAAGATGGTAAAAATTATTTATTTATTTATTTCAATTTATATGACACTACCCCACCAACCCTGCTAAAACAGCTCGACAACCGCATCCTGCCCTTCCAAATTGGAAAGGGCTGGACGAAATTACCATTAGGTTGATTCACAATTGGCTGAAAACATACAGCAAGTAATAATTAATGGAAATCTGATTCAAAGGAAGTATCAAATGACCTCCCGCAGGCATCTGTCTTGGGCCCAGTCCATTTCAATATCTTCATTAAAGAGTCCCGGGGTGAAAGAAACAAAATGAGATTTAACAAAGATAAATGCAAACTATTTCACAAAGGAATGAAAAACCAGAAACACCAATACAAAATGGAGGATAACTGGCCAGGCAGGGAGCACTGGAGAGAAGGATCTGGGAGTTAAGGTGGATCATAAATAAAAACAAGTCAGCAATGCAATGCTGTTGCAAAAAGGGCATATGCCATTTTGGGTTACATTAACAGGTGTATTGTATACAAGACACGTTGGATGGTTGTGCTGCTTTATTCAGCACCAGTGAGATATCACCTGGAATATTGTGTCCCATTTGGGGCATCAGAGGAGAGCAACTAAGAAGGTAAAGGTTCTGGAGAACAAGACATCTGAGGTAAGGCCGAAAGAACTGTGTATTATTCAATCTAGAGAAAAGAAGACTATGGGCGACATAACAGTTTTCCGATATCTACAAGGGTGGCACAAAGAAGATGTTGTCCACTATCACAGAAGGCAGAGCAAGAGGAATGGACTTAAATTGCAGCAATGTCGATTTTGGTTAAATAAAACTTCTTAGCTGTCAGAACTAATGTGCAATGTAATAAGCTGCCCAGGAAAGCCGTGAAATTTCCTTCCCTGGAGGTTTTCAAAACCTGGCTGGACAAGCATCTGTCCGCAGTGCAGTAGACAGGGATATCCTACCATGGAGCAGGGTTTGGACTAGATGACCCTTGAGGTAACTTCCAGCTCTGTAAAATTCTATGATCCTATGTAAATTTCTGCGTATTGTAGCTGCGTTTAACTGAACAGCTACCACATGCCAGGTTCCTTCCTGAAAATTGCTGATTTTCCATAAGGAATGATCCCTTTCATATTCAATTTGTTGGATGAGTTGAGAGATAGTTGAGGCTAACAATAAATGTGCTACTCATGTTTGTACATTGTATTTCTTTGTCTCATTCACTGTATGTCTTTACAAACTGTAAACTCTTAGTAAAAGGAAATGTGTCTCTCCATTGATCTGTATATCACCCATCACATTTTGGAATCTACTATAAAATAAATTATGATATATGGTAATGAAAATACTTTATAATAGCAATATGTGGGTTCAGATGCTAGGACTGTTCCTCACTAACAGTAGCTAACTTTTAAAGGTTTTTTAGTGTATAACAGAATTTCTAAAACTTTCCGTAGATTGAACTGACAGTTTTCCAATTAAGTATCATCTTGTGTTTTTCCTTCCTTCTCAACATTTTAATGACAGTGTCATGCAGTATGATGATTTTATGAGTGGTTTTGCTAACTCATTCATCAGAGTAATCAATAGAAAAAAAAATTAGCCATATGGGTTGCAGTCCACTTGTATTGGGTGGGACAGATGGCATTATTGATAGATGGAAGTATTCCAAATATTTATTGTACAATGGAATAACATAATTTGGGCTGTAAACATTATTTATTTATTTTATTTATTAAAGTATTTCACTAAGCCTGAATTGAATATGCCATTTGGGAGCAGTTCTCTCAGGATAATGTAGAGCTGCATCAGTTCAAGACAGCTCCAGGAGGAACTATTGGTGGATTTCCCAGCAGCACAATTGGACTATGCACACAGTTACACCATCCCTTTTGCCTTGCCAGCTCTTCTTAAGCAGCAAGACTATGGGCTTACCTTTTCCCTATCTCTCCCATCCAGAGGGAGGCATCTCACACCTCAGTGTACTGCAGTTCTTCCCATCCATGATCCTTGCATCTTGATATTTTCCACTGACCTTGAGCCAGGGGGTCCTATGATTGGGGGTGTTGTAAGTTTTCCCTTGTCATGGTCCAGTCATTACCTCCTGCAAGCCCTCATCCCAGCACACCTATGCCCCCGGTGGAGCGCAGGATCTATTAGGATGGTCCGCCCTCAAAGACTTATGGAGCTGATTGGCTTCCTGAATACTCTGGGGGAGTTGCCCGTAGACCTCAACAGCTGCCCCATCGATGACCTCATGGCCTTCTGGCTGGCCAGTTGGCTGAGGCCATCGATCAGGTGGCTCCCAGGCATCTCCTCCCAGCATTCCGGCACCACAGGTCCCTATGGTTTATGGAGGACCTGGGGTGGATGAAGCACGAGGGGAGACAGAGCACTGGTGGCACCGTACTCGCAATGAGGATGACCAGTTGCAGCATAGATAATTTTTGAAGGACTGTACCATAGCTGTGCAGGCATCAAAAAAGAGTTTCTTTGCTGCCATCATAAAGTCGCATCTGGCAGAGCTTTTCTGGGTGGTGAGGGGGTCCGGCCTGTCTACACCTGGAACTGGAATCATCCAGTGCCTGCTGTGACATGTTTATGGCGTATTTTGCAGATAAGCACTCACATTCAGCATGACTTTGACTCCACCCTTTTGGGGGCAGTGGAAGAGCCTGAGGTTAGAAATGCCCTGTCTGGTCATAAATTGTGGGATCAGTTTCAACTGGTGACACCTGCTGATGTGGGGGATGTGCTGGGGTCTGTTAGGGCCACTACATGTGAATTAGATCCTTGACTGTCCTGACTGGTGAAAGCCAGCAGGGAGATACTGGGGCCAGTTCTGCCAGGTGTGATTAACGCCTCCCGGGAGGGCAGGGTACTGGACTGCCTTAAGGAGACAGTGGTCCAGCCCTTGCTCAAGAAACCATCACTTGACATTGACTTGTCAAGTTACTGGCCTATCTCTAACCTTCCCTTTTTAGGGAAGGTTATTGAGTGGGCTGAGGGCCTGGCAGCTTCAGGCGCATCTGGACCACATCAGTTTTCTGGACCCCTCGCAGTCTGGCTTTCATCCAGGTTATGGTACTGAGACTGCGCTTGTGGCCTTGGTTGATGACCTGCATTTGAAATTCAACAAGAGGAATTCGACCTTGATGGTTCTGCTTGATCTGTCCACGGCTTTTGATACAGTGAACCATGAGGTGTGGTGACTTGCCTGCAGGACCTAGCTGGGGTAGATGGGACCATTTTACAATGGTTCTGATCTTTCTTTGCCGATAGATCTCAGCAGGTGGTACTGGGGGACTATCCATCATCCCCCAGAGACCTCACGTGTAGGGTCTCGCATTCTGTCCCCGCTTTTGTTCAATGTAAATATGCAATTGCTGGGGGAGGTTGTGCACAGGTTGAGGGTGCAGTGTCATCAGTATGCTGGTGACACTCCAGTCAGTTGTATCTCTCCTTTTCATCTGACTCCAAGCCCCGCAGTTTCAGTGCTTTCCCAGTGTCTGGCAGCTGTGGGGGATTAGATGAGGTCAAGCTTACTGAAGCTTAATCCCGATAAGACAGAGGTGATGTTCGTTGACAGGGTCAGGGATCTGGGGGAGGGAGGGGCACTCATCATTGATGGGGTTTGTCCCTCGTTGGCCTCCCAGGTACGGAGTCCGGGGGTGCTCCTCGATCTTCAGCTGTGCCAGGATATCTAGGTGTCAGCTGTGGTCAGGAGCACCTTCCACCAATTACATCTGGTGAGAAGGCTCCACCTGTATATTTCAAATTCTGACCTTGCCACCATCATCCATGCATTTGTCACTTCAATGCTGGCCTATTGCAACGCGCTCTACATGGGGCTGCCCATGATGATGGTCTGGAGACTGCAACTAGTGCAGAATGCGGTGGCCCGCTTGCTAACAGGGACAGGTCTCCATGAGCATATTACACCAGTGTTCAGTGTTCTGCACTGGCTGCCTATAGTCTTCCAGATTCAATCCAAGGTGCTGGTATTAACCTATAAAGCCTTAAACGGCCTGGGCCCTACCTACCTGCAGGATCGCGTCACCCAGTCCCACGGGTGATGCGGTGATCCTTTGCTGGTGATCAGAGCTTCTTGGTTCCTGTGATCTGGCCTGTGCGTTGGTATTTGGAGAAACTGTGGTTTGTTAGAATCCCTTCCCCTTCCCTGTTCCTGTGTGAAGAGTGCTGTGTGCGGTGAGTGATTGTGTTCGAGTGTGTGTGCTTCTGTCTTCCTTACTGTTGACCTTCCTTGCCTTCCTGTGTGTGGTTGCCCTAATCCCTCCCTGCTCCCCTCTGGGAGCAGGCTCCTGCGGTCGTCAGGGGACACCCTCCTAGAGGTCCCACGTTGTCGGCGGGTGACTCCCAGTGGGTGTCCGTCTCAGCCTGGATCTTCTCACATTCCAGCAGCATTGTAAGGCCTGGTTCTTCCGCCAGGCACTTGGTGGAGGAGATGCGTAAGGGGTTGGAGGGTGGGGCCTTGGTTAGTTTGTTAATATATTATCAGTGCACTGTTGGTTTGGGTTTTTTTGTCTTTTCATTGTTTAAACTGAATATTTTTGGATTTTATTGTATTTTATTGTATTGCTTATTCTGTGAGCCAGTCTGAACTGCCAGAGGCAGGAGGGATGGGATATTATAATAATAATAATAATAATAATAAAAAATCTTCCCACACCCCATGCATCTGCAGTATATCTGGATGCAGTCTGAATCAATAGCATATCCACCCTGAATTACTACTGTGTGTGAAATATGGCTTTACATGATTTCTACTCCAAACAAACATTTTAGTGCAGCAGTTGGTGGCTGGATTCTCTGAGTCAAATGTATGTTAACATACTCATACACAACCTCTAATGGCCTGCCACTAACATGTGCAATTTTGTTCTTCACAAACAGTAGATAAATAATTTAAATGATTTCATTGTCTAATAATAACGAATAATAATATTTATTTTATAGCGCCCCCTTCCTCCCCCAGGCAGCTTCACAACTTAAAATAGAGCAATATAAAGCAATATAAAATCCATTTAAAAATAATTTTAATGGGGAAGGTAAAGAGGGAGGAGAGAATACATTTAGGAAACCATCAGTGGATCCTAAAAGCACCTGGAGAATAAATAGGTCTCCAGGTTCTTTTGAAAGGTGTGGCGAATGTGGACTAGCAAGGGAAAACAGAAAAGAAGGAGGGGTACACAAACCCCACTCACAGACGCACCCTATTCGCGTTAAAGGAGCCTTCAGTATGGTGTATCGCTGTGTGGTCAGTTGTATGTGAAAAGGCACCTGACCCAGCCACCATTCATCAGGGGGCCTACCGGAGATGTCACGCCCTGGATTATAGTGATCGCGTACACACACAGAGGACCCAGGAGGGGAAACAAGTGAGGAGGGAGTAGGGACCCCAGGCCTTGGGAAACCCAGAGGGGAGCGGGGAGGGATTAGGGCAACCACACACGGGAAGGCAAGGAAGGTCAACAGTAAGGAAGACAGACGCACACACACTCAAACACAATCACTCACCACACACAGCATTCTTCACACAGGAACAGGGATGGGGAAGGGATTCTAACAAACCACAGTTTCTCCAAATACAAACGCACGGGCCAGATCACAGGAACAAAGAAGCTCTGATCACCAGCAAAGGAGAAAGCCGAATGGCCCTCCTTTTATGTGCCTTGCTCCAGACCCAGCCCTCGCTTCAGCTGCAGGAGCTCAGAGCGCTGCAACTGCCTCTCATCAGGTAATCGCTGCCCAGCAGACTGCAAGCTGGGGAAGGCAGCTGTCTCTCATCCTGCACTTGCTGGCCTAGCAGACTGCAAGCAGGGGGAGCCTCTACAGCCACAGGTACTAGGGGTGGAGTGCGACCTCCTGGGCACCCCAAGTCGCCCCCTCCTCCGCAGTCCCTGCAGGCCCCGCCCCCTCCATACCCTCACAAAAGGTGATGAGGGAGGAATGGAGACAAACATCTTGAGGAAGCAAGTTTCACATTGAGAAGTCCACCACAGCATAAGCCCAATCACCCACTGACTTATTTATTTATTTATTTATTACTTATACGTTTATCCTGCCCTCTCTCGCTTGAGAGCGACTTGAGGCATAAAACACTAAAATACACAAATAAAAATAATAGAAAAAAATATACAGTATAAAACAACCAATTCTGCACAAAACGTATGTATAAATACCCTCTATCCAAACCCATCCCACCCTCCCTCCCTCCCTCCCCTCCTTTGCCAAATGTCTGACGGAAGAGGTGTTACACTGACGGTGGAAGGCAAGAAGATTCAGGCTGAGGCGAACCTCCACTGGGAGAGCATTTCAGAGTGATGGTGTGGCTGCCGAGTATGTCGTCCAGTCCGTACTGACCTGCCTATATCGTAGAACATTCAGGACGGCATCCCCGGAGGATTGCAGGGGCCACCCAGGGCATGAGGCGATCCTTCAGATAAACGGGGCCCAAGCTATGTCAGGTTTATAGGTCAAAACCAGCATCTTGAATCGGGCCCAATAGACAGCCAGTGCAGTGCCCGGAGCACTGGTGTTATGTGCTCCCTGTGACCCGTCCCCATAAGGAGGCAGGTCTCTGCATTCTGCACTAGCTGCAGTTTCTGGGCCATCACCAACGGCAGCCCCACGTAGAGTGCATTGCAGTAATCTAGCCTCAAGGTAACAATGGCGAGGTCAGAGTCAGAGACATATGGGCAGAGCCTTTTTACCAGATGTAGTTGGCAAAAGGTACTCTTGGTCACAGCTGACACCTGCAAGTCTAGACATAGCTGCATATCCAGGAGCCACCCCCAGACTCTGCACAGATGGAACCAATGGCGGGTAAACACCCCCAATACAAGGGGTGATCCCCTCCCCCAGATCTCCAACCCCTCCCAGTAACATCACCTCTCACTGGGATTGAGCTTCAGTCGGCTCGACCTCATCCAATCCTCCACAGCAGCCAGGCACTGGGATAGCAACGAGACCGTTGGGTCTGGGTCAGATGAAAACAATAAATACAGCTGGGTATCATCCGCATATTGATGACAGTGGACTCATCAATTGGGCACGACCTCCCCCAACGGGGGAGGTACAACGGTGGGATCCACAAACAGCAGGTGGTTTCATTGCAACATAAGGTGCAATGGTGCAATTCACAAACAGTGGGTGGTTTCCGAGTGCAGGTAGCCATCAGGATGAGCTTCCAGGAGCAGGTCTCCAATCTAGCCAACCCTATACTATAAAGGGCCCTGAAAAACAGCAGCTCAATCTTATTTATTGATTAACATTTATACCTCACCCTTCCCTGAAGGCTTAGGACGGCTTACAAAAAAAAATACAATTAAAAGACATTTAAAATACACACACACACCCGGCTGCTTAGAGGAAACTCTAAACCCATTGATAGGTGAATATTCAGGTCAGAAGACAAGGCAAAGTCATAATCCAGTCAAAGTGTAGCTTAGAGTATCTTCATTCAGCTTTCTCTCCTGAGCAAAATGAGTCTAGGTGAGAACATCAATACTGTATCAATGTTGTGTATACTCAAGCTCTTTAGAAAGTAAACATTTTTTCTCTCTAGGCTCTTCATCACATGAAATGAGCTTCTTCTCTATTAGTGTTTTGACATTCCAGGCCTCAAGCATTAATTGTCAATCTTGATATCTCCTTTGGTGACAGAACTTGTGGTGGCTAATCTTTGGTACACAAATAGCCTACAGTTAGCCACAGGACAATCTGTATGTAGGTGGATTAGCCACTGGTTACAAAATCAATGGAGAGGTAGGAGGGGGGAACTATTGAGGCTGTAGGCGGGGGTGGGGTTGGTAGCATCAGCTGCAGCATCTGACCTCTTGGGGCCTGGTCTGGATCTGTTGCGTTCTAAAGGTGTTTTTAAACGTGGCGGGCAGATGGGGGGGAGGGAGGGAGGGGTCCATGAGCTGCATTGCAGGAGGGGGCGGGATATAAATTTGAAAAATAAATAAATAAATAAATGAGCGATGCGGAGAAGGGTCTGGGTGCGCCATATGTGGGAGGGTGCTTCACAAAAGCGGCCACACGCACAGCTGCCTTCCTATGCACCACCCAACCCAACCCCACATGGGGTACTCCGGCTTTTTGCTGAAAGCCCCATGCATGAGGGGACCGGAGATGCTTGGGGGATGGGTGGGAGTGCACACCACCTTGCCCCCTATGAAATTTAGATGAGACAGGCCCCACACAGAGAAAGGCAGTCCTTGTGTGGGGCTTTATCATTTTAAAACACCATAAGCCAGCCACCTCAGGCACATGTGCGGGCCTTCGGTGGACCTGCAAGGTTTCTTATTAGATATTTTAGCACAAGGTCTCCCAGATTATTAGTCTAGAAATCTGCAGGGAGTCAGTAGTGTTCCTGTTGCTGGAATAAAACTTATTTTCTAGGCACATATTTCAGTTTGCTATATGGCCTATTAGGGGCTTTTACGCATTACATTAGCCATACAGCTATGGTGCCAAATCATCTAGTCTGGCTGTGCACTGAAAATGTGGCAGCTGCTCCTTGACAAATGGGAGCAATTGCCCGTGTTTCTGGTTCCCACATCAGCAACATAACTGCTGAACAGCCCACCTGCAGCATCCGCAGTCAAACTGGGGCTGCTCAGGACAGACCAGGAGGTTGCTGTTGCTGTTACCGCTTCAGTTCAGCAGTTTGACAAGAGCATCCTGATTTTCCCACAGCAAGTCCAACCCAGCCCCAGTACTGGCCTCACCCCAGTCAGTGTCAGAGCAGGTGCTGATGTGGGCATATTGTGGAGGTACGGCAGTCAGATGTGCCACCCCATGTCCTTGCTGTGGGGAAGTGTCATGTGTGAAAATACCCTTTATCAGAATTGATGGCTTTTATAGAAAACATTAACAATCATGTGAAATATGTGATTTTAAAAAAATACATTACAGGATTTAACTTAGCTTAAAAACTTCACACTTAACCTTTCAGGAGTCAGTGATGATTTCCAAATGATTCTGCTTATTTCAAGATTGCTGTATTAAACTTGGGGCAAAAAATACAACCTTAGGCCCTGATCCAAGGTGTGGGCATGTGTGCCATACACATGCAATGTATAATTGTAATGTGTGCCGATGGTGTGCACACGGGGAATGCGTTTCACACATTCCGTATACACTGTGACCACACCATATGCATGCTGGGTGTGCCTGTGTTGCGCATAGCATGTACCCCTTGGATCAGCCCCTCGGTTGGCTAAACCTTAAGCTTTTACATGTGTACACCTGTACAAATCCCATCTAAGATGAAGTGGGTATAGTAGGTTTCAAAACCAGGTCTGGTTTTATTAGAAAATCTAGATAGGAATATATTGGGGGAGGGGGAGGGGAATATTATCTAAGTAAAAGACAAAACAAGCTATGTACAAAGAGTGGATAGCAGAGACTACTTCTTTTGAACTGGATTGGAAATGTTTACATTTCCATTAATTGTAAGATTAATGCCTTTTATGTTTAAAAGAACATGGCAATTTTGGAGGGGGAAGGGGCTCCAGTTTTGGACACCCCCCTCCCCTTTCCAGAGTAGATGATATAGTCATATATGTTTCTGCATGTTTTGCACTTTTATAATCAGAGGCTTGCAATAAAACTAAAAAAAAAAAAAGCTCTTGAAAATATGGCTGATTTTCTGGCCCCTTTGACTACTGTAGTAAAACAAATGCTAGTCAAAATCATCACCTTTTCCCCTGGTAATTAGAAAGATAACTGAAATGTGAAAAAGAGAAGTAAAGCATCATTATAAAGGTGTAAGATGACAGCTAGATTTAAATTGTGATGCATCTACATTGTTGAGATCTCCTACCGTTTAATTAATATAATTGGTCATGTTATTGAAAGAAAACGATCAGTTTGAAAAATAGTGCCACAAACCAGTATGTGGTCCTATCAAAAATTCAAGAGTAAGAAAATGCATGTCTCTATTTACTTCTTCTGTCACATCTGGTTTATGACATTTATTTTGCAGTTAGATGTTGTTTTGAATGTTCCATGTTTTCAGATATTAAAAGAGGTCTCTTTTTACAGCCCCATGTTAAGAACACACAGTGCATTCAAATAGCACAGTAGTAGTGGCTCTTTCATCTTGTGCCTAGTGTATTTCAGCTCCCCAAGGTTAGGATAAAACAAAGCTTTTGTATTCATTTGAAGTAATTGTAATGAGAATATTTAACATAGGTCAAATTCAGATAGTGGAACTCTGGAGGTCCATGGAAATATTCTGCCTTTTGACACTAGCCCACAATGGGACGTGAAAGGATAGCCACTCTTAAAAATAATAATTAAAAACATTAAAAAGTAAATAAGGGAGGTTTATAATATTCTGTTTGTAAAATTAATGGAAATCTGTGTCGATTGATGCATTTAAAACTTAATATAGTTAACAGAATGATGAAGTAGTCTCCATGACCTTAACTAAAATGTTGATTAGAAATTATATAAATGTACCTGTGAATAAAAATCCATTACCAAGTACACAATGCTCCAATCAGTATGAATAAAGGCTACCCTTAAAATTCATTTTATTCATGCTAAATATAAATATATAATACTTACAACTGTGTGTGTGTTTGCTTAATTCATGGAATGTATAAGTTGAGGTCTTCAGCTGTGCTGTGAAGGTTAGTGGAGCTATGCTGTTTTCACCTCTTATTTACAGAATAAATGCAAAGAATTTTGACTCCAATCTGAGATGACACCCTTCCAAAGTATTCCCTGCTACCCCTTCACTCGCCAGAGAAGTACAATAGCTTTACACTGTGTGTAACAAAATCCTTGCTTCCCTGGACTACAGTTCAGACAGTGTACGGAATTCCCTATCGAAGTGTTCAGGTTGGAAAACAGACTGATTCATCCAGACTGCCTCCTCTTAAGCTGCAGTGGTTGCTTTATATGAGTATGCCGAGTGATTTACTAAGGAGAGTATCTATGTTTGAGCCTGTCACTCTAATACTCTTAACATTAAGAAGAGAACATGAATTATAATTGCTGTCCCATTTGGGTGTGACGATACCTTGACCATGAAATTAGATTCTTTATTTTATTTTATTTATTTATTTATTTATTTATTTTATAGATTTTTACCCCGCCCCTCCTGCAAACAGCTTGGGGAGCTGTTTTACCCATCATGACTTGTGATAGCCATTTTCTCCTTGTATGGAATCTATTTTCAATGCCTCCTTATAGACGGTACAATGCCAGGTTGGCTGAAAAGTGCAAAATCCCCTTTTGCCTGAAAAACTACCACATGTCATTGGAAACCTTATACACAGTGCTACACATCTAAAACCTTTATCAAGGAAGGTTTATCAAGGAATTAGTGGGGCAATTAATCTCCAAGGGTTATTTCTGGAATAGGTAGTTCAATGCAGGTTCCTGGCCCAGCACGCTGAGCGTGGCTCCACAAAAATTGTGTTTCATTATGTTACCCACAGGGGAAATGAAAGCCATGATGCAAAATGTCACATTATCACGTGGCAAGCAATTTGAACAAACATTTAAATTGCTCATGCTGTTCCATGTTCATTCTGCCGCTCTATGGACTTTGCCAACCGGCTGGAGCCCATCAAGTAGCAGCATAAATTCCGACCATTGCCATGTACTTCCTGTAATTCTGTGAAATTTATTAACTGCTGCTCCCTGTAACTACCTAAATGTTCGAGCAAACATATCTCACAAGTGTCACTGACTGTTCAGGACTATTGCAGCTTCCAGCTAGTTGGCACTGCACCCCCTCCCCCAAGTGAGCACTATCATTCACAGCCCTCTCTCTTTGAAAGCCAAGGGTTTCCCACACTTTGTGCTTCTATGTGGATTCTCTCGGTGAAATGGGATTCTCTCCACTGCCAGACTTGAGGCCATTGGCTAACATTGTGGCTGGGCTGAATCCCCACCCGAAAAAAAGAACTTGCAAATTATGTCCATCACAACAGCAGCCTGGGTAGGACTCTAGGTGGCTCATATCATCCTCCTTACTATTTTTATGCCATTTTTTGTTGATTTCTCTTTCTTTTTTATTTATATACAGCTGTCTCTAAGAGAGATGCAAACACACAAAATCCAGCCTTTTCGTACATCAGCTACAGGTCTTTCTCCAGCACTTGCAAGGCTGGATGCAGCCAGATCCTATTGTCACTAGGTTCCCTGCACACACATTAAGGGGAAGGGGAGCGGTGCTACATCATGCCAATCCCAGACCTCCAGCCTGATTCCTGGGAGCTCTGGCTGCTTCTTTCCCCATCCTCCCTCTGACACCTGGGTGGTTGCTCTGTATTCCCCCTACCCCCCTCCCTCCCCCCCCAGCATGGGAACCAACAAATAATTAAGCAGTGCACCTTTCCAACCTCCCTCCCCCAACCCACTTTCAGAAGTGATGACTCCAAGTCCTCTCAGGAACTCTCAAGGTTTGTTCTCTCAAAGGATCTGGACTGACACCTCAAAGTCCCCATGTTGCTATGGTTTGGTCTGGTGGACCAATGTTGTCTGTCAGACCTCACGACGCAGAATGGGCCAAGATGCCAGCCACATAAGTGGGTGCCCATCTCTGCCCCATCTACCGCCCCTGGCCCAACAACTATTACGCCCCTAGCCATGACATGGCCACGTGGAACTGGAGCAAGTGGTCACCACTCAGTGCCCCACAGCAGATCTTGTACTGCGGTGGGGCAGAGGGCGACTGGGCAGACAAGCTGCCGTGCCTTGGGTAGCCTTACCCCATTTTGGATGAGGCTGCAGTATGCACTTCGTCCTCAGTCTTTTTTCGAGAATGCAGCGCGTAGCAGCCAGCTGCCAACCACACAGTGCCAGGAACATCTGGTGGCCACCAGCCACATGATGCACTACATCATGTGGTAAGACTGCCAGTGTGGTGTAAGGCTGCCCAAGCTGCAGTAGGCATCTTGTGTGGCTGCACCCAATGTTGACCTTCATAATTAATCATTTGTTTTTTAATTTATTTAAATTTAATTTCCACCCATCCCCTGGGCGCAGGGTGGGTTACAACACATACTAAAACACACACATGCATCTAAAAATCAGTAGAATCATTTTAAAAACTTCCTCAAAATCCTATCCCTGTCTTCCAAATGCTTGGACAAACAAGAAAGTCTTATATTGTCTCTTGTTCAACGTGTATATGAAGCCGCTGGGTGAGATCATTAGGTTTGGGGTAAAGTATCATCAGTATGCTGATGACAACCAGCTCTACCTCTCTTTTTATCCGATCCCTGCCCTGCAGTCTCGGTGTTCACCCGATGCCTGGTTGCTGTCAGGGACTGGATGAGGATGTGCCAACTGAAGCTGAATCCACATAAGACTGAGGTGATGGTGGTTGACCGGACTTGTGACCTGGAGGGGATAAGGACTCCTGTTACTGATGGAGTCTACCCCCTTCTGGTCACGTTCACAGCCTTGGGGTACCTCTGGACCCCTTGCTGCGCCTGGATTGTCAGATTGCGGTGATGGCCAGGAACGCTTTTCGCCATCTCCATCTGGTGAGGAGGCTGCGGCCTTTTCTTTCTGATTTGGATTTGGCCACCATCATCCATGCTGTCGTCACCTCAAGGCTAGATTATTGCAATGCATTCTATGTGGGGCAGCCCTTGATACCAGTTCGGAAGCTGCAGCTGCCTCAAAGTGCGGCAGCTCACCTCTTTTGGGGGGCAGGACCCAGGAGCACATTACACTGGCTTCCTATATCTTTCCAGGCACAATTCAGGGTGTTGGTCTTGACCTTTAAAGTCCTAAATGGTCTGGGTCCCACATATCTGAAAGACTGCCTGTCATTCCATGCCCCGTTGCGGCCCCTGCGATCAGCCAGGAGCGTCTCCCTGTGGGTACCGTCTGTTAGCCTTGTTCATACAACAAGGACTCAGGGAGGTGTTCTAGGTTGATGCACCATTGTTATGTCCCCCTGGAGGTTCATTTGAGCCCAGGTCTATGCATTTTCTGGAGACGGTATAGGACCTTTCTGTTTGAAAAGGCATTTGGTGGGCAGGGATAGGGGATTGGGTTGGTTTGGGGATTGGGGTATGGGAGTTTGGATTTGGAAATGTGGAACGGTTGGATTTGTAGGGTTTTTTGTATTGATTTTAATGATTTTACAACTTGTGAGTGACCCTGAGCTTCTGGGAAAAGGTGGCATATGAATTTAAATAAATAAACAATTAAATAAATAAATATTGTCCCCAGAAAATGCTCTGGCTTAGTGAACCTCCAAGGGAAAGGAATTCCATAATTTATTTATTTATTGGCATTTTTTTGCCGCCCCCTCATGCCCACGGCATCTTGGGGCGGCTAACAATACGATGAAACAATAAAATACATTAAAACCAACATCACAGCAGCCACTGACAACGCCTCTCTGCATGCCCTTACTGTATGAACATGGCACACTGAATGTATGTGCAAGAAAACACTTGCAGATGACCTCACAGGATGTGATGGAACATGGGGAATGGCCATCTTCAAGTAATGGATGAAAAATTGAGTTCTTTACTTACATGAGATCCATTAGAAATTAAACAGTTTGAGACTGGCTGAAAGTGTTTCTTCCCTTTGCTGTCAAGTATGGTAGCCATCAGTTTTTAGTTCCCTTGTAGAGGTAAGGGTCTTCTCCAGTAGAAGTCCAATAGAAGTACCATGGGAATCCATCTTATTACTACTATTTCAATTCACATATAGAACCTACAGTTGTAGTGAATTGTGTTGGTTTCATAGTTCCGGAGAAGATTCATCCATATAAGTTGGAAGTGAGGTTCTAGTTACCATTATTCTTTTATATACTGCCAGTAATGTACCTGGTGCTTTATAATTGTTATTAATGGAGACAAGTCCCTTCCCAGTAGGCTTATAATCTAAGATGGACAAGGGCCAGGGGAACACAGGGAGAGACAGACACACATATTCCCATTTTACAGATGGGAAACTGATGCTGAGAGGTTATGACTTGCCCAAGACCATCAAAGGAGTTCATGGCTAGGGCAGGATTAAAAACCCTGGTTTCCTCGGTCCAAGTCCAGCTCCTTATCCACTACATCACACTAGCACCTTAACTGATATTCCCTGTCCCTTTCGCTTTCCACTAGGTCATTTGAAAATGAGAAGAGAGAGGGGAAACAGTTTTAACTCATGTGAACTTTAGATTTCTGTGTTTGAGATTCTCTGTTTTTTGTTTTGTAATTTTGCCAATGTTGATGGAGAAGCAGAGCCCAACACCACATGGAGTCATTGCTGCTCCAGCAGTTTAAATGCAATTGTACCAATGGCTGCAGAACATATTGTTAATTTGAGTGTATTGTGCACCCAAAGCAGCCCTTCCTGCCTGGCTAATTCTCTCCCAAACAAAATCTGAGTCTTATTGCCACTGACTTTGCAAAGGCAAATTGCAAAGTAGAATTTCGATTCCTGTTTGTCTGCCAGACAAATAGTGATAAGCCATAATCTAAGTAAGAAACTCCTGGGAAAACACCTTTCCAGATGTACATTCTTCAAGCTTGATCTCTAATATAGACGTGTGTGTGTACGTGTGCATGTATGTACACACACACAGAAGTTCCAAATTTCATAATCTCACATTTCCCTTTGCTGGCTAGAATATAGAATTACATCCACTTCTTCACCCTGCTATTGCATCATATAGGCTCCAAAATATAACTCTGCATCTTCACTAATCTCCGTACTCTTAAATGCTCAAGCAAACAAATCTTTGTCATTTTCTCTAGTAGACTTCCAAGCAAGCACTCATAGTGACATAAATGTGAACTAGCATAATTTTGATGCTACTTTAAACCTTTGCACAGCAGTGTTAGCTGTTGACCCAGTAACATGTATGCCAGCTCAGCAGTGAATAATAACTTTAACTTCTCTGTGTTTTTCTTCTTAATCCATGAAGCAGAATTAAATGCTTTTGGCTCATATGATGCATTCTTGTAGCTCCCTGTCAGTCCCTGTAGTTGTGATTTTTCAAACAAATCTAGTCTTGGTTTTGTTTTAGTCATGTAGTTTAACAATAATATTATTGTCTACGTGTCTTTGTTTAGGTCTCGCACCTACAAAAATCTTTGTGGAAACATCCATGCTAATTTTCTGTTATTGACTTAAGCAGCCACCTGTTCAGATAGACAAGCCCATGTTTCATAGTCAAATAAAAGTACAATTTGGAAAACGAAAGAAAGAGGAAATATGAATAACAACTAAAAAAGAAAAAGTCCTAATTCTTCCATTTTTAACTACATTTAAAATTAGCCCTAGAGTGTTTACATGGAGGGGAAAGTATATACACACAGACAATACAAATCTTTGTATATATTGTGAATTGTACACATTGGTTCTGATCCATGATTTACTCACGTGGGCCAAACTTACCCCCTGCACATGCGCACATAGTAGGTGTTTTTAAATGAGCAAGGCTTGGAGGGGGTGGTCCTTGGTTACTGAGTGGCACAGCTGAGGAGCAGCTACTCAGGTGGAGTGAGTGGGGAGGGATTCTAATGGGTGGCTCCCAGCATGGCTACCTCAGCAGCCGCCTCACACTCCCCTGCCACAGACCATAGAGGAGTGGGAAGAGCACCAGGCTGAGCTTTGAAATTGACATGCCCCGGCCGTGAGCACTGGGGAACCAGACTTTCCAGCGCTTGTAGCCAGTTCCTGTTCCACACTTACAGTGTTCCACACTTACAGTGCCTATGAGCGTGGGACCTGTCTGCTGGCGTGGGTGACCACCCCAGTTCGTACGGACTGGGAATGCATGGCCGACTGTTGCCACATGCTTTTTTGGCTTGTCCCACATGGGGCACTCTGGATTTTTCAGCAGTGCCCTGTGAGTGGGTACTGCATAGCTCATGGGAATGCACATTCCCCCGCTCCACCTTCAGATGGGCAGTCAGATGAGTGGCTCCCGGGTGGCCATGCATGTGGTAGTAGCTTGTTTAAAAACACCCAGAGTGCATGCACATAGTATCCAAGCCAAAGTTCCCTGCCTCCCTACTCTGCTGCCACCTTGCAGAGGGAGAGACAGGGGTGTACTGACAAATGCACATATGGGAGGCAGGGAACTTTGCCTCCGGCATTATGCGCGCACACGTGGAATAATTTCTTATTGCAATCCTAAGCACACTTACTTTTGCTTATTGCAGTCCTAAGCACACTTACTCACGTGTAAGCCCCATAGAAATTAATAGAACTCATAAATAAGTCTGTTTAGAATTGCAGCATATATTCTAGGATCAAAAAACCTTTTCTTTAAGAGAGGAGTTAAGGCCCTTACAAATTCAGTTGTGCTCCAAAAAGCATGAAAATGATAAGTTAAGGCTCCTGCCTTAACTTGTATGCCATGTAAGCAGTAAAGACATTGTTCAGTCTTTATATTTTGCTTGCTTACAACTTAAGCTCCATGCACCTACATTTTGCCTTGGTCTTTCAACCCCAATCTTCTTCCTTTGCAGGTTGGAGGCAACTCTGAAACTGGGGACAGCAGCTCCTGCCCACCCTGATATTATGGACTTGATCCCTGTCTCCACTATAGCCCATACATACAATTTCCCCAACCCTGTCTGCTCCCTCAGGCTTGTCCCTGAATACACATCACCCATCTCTGTCTTCTCCCCCTATATATGCCGCCCAGCACCTGGGTGCCCCTTCCCCATAATCACACTGCTTCCCACCCCTTGCTGACTCTGAGCCTTGTTTCCCTCCACCCTATATATGCCATCCCAGCATCTGGCTGCCCATTGCCCATACACACACTGCTCTTTACCCCGGTTGCCCCCAGTCTTGTCTGCCAGCACATACCCTACCCATATGCAATACTTGGATGTCCTATTGTCCAGAACTCAACTGAAAGCACATATGAAAAACATACAAACACTTCACCCCCATCCCTAGTTGTCCCCCAAACCTTGTATCTGAATACACATCCCCATCTCTCAGCCTTCTCACCTCATATATACCCCTCCTCAGCACCTCATGCACCCTCCCCATATGAACACTGCCCCTGGCTGTCCCACAGCCATGTCTGTGGATACACATCACCCGTCTCTCAGGCTTGTCCCCACCATATACACCCCTCCCATCACCTGTCTGCCCGATACATACACTTCTTCCCACCCCTGCCTGCCCCCAAGCCTCATCAGTTCATACACATCACCCATTTCTCAGTCTTGTCCCTCGTAAACACTCCCCCAGCACCTGGCTGCCCTCTCCCTGTCAGACCCACTAGCATTCTCCCTCTAGCCCAACCCAACAGCTTGCTCCTGTAACCCACAGCCTGCTCCCACCCAACCCTGCAGCCTGTTCCCTTCCCCCTCACCTGACCCCTCAGCCTGTTCCCTTCCTCCACATATAACAACCTCTGCACATATATCCTATGCACAGATACCCATTCTCTTCTCTATAAGAGGGTAGAGGGACACATACATAAAATGTCCGCATGTTTGTTGTATGTATAATAACCTCTCCACATATATCCTGCGCATATCCCTCTCTGCCGACACTTCCACAGCCTGAGCTACGCTGCCCTGGGATCTTGACAGAACTCACACAGCTGTGGCCATGGAGTGGTGTCTGTCGTGGGTCCTTTCAGCTGCCTGTAACAGACAGGCAATCTGAGCAGATCATCATGGGTGGGTCAAGGCCAGCGCTACCAGCTTCCCTTCCATCCTGCCAACACTTGCAGACCCCTTGCAGATTGCAGAAGGGGCTGCCATGGCTGTCTTCAGCCTGCCTGTGACATCACAGGCAGCCTCTAAACATATACATGTTTTTATACGTATTACATATAATCCACGTCCATCCTGACATAACTTAAAAATCTCACGCTCTCCATTGGATAACATAGGAACTTCAAAGCATCATAACTTACAAACTACATGAAGGATTTTCAAAATCTAAAGTCAGGAATGGAATACGATGAACACTTTATTTTTCTGACACCTCTACATGTCAACATGGATAACGTAAAACTAACTTTTATGTGTCAACAGAACAGTCACGAAAAACAGTGCTGCCTCCAAAATTCAAAGTCCTATAACTCAGCCATTTCTCAACTAATCGTTCTGAATTTTGGACAGCTTCTGGATCTGCATTAGATCCCGATCTCTCACCCAAGTGCCCCCCCCCAAACAAAATTTCACAGTGATAGGATAAATCATCTTGATTTTATAACAAGTAGAATGTGATTTTAATGGATAGTGCAAGTTGTTTTAACTATAGAGCTGCTCCCACAGTTCTGTAATAATATATAATAAAACAGGCTAACCTTATAATTAGATATTCTGTAGAATGCCTTGAGAGTATATGCCATTTCAAAAATTCAGTGTTCAGACTTATGAATGTTTTTATGCTGTGTAGGTGTATTATGTAAATGACTGATTATGGACAAAGACTGTCTTTAGACAAGTGCCTCCACACCCATCATGCATGTTGCAAGGCCGCATTGGCACCCTGTGCAGCCCTGGAACATACATGATGGGTAGGGGAAGCGTTTGTCTAAAAACACTCAAAGTATAGCATTCTTTCTACACATTGCCTAGGTATAGTAAAAGTTTAACAGATACATGTCCATCTAATATAGCATATATAACTGTGTGTATGGCTGAAGATATTTAGACTGTTGAATCAGACTGCTAAATTCAAGGGTCAAAGCTCCTTCACTGAAAATGTCTCACTCAATGTTTCCCTGATGCTCCAGTGCGGGAAGTGTTATCAGTGCATGAGCTTACTTTAACTGCTGTGGTACCTTCGAGGTCACAGCCCAGGCTAAGGCCCACCCAACCAGACCAAAGCGGGCAACAGCAGGCTATCACGTCTGTTTCTGGGCCACCAACCCGGCCTGGGTCATTGGCTGCCATGGCTGCACATCATGGCAGGGGGTGGGGCGCTGGGCTCAGTGCAGGGATAGGGCCACATGTTCCTGGTTCTCCCCACCCTCCCTGGGCCACGGAGGCAGCAGGATGGTGGTTTTCCTCCCCGGGCCATGTTGGACCGCTGCCACACCAGCATCATGCATATTTCTACCCTATGTAGGAATTTAACAACCAATATCAACACTTTGAATTCAACTTGGAAATTAATAGAATGTTATTTCAGTCCATGCAGAACTTCACAGCTGACTGCTGTACAATCGGTCCACATCATCAACCGATTTATTTATTTTTAAACAATGTTATAAGGAAAAACTTCCTGTAAAGGGGATTGAGGTTGGTTAGGTGTGGTTAAGTGTGACAACCATTGTGCAAACCCTTGAAAGCAAAGTAGTATCAAGCATTGAATACAACCTTTAACTGCACAATAATGGACATAGGGCATGTTACCAAAGACTCAAGATCTTCATCAGGGACTCTTAACGACTAAGGAAACAATTATACATAAAACATTAATCTCTCTCACAATATGATACAAATACTCAGTGTTGGGAGGGGCACATGAACAGGGGAAGTGCCCCTATGGCTTTTGCAGAGATTATGGGTAGCAATCAAGGCTTTGTGGAAAAGCTTAAGGCTTGCAAATTTTGCAGTTCTAGTGAATTCAGTTCTTCAGGAGCTAAGTAGACTTGCAAAGACAACTTCCATCAACATCTTAAATTTCAATTCTGAATCACGAAGCAAGCCATTTTTATGTCCATGAAAAAGAGTTTGATGGTGAACTTTTCTCATTTGAATACACCTTCTCAACTGCTTTTCATCAGGTGGAACATAACTCAGTTCAACTCTCTCACCAAAAGTGCTTATTTTTGACACTACACATGAAGAATAAAACCCTCAGAGTGACAGTCTGTGATCATGTTTCATGTGGCAGACTTCATTTGCTTCTAGTTTATATTGCTATCAATTTATAGCTTTGTTCTTTAAATAGTTATCTTTTTTCCACATTGTAACTGATATATTAAATGATGTATGTTTGAAAGGTATTTCAAGGAATTTTAACTTTAATCATTAACTGGTTTTATCTTGGATGAGGAACCTTTAGTTTGGCAGAAGAAAAGTTAATATTCTTAAAGCACAGAAAAAAAGCTTTTCGATATATAATTATTTTCTTATCAATTCCACATTTTCATACTCTTCTGATTATCTGTCATGCAGTGTTTGACTTTACACTTAGCTCTGCAGGATCTGCTTTAAACATTATTATTACAAAGAAAGAAATCAAAAATCAAAGTGAATTCTCAGTACAATACTGCGGTATATAGGAAGGTGCAATTGCTATTTAACAGCAGCCTGCATTATACTATAGAACTAACTCACAGCTTGATAGAAAGTCCCTGCTGGGGAAGAAATGTAGGGGAACTGGCAGAGTTTTGCTGCATCTGCTCCCTGCTGCTAATAAGCTTTAACCTGTTTCATTTTTATTATGCTTACTGTTTAGATATTTTGCTTCCAAAATTATTTCTGTAGCTATGAGAACACATAAAAGGGAGCACGACATGTAGGGCTGTTTAAAAATTTAAGACTATCAGCAAGGGAGATTAAGGGCCATAATGAGCAAGATGGTTGCCTTCTCGGTATGGGTTTTCTCAGAGTTCAGACAAAGACTCTAGTGGAAAGGCTGAGAGTAAGTGGTGGGTAATGCATGAAACCCCCTGTACATTTGCAGTGGTTTGAGAAGGATGTGTTCATTAGCATTAAATCAGTACCTATTATTTTTCCTATATATTGCAGAAGTACAGGTATTTACCCATAGAAGTATACCACTGTAGATAAAGAAGAAATGAACGTTGTAGGTGTGCTTCTTCTTTAAGTTCAGTAATTCTGAATCATTTTCAGCATACTGATTTAGAGATCTGTTTGTTAGATTTCTCAGGAGTGCAGTGCTCTTAGAAAATAGAGTATGCCTAATCTTTCATGAGATTGCAGTTTATGAATCTCTACACATAGTGAACTTATTAAAATGTCACTAGTTTCAATAAACAATACAGCACTTTATACAAGAAGTTTGTATTTGTTTCTTCTAGTATAATCAGTACTCTCCACTGAAATTATTCCATCCTAAATTGTAAGAAAATTCATTTTATATTTTGCCATTTTGATATTTGGCCAATTGTGTCTAGTAGATACTTAGAGATAAAAAATCTTGCCTTGCTGTCATACTGATTACAAAATTTGATTACGAAGTTTATAGTTATTATAAAACTTGCTTTGGAGAGAGACCGACATTAGTAAATTCCAATGGGTAGTTAAGAATTCTAAAGTTATCTGGTTGCAGAGCCTTTGCTATCAAATAATGAGAGAGATTGACAACAAAGTGACAATAGCCCTTTGCAGTACTAAACTTTTAAATGTCGGTACTTTATACTGGATTTGGAAACAGTAAAGCTATACTTGCCAATTGCCATGCATGGACTCCCACAAAGTGCATTAAGCAAGCATGATTAGTTTCATGCTGTAAGGGCTAGAATCTGCCCCCAGTGATTTCAGTTGAGTAGGATCAACAAGTTAGTTATGTGCTTAAGTACCTTTAATTCTAGGACAGCATTTATGAATAAAGCTGTAACAGACATACGGATATGAGAGTTTTCAATCTACTGTATTAATATTTTACTATTTTACTTAAATTGTACTTAGAACAATTGTAAAGGGATATTAGGAACTTTGTATTGTTTCCAATGTCAATTTCTTCTTTTATTTTTGGCACATTACAAAAGTGTATGTGGTGGCTGTGTTGAGATTAAGGTTTAATGACTTCATGAGTGAATACAGATCTGCCTGTATTATGAAAGGGAGAAATCGAAGAAACATAGGGTAGATCTGCAAGGTAGCTTAAAACATCATCTAATCCATCCGTCCACCGATGAAAAATAAATATACCTAAACCCTCTGCAACAGATACTTGTCTAATAGGAACTTCACAATCTCCTCTAGTAACATGTATCAACACCTAACCAAAGTTCGTCTTCATAGTTACCCTAATTTCTTTTTGTTCCACAACTTGAACCCATTACCTCTTGTCCTATGCCTTATTGACTGTGAAGAACGTTTGATTTCCATCCTCTTTGTAGAATCCTTTTACATGAGTGAAAACGGGTATGTCCTTGCCTCATTTTTTTTTCTTACTCAGACTTACGATAATGGATGCTGAATTGCTAGCTCTACAAAGAACTGGCTTAGAGAACAAAAAACCCAAAAACTGCAGTATTACTTTTAGTTACAGTTTGTGCAGTTTAGTTACTGCAGAAGTTAGTTTGTGAAAACCTTCATTGTTGTTTTTCATTATTAAAGTGGCAGGATTAATGTGCCTTTAAATAATACATTTGAAATTTCCTTGACTGTGTCTGCATAAAGCAGATTGCACCAGGCTCCAGAGATCCAGTTTTATCTTTGCTACAAAACTTCCAACAGCTCTAAGTTTACCACTTGTAATGTGGAGATTCCACTAGGGAAACTGAAGTGAAATTAGTCAGTTCCTAAGAAAGAAAAGATAGAAGCAAACTTTTTTCACAACTGCAATTTGTCCACTGTCAATATGACAAATATGACCCTTTTCACACAGACACTCTAACACTGATAAAATGGGTGTTGCATTTTATTATGGCCGGGAGGGAGCCCCTACGCCTGCATTATCCTTGAGGACACTGACAGCTGTGAGTGAGTCATAGTAGGCGGTGCTTGCCTGTACTTCAAACCTTCAAAAGAACGCTTGCCGCCAGAGGCGGCACCGGGAGGGAACCCCTACCCCTGCATTATCCTTGAGGACACTGACAACTGTGAGTGAGTCATAGTAGGCGGTGCGTGCCTGTACTTCAAACCTTCAAAAGAACGCTTGCCGCGGGAGGCGCGCGCCTAAGGGCTGCGCGCGCAAGGGCGCAGGCCGTGGGCAGGGCGGCTAAAGTTTTTTTTCAACCCCTTCTGTGATTCTCTTCCTGCTTTCTGGTTGTCTCTGCTGCCAAGCCTCTCTTGCCTGCTTGCTAATATCATCACCATGTCTTTGAACAAGAGACAGCGACAAGAACGACCGGTGGTATCATCTATAATTCAAAGCAGACCGAAGCAACGCCGACTAGAATCCTTCTTTGCCCCTACCATAGAACATTCCACAGAGCTTGGAGGTGGGGCTGTGTCGTCTAACTTTGTCCTGGAGTCCCCACCTCGGCACTCAAGCTTGCAGGACGCTCATGAGAAATTGGTCTCCTCCTCTCGTCACTCTGCCCCGACTAATGCTCATCGTGACCAGATGCGGGAAGGGAGAGGAGCCCTTTTGAGCGATCCCCCTCTCATGGACTTTTTAACAAACCATGTAGCTTTAACTGCCGACTCGGTGCGATATATGTGCACCCAGGTCCAACAGATCCATGAGAAATTGGACCTGTTAGTTTTTTCCAAAAAGGGGAAGGCAGAGAGCAAGAAGTTGGCCTCTTCTCTTGATCTTAGGGAGGTGAAGTTAGGATCAGTTGTTAAGGCTCCCCCATCTGTTCAAAAGTCATCAATTTATGTAAATAACCCTCCGGATAGACCTCAGTTAGAGGCCCAATCACAGCATCTGGAGAATAGAGCTGTCAGTAGTCATCTTAGTCCTGTTCACAGGGCACCACCCCTGTTTGAGCACCCGATGTTTTTCAGTCCCCTCCCGCTTAATTTAATTTTCACGATTCTACCATTTCAGGGAAGACACCCTCCTATTTGGAGTACGATTCTGCATGTCGCGGAACACCTAAGATTGCTGCTAAATTATCCAATTTTATGATATATCCCTATTACTAGGTATGATATTAAATTGGTTGAGCAACTTTTGTACTCTAAAGATAGGCAAGTAATCAAGGTGGAGTTTATCTCGCAGGTCTCCATTGATGCTATTTGGGCTGCCAATGCTTCCTTGGAAGATAGATCTGTGTTTATTTCTCAAGCTTTTCAATCTAGCTTGGGTAATATTTTGACATATGATATATCAGCACCCCCAGAGGCTAGACAGATTCAGGCAAAGGTGCTCTCCCGTGAGGAGAGAGATCAGCAGGTGGTTCCGGTTCTGCCAGTGGGTAATCCTTCTCTAACCCAGCCCGCTAAAAGTAAGAATCTAGAGAGTTCCCACTGGGAGGTGAGTGAGGACGGGAGACGTATGGAAATTGGCTCAGTCATTTTCCAGGGCTCTACTCACCTATCCTAGCAGCAAAACAGGAGGTATTGCCATATGACGGCCTTATCCCCCTGAAGGCTACAGGGGAAGAAAGGGCCCCCGAACTAAATTTATTATCTAGGCTGGAACGTTTATGTTCGCAATTATCCTGTTTTAGATCAGGAACATCTACTTATGTGAGTTATTCCCCGCTAAGAATGAAAAGGAACCGTGATCCTTTGGTCCCGAAAGGGACTCCTCTTTTTGCAGGCTCCAATTCTCAGCCGCTAGTGGAAAACTTTGTGGGTAGTAGCCATAATGAGCCCCTCCCGGTTTGCAGTGGTGCCAGCACCTTAGTGGACCTGACCCCTAGTCAGACAGTTTTGGATCAGGGTTGCCCTGAGCTGGTAGATCCACATCCAGACAATTTACAACTGAAGGGTGAGTTTGGTATCCATGAGAGTTCAGTGGAGACTGTCTCCCCGCGACCGCTCCAGCCCTCGTCTGGGTGTTTGGATTCCCAGACGGAGTATCCACCACGACCTATTGCTTTTCCTATAGGAAGTGATTCTTTGCGGATTGGGGCTTCGTCCCCTGCAAATTTGATGCATTCAAGGGTGGAGTTTGTTGATGGTAGTCCTGGGTTATGACAATCACAGTCCCCTTTGATTAAGATGGCATCCTGGAATATCTCCGACTGGAGGACTCGCTCGCAGGATCCGGATTTTCTCCGCAAACTGAGAGAATGGGATCTTTGCTTGTTACAAGAAACATGGGCTTTGGAATGTATCAAATTAACAGGTTTTAATATTATTTCAGTGAAGGCGACTCCATCTTGGGTGGCGGGCCGCCCAAGTGGTGGACTGGCCCTTGTGATAGCAAATTCTTTTAAGGTATCAATTAAACTAATAAACAAGTTTCAATCATATTTTGCTCTCTTTTATGGTAAATTTTCTTCAGGTTTTGAAATTTTGATTGGTAATGTTTATATCCCTCCGATTGCCTCTTCCTTCTTTTCAGCTGAAATTTGGGATGAAATCGGCTGTAGATTGGATAATGCAAGACAGCTGTTTCCTGCAGCTTTTTCCATCGTGGGGGGGGGGACTTTAATTCAAGAATTGCTGGCTGGCAGGGCCCTGGGAATGTGGGTCGTTATGTAAATGCCCTGATAACTTGTTATCGTAGGACACAGGATATGGTTCTTAATACCAACGCCAGAGCTATGAGACAATTTATTGCTGAGCAGGACTGTTATTTTGAATGGAAGAGTGAAGGGGGATTTGGCTGGGTGCTATACTTATCACTCATCTCAGGGATCAAATAATATAGTGGCTCCTATATTTAAGCAAGGGGATCCCAGAGACCCGAGGAATTATCAACCGATCAGCCTTCTTAGTCTGGTCGGTAAACTTTATTCCAGGTTATTACTGAACAGGCTTCAAAGTTGGCTTGAAGATAAGGGTGTTATAGGTCCGGAGCAGGTGGGGTTCCGGAAAGGTAGATCTACGGTGGATCATATTATGGTCTTGGGGTATCTGATTAGGAAGTATTTGAAGCAGGGGTCGAGAATTTACCTCTGCTTCGTGGACCTGCGGATGGCTTTTGATTCCATCTGCAGGCACCGTCTGTGGGAGAAATTACGTTCCCTACAGATGGAGCCAAGACTTTTAGCTTTGTTAGTTCGGCTACATGAGAATAACTCCCTCCAGGTCAGATTTAATAAGGAAGGTGCGCTGACTCGCCATGTGAGGGTGGAGAGGGGTGTGAGACAAGGATGCCTGCTGGCCCCCCTTCTCTTTAACATCTTTTTGCATGACCTTCCCGCCTTTCTACTTGGGGTAGATTCTCATCCCCCAATGATTGGAGATAGGAAGGTGGCTGCTTTGTTATATGCCGATGACACAGTCCTGATTGCCCGCTCAGTAGTAGGACTTCGTAGAGGGATGCAACAGATGGGTAATTATTGTTTGAATGAAGGTCTGACGATCAACTTTGAGAAAACCAAAGTGCTGGTTGTAGGCCGTAGGAAACATGGCATACTCCATAGATGGAGGATTGGGAACCATCTGATATCTCAAGTTGATAGATTTCAATATCTTGGAGTGACTTTTTCAAACTCCCCTCGCTGGCATGATCAGTGGTCTGTCATTAAGAATCAAGCTCTACAATCAGTGAGCGCTATACGAGGGTTTTATTTTACGAAAGGGGATTGTTTAATCCTCCCAGCTTTGCGTTTATTTAATGCCAAAGTAACAACTCAAATGCTATATGCATTCCCGGCTTGGGGCCTGGATTTTTTGGAGTTGTTGGAACCAATTCAGAATGGCTTTTTGAGGGCCATCCTGGGGGTTCCACTAGGGACCCCCCAGGTATTGTTGAGAGCGGAGGTAGGTTGCTCCCCATTAAAAGTTTTTGCTATTCAAGCTTTGGTTTGTTATTGGCTAAAAGTGGAATTGCTACCTGCTGATGAGAACTCCCTTTTGAGACGAGCGCGGGATGAAGGACTGTTGAGCCGGTGGACCGAGCGATTGGAGGTGATTGTAGGGAAGCTGGGCTTCTCTCGGGACTGGTTGTTGTCAGTCGATCCTAGGCAGGCAATGCTCATAGTAAAACAGCGACTCATGGATCAACAGCTTCAAATTGATGAAAGTATGATTCAGACGCAGAGGGTTAATCCCTCTTATAAAACCCCACTCAGTCCTTTACAGGATTCAAGCTATCTTGTAGCCTGGCCCAAATTTTCGCTTAGGCGTGCTTTTACTTGTTTATGTTGTGGTGTTTTTCCCTCTTCAGTTTTAGAAGGAAGATACAGAGGAATTCAAATGCACGACCGGTGCTGTGCATCTTGCACTATGCAAGTGCCGGATACGGTGGAGCATATACTTTTTGCCTGTTCGAAGTATGAGAGAGCTAGAGTAAAGATGTTGCAGATCCTTGATCAACATCAGTTGAGATCTTCATTACCTAAAATAATAAAATTTTCCTTGCATTGTAGAGATTCAGATTTAACCCGAGCTGTGGCTGCTTTGGGGAATGTAGTAATGAATGACCGTCGTAGTGGTTGCCTGACTAGAAGGGTGGAGGAGGAGGTACTGAGTGTTTGAGGATATGGAATCACTCAGCACCTTTCCGCTTCTACAGGCGGTCAATTATGAGTAGTTGAAATTATAGAAGCACTGTAGATTGCATTGTAAGGATTTTGAGAGCTAGTGATACAAATGTTATTTTAACTTTGTAATTTTATTTACTTTGTATTTTGTATTTTGTGCAGTGTGGCTTTGTTTTGTTGTTATTGCCAATAACTTTTTAAGTTGTGGCAATTATTTATTAATAAATTTGATTTGATTTGATTTTGATTATACATGTTGCAGGGCTGCATGTGTACTCTGAGTGCCCTGCAACATGTATAATAAAAATGTAACACCCATTTTATCAGTGTTAGCGTGTCTGTGTGAAAAGGGCCTATGTCCCTGGTGTAACTCCAACAATTCCAGTGAGTGAAAGTACATGACATTCTCAGCTGTATGATTAAAGTGTTAAGAACCTTTCCTTTTTATGCTCCTGTTATGAAAAATAAAATAAAATTTGGTGTAGTTTTAAATTCCTTTTTAAAATTATACAAGTTATTTCTTGTACATTAAAGATTTGTGCCAGCACAATTTAAGGACAGTATCTACATTTGGTAGTTTAAAAAAAAACATTTAAGAACACTTAGCATAGGTAATTAAAAGTGAAAGGGACACTTGCAGCCATCATCAAGACTAGGGGCGGATTCAGACGTGTGTTTAAATCGCACAGCTGCCTCGGCGGCATCGTGCGATTTAAAGAACCCCGCACTTCTGGGTTGGTGTGAATGCGGTGAGTGCGCACATTTCCACCTAACCCAAATGTTTGGAGCGCGGTTTGAAAAGTTGCAAGCAGCTTTTCAAACCGTGCTCCAAACATTCAGGCTAGGTGGAAATGTGCGCACTCACCGCATTCACACCAACCCGGAAGTGCGGGGTTCTTTAAATCGCACGATGCCGCCGAAGCAGCTGTGCGATTTAAACACACGTCTGAATGCCCTCTAGAGCTGCACCCAGGGACCCATCAAGTCGGGCAACCCATTAAATCTGGACTGCCCAACTTGCCCCGGTTGTGTTCACTACCCAGATGCAACTCAACAAGCTACCTGACTGCCCAGGCTGGCTCACCTCACTTCTGGGCTCCTGCTTCTCTGGTCCAGTTGCTGCTTCCTGCTCCTCCCCGGCCCACACGCTGCTCAGCTGAACTGTGGACTTCCCACTTGGCTTGTTCTGATGGGGGGGGGAGCCTCTCCCGGCCTGTGTACACCCCCTAATGGGTCCCTCATATCCCGACAGCACGCGGGCCAGAGAAGAGCAGGGACCAGTGACCAGGAATGGAGGAGCAGCAGCCCAGCAGTGAGGTGAGTCAGCCTGGGGGAGCCGCAGGTGCCAAGACCGACATGCTGGGATGCTCCCATAATGCCCATATTTTCTTGCACTGGGTGGCCAGATATCCTGTTGGGTGCCTGTTTGCGGGCTGGGGGGTGGGCGATGCCCAAAAATATGGGTATTACCAACAGGTATCAAGTGTGCTACCCACAGCAGCTCTAATAAGATGCTTGGAGGGGCAAGACCCATTGAAATGAATGGGACTTGCACAATGACTAAATTGGAGCTCCGGCCCTGTGTCTCAAGGATCATGCTGTTAGTTTAAACTCAGGTTTCTCTGAAATTTCAGATCTTGAGCCTCCAGCACATTGTGCTTGGGGTTAATATTATGTTTGTCATGACTTCAGTGGGGTTCCACAGCCATGCAGCAGTCCACCTACACCACCCCATACAATTGCAGCATTGGATATTTTTTTTTAAAAAAAAATAACACTCACCTGACCTTGAAACAAAACAAGGCAGATGAGGACTGGTACCAATGAATGGTGGCACACTATCACACATTGGACTGCCTTACCCCATTTAGCAAAGTTTTTGCAAAGAGGCTAGCAGACGAAGGCATGATTTATGTGAAAACATGCACTATTCTTCCTACACTAGTCTTATCTCTAGCAAATAATATTATCTCCAATCCCGACTTGTCAGGAACATTGGGTACAGCACACAAGATGTTACTATGTTTTCGGCAGCCTTGCCATGTAATGTAGTGCATTGTCTGCCTGGCAGCCACCAGATGTTAACCCCACAGCATGGCAGGTTGGGCAGCTGCCTGCTATGCCCTGCGTTCTCAGAAAAAGGCCAGAGATGTAGGACACAGTAGCCTGCACCTCACAGTCTGCTAGCCTCTCTGTAAAAACTTTGCAAACTTTTCATTGTATTGAATTACTTGGTGATTTTTTAAATGCAGACATTTAAAGCATAAACGCCATAGAAATCGTTCTGGTTTAAATTTAATGTGAAATGATACCAAGGTTTTCATTTGCAGTTCTGTCTCTCTTCTGTCTTCACTCTTTTTGCATCTAACACTTGTAAGCTGGATGCAATCTCTATGTAGGTTTTGTGATATGGATGGATGTGTAAGCCATCCAGTAAGAATGTATTAGAGAGCATAATGATATTTCACTTCTGATAAAAACTGGTGTTTGAACCTATATTCACAGAAAGACTGAGCAATTGAAAGGTTGAGGAATCATAGGAAATATTACGTTTTTAATATTTTTGGAGGATTTTTATATTTTCCTATACCAGACTGTTTTTCTTGTGTCTGTCTGGTTTCTTGAACATTACATTTATATGAATATTTTAATGTAGTCAACTGTCAAGATTTTCTAAAAAGAAAATCAGATGGGGAAGTGTTTGCCACATAATGCTGAATATTACACAATACTGCATACTGCTCCATGTACACAGAAGTGTAAATATTCCTAAAGTCACATGCTATTTAGGACTTGAAAGTTCCTGTATCATAGTTAAGGATCATAATTTATCTTTAACTTAAAAATTGAGGGTTTGGTATTTAAAGTATTTGCTTGCACAGCCTGATATTTACTATAAGAAATACCTTGAATGTCATATCTACAAGTAAGGCTGGATCATTCACTTATTAAGGCAACAGGGAAGCTCTGAAAGGCAACAAGTATAGTTCACTTTCTCAAGCAAACAGAAATTCTTTGTTCTACAAAAAATGATGGTTTTTGCCCAAAAATAAGTTGGGGAGAAGTCTTAATTCTGAGAGTTTCTGCAAGATTCAACACAATACAAAAAGATCTTTAATCCCTGGCAGCTCCATCAGTGCACTTTGCTCAAACCCTTAAGTTAAAGGTTACAGGCTCCATACAATGTAAGTTTATGTGAATATGTGGGTGCACAGTGCATAGTCTTTCACTTGGAATGATTATCATTTGTTGAGTTTGAAACTGTACTTTATCTTGGCCTTAATTCTCTTGTATTTCTTTCCATATTCTAAATGGCAGCTGAAGGCAAGCAGAAATACTAAGTAATTGATTTAACAACCTAAGACAAGTACAAGGAAGTAGAAAAGTTTGTCTCAATGCTTGACTTGACCTGAGAGAGCTTCTTTAGACTTATTTTCTAAACAGTACCGCAGCACCTTGGGCCAGCAAAGTGGCCTTTAAGCCTGAATGAGCATGACTTTTTTTTTCTTCAGTTTAAGCTCCAGTATTTCATCTTTTCAAACTGTTTTACAGCACTCAGAGCAGAATTATATTGACAAGGTTAGAATTCATCTCCTGGAGGAGAATACTGTGCTACTGTTAAGTGCTAATATAACATTTATGTGTTGGTACCTTAATAATAGCTCCAGCTTACCTAATGAAAGCACAGAAAGCAAACAGTACTCAGTGAGATTTTTATTATGACTGAAGTGACTGCAATTTGAGACAAATTATCCCTATTTTTTGTTCCCATATCAAAAACAGAGATGCTAAAGCAATTGCTACATGTTTGGTGTGGAATTAGGCTCCACAATCGTTAATCTAGAAGTAAGTGTGTTTTCTATGTAAACAGCTCACAAGGGTCAAGCAGCAGAGACTTTTTTTGTGGAAAAATGCTTGTCAATAACTTTGAGAGTGAATTTTGAAATAAAGTGCCTGTAACGTGTCATTATTCCTTCCTCTTGAAGTCGAGAGTGAGTGGATGAAAATTGAGCATGTGAATTGAAAGCAGGGTGAGTGTTATGGCCTTATCGACTTCAGGTAAAATGACTGTTTTAACTTGTTATTATTTTTCCATTCAGAGGTCAGGCAATGTACAGTATTACTGGTATAGACTGCAGTGTAAGCAAATTGGTGTATAAAAAAGGTATTACCAATACACACAAAGGAAAAAAAAGTATAAGTCACTAAGATCAACATTACTTAATGTGTGGTCTGTCTCTTTTTTCTTTAAAAAAAGAAAGAAAGAAAATGGAAAACAGTTTAAAATAATATTGACCAGCAAGAGACTGTAATGCTTGTTTAAAAAAAGTTTTATTTCCTCAGAAAACAGAGAGAGGTAATTTTAACCATTCCTTGAAGAGATTTCATATGCATAAATATAGATTTCATATGGATAAATATAGATATTTAAACATGTTTATCATAATGTGAAAAATATAACAATGCAGACATGATGAACATAGGTGTATATAACCTGTTACTCCTTTTGGTGTGAGTGTTTGCCAAAGCTGGCTCTCCAGTCAGCCAAATAGAAACAAAGTTCTCTCTTTCTGCTGAGATCTCTGTTGTGTTTATTAATTTCGCCTGAACATACTTCCTTCCCTTAGTGTGAATCCTTAGGGCAGACTTTCCAGGCCAAAATATACAGCTCTCCGCCTCTGGAACAGGTTTCTCTAAACATTTCCACTCCTGTGAGATTCTGCACTCATTAATACAGCTGCTGTTAACAAGTAGCCAGTTACCTTAACCCTGCAGGACCTCATCCTGTGAATGCTTACGGCCTGAGCAGAATCCTGCAGACAATGTGGGAGTCTGGTACTTCTCTCCCTCAATGAACATATCCATGGTGCAAACATTATCTTTAGGTAACCGTGTCTCTAGGCTGAAGAGATTGTGATGGGAAGTTCCCATGTCCATACACATCATCTTTAGATTCTGTTCTGATCCAACTGTATGCATTCTGACATCACCATAATCTCCATACAGTAAACATCCCGTATATATCTGAGGGACAGTGAAGAGCATCTTCATGTCTATCAGATATCCCCAAAGAGTCCCAGGGTCTAAGCAAACACTATGGGTGATTTCAGAAGTGACACGTTCCAGTTCACCACAGTGAATCCCACCCCGGTGTGAACAGATTCACCGCGGACTGTGGTGACACATGCGGCCCCAACAGAAGTGACAGGATCGTGACCACCACCCGGGGGTAATCAGAGAGAACATGGGCCGGGGGAACACAGCAGACATTCAGTGGAGACATGGACCACGGTTCAAGCCCCAGAATGCACCGCGGCTGAGGTCAATTCTTTCCACCGCGGCTGCGGGTTTCCGTTTAGAAGTTACTTTTCATTCATCCCTGCTTTGGTGACCATTCACCACACTTCTGGACCTCCTCCCGCCCCGACCTCACGAAGCATGGTTAGCTTCACCCCGGACCGCGTTTGACTGTGGTGAACATCTGGATGTGAGCAAACAGACATGCACGGCGCTTTCACCACCACCCACGTTTGACTGAGGCTGACTCTGGGTGTTTTCAGACGTGACGGGGCCAATTGGCCCCGTCACAAAAACAATAGATTCATCCCCCACCGGGATGACCCCATTACGCCCTAACAGACGTGCCGGGGGATCCCAGCGGGGAATCGGAGAAGGGGCGGGGCCGCACGGCACAACATGCGGCTGCACGGCCCCACCCCCTCCACGCTCCCCGCCGGCCGCCCTCTGGGGAGACGGGCGGCCAATGCGGCCGCAGCGCTCGCCCACTTTGGCCACGGGCCGGAATCCTTGCAGGGATTCCCGGCCGTGGCCGCCGTCCAGAAGTGACGGCGGGGTTCATCACGGCGAGGAATCGCCTTCGCCACACGGCGGCCTCCGGTCCCACCGCTTTGGCCGCTTGCATGGCGAAAGTGATTCCCCGCCGTGGTAACATCTGGGGGGGAACATCCGTTCCCCCCAACAGACGTGCCATGATCACAGCCACCACAGGGAATTTACTGTGGTTGACTGTGATCTCGTAACGTCTGAAAACACCCTGTGGTGGACATTCACCACGTCACTTCTGAAATCACCCTATGTTCCTTTTGACCTCTTGGACCCAGAGGTTAATGCTGGGTTCCATTCAGGGTGATATCCTACCAGATTGGCAGAACCAGTTGTTAAAATCCTATCCAAATACACATAAAGGGAGATGGGGTGGGGAGGAGTGTGGCTCTTACAGAACAGGTTGTTGATTAGTTAGAATATCACCATTGGTCCTACTAAATTCTGTTGTTTCCCACACAATTCATCATACCTGTCACAATCATCAGAACATGGCAGAGTCCTCCTCTCCCCTTTATGTGGCCCAGGAGAAAACTCCCCCAAAACCACCTTTTGAGCACTTACATTCTTCAGAGGCTTTATTTCACAGGCACCTATGAAATGGTTTTGGACCCCCAGACCCTCTCCCTCCTGAGGTAGATGGATCTCCACAACTGCCACAGGGAACTGGTCAGACTAACCAAAAAGGGAAAGAAAAAGGACCAAGTCCAATCAAATATAATGCACAAAAGTATTGTGCTATGCACAATATTTATACAAAAACTAGGAAGAGATGCTGAAATGCATCTATATGAATATACAATGTAACCAACAAAGGTCAACGTACAAAACAAATCAACAATGTACATACATCTATCCAAAATGAAAACAAAATATAGGATTAAAATTAAAAACCTCTATGGGTATTTGTAAAATATGAAACAATAATAAAAAGTTCACTTAGCACTATACAGGTATAAAAATGTCCAAACACGTTGACATTTGTTGGTTAAATTGTATGTTCATATAGATGCATTTCAGCATCTCTTCCTTATTGTTTCTAGTTTTTGTATAAATATTGTGCATAGCACGATACTTTTGTGCATTATGTTTGATTGGACTTGGTCCTTTTTCTTTCTGGTTGGTGGCACCCAGTGAACTCCTTTCACTGGGAGGGAGAGCCTTTTTTTTGCCCAACATCAGTTTTTAACTGGTCAGACTACTCTGACTTTTATATACAGGGTAAGCTCTCAGAACCTTTACTGCTTCAAGAACTTGTCACCGCTGTAAGCACTGCACTCTTGATGTCTTTTTGCTGACTGAGGTGGCACCTCTTTCCAGAATTCAATCAGACTGTAATGAACAGTGGCCCAGCCCAACTGTGAGTCCTTGTAGAACCAGTGCCACTCACACCAGTGCTGCCTCAACTCTGTTAGGTCCCTCTGGCTATCCTGTCTCTGGTGTTTATTTTTCTCCTCAGAACTCGCCATGTCCCTGTTGTTCTTGCACTCTTGGGACCTCTCCATTGCTGGTGCAGTTATTTGCTTTGGGGGAATTACTTCCCAGCATCAGTTACTCCCCTTCATAGGCCCCTGCCTATGGTGCTCTGTATTCCACCTGAGCTAGGTATTTCACCATCAGTGGTCCCCCTTCCAGAGGGATGGATCACAGCTCCACACAACTTGAGAGCTGGGATGTCCTCCTTCATGCCCCCATCCTTCCCTGCTTTGCAGCCTTCTAGCCCACTAGGTATGACTTGCTGTAGTCTATCCCTAGGGTCCTACTGCCCTGGGTCCTCCACTCTCTGTGGTTTGAGGCCTATTCCCTTTTCAGCCTAAAGGCCTGCTTGTCCTGCTATAATTAGACATGAGCTCCCCTCTTCGCTTGGCTACTAGCCAGATCTGTCACTTTGCCATGGACCCCTTTCCCAGGGTTCTGGCTCTTCCCACTACGAGGTGGTCCTGGGCCTCCTTCAAAGCCATACCAGGTGACTCGGTTGCTGGTTCCCTTCTGCTCCTGCTCCTCTTTGGTTTGCTTGTTCCTCGTAGGTACCCACTGCACTGGGCCAACACCCTTGTGCAAATTCATTGAACCGTTTTGGGCTTGCTTTCCTATCATGGGTCTTCACTACACTGGGTCCATGCCCTTGGGAAAACCCTTGGAACCTAAAAGGTCTTCTATGTCAGCTCCTCATCACCAGACTTCCCTCAGATCCCACATCCTGAGCCCTTCTGCTCCCTGCTGGTAAACGGTCTCTAGTTCCCCTTGATTGAACTGCCAGCTGCTTGTACTGTGCTTGTACTGTGCTCCAGATTCAGGCTGGGCTACCAGGTACTTCCTCAAGCTCAAGGGGGTTGCTCCAACCTTCCATCAATCTTTATTCATGGCATCAGCTTACGCCATAGTTGAAAATTTAAAATACAAAAACTCCCTACAACAGGAGACAATTACATATTTATATATTACATGGTTTAAGACTTTCAAACATAAAAAACCCCTTAGATGGATTGGGTGGGTATGGGAGGGGGGGAGGGATACTTTGTTTTTTTAGTTTTTAGCTTTACCATTGGTTGTTTTAAATGTTTTTATGCTGTTGTATTTTAAAATGTTATAAGCTGCCCCAAGCTGCAAAGGCAAGAGGGGCGGCATAAAAATCTAAGGAAATAATAAATAAATAAATAAATAAATCATAATAACCTTATTTCCTTATAATGGAAAGATACAGCCCTGTCTCCAGTCCATCTATGTGCAGTCTATACACTTTAAAAGCATGTTAGCCACATTATCTCATCTCCCAACTATCCCAGCTCTTTATCAAAGCATGATGGTGTGGTCCTTCTGGGGGGTATTTACGCTCTCGAAGAAGGGCAAGGTGTTTAGTGCCTGTTCCCCTTTTTGCCCTCAGGTCAGGTGATCAAGGATGGAAGGGCCCCTGGCTATATGCTGCTGCTGTTAAATGCCAGGTCGGTCGCTAATAAGTCCTTTGTGGTCTGGGATTTGATCCTGGACCAGATGGCCAACCTGGTGTGTATCATGGAGACCTGACTGGACACCGACTCAGGGCCTATCTTGGCTGACCTTGTTCCAACTAGGTACTGCATGCAGCATCAGCCACAGCCGGAGAAATGGGGAGGGGGGTGTAGCCATTGTTTTTAAGGATGACTGGTCCCGGTGCAAACTCCATCCGGGTATCTCCGGCTTTATCTTGGAGATACCTTTATCTTGTGGTTGATTTGGCTTGTGGAGACAGATTGGGGTTGCTGCTTGTGTACCATGCATCTTCCTGTACGGCAGCATCTCTACTTGCTCTAACCGATCTGGCATCGGAGGTGGTATTGTGATCCCCGAGGCTGCTGGTCTTGGGGGATTTCAGTATTCACATAGACACCAGTGTTAGGGGGGCAGAGAAAGAGTTCGTAGCCACCATGGCAACTATGGGCCTGTCTCAGATGATATCTGGCCCGACTCACAAGGAGGGGCATACTCTGGATTTGGTATTTTGCACTGGCCTCGAGGCGGGGATCTGTTAGTGGGGGAGGTGTCATCGGTGTCCTTGCCATTGACAGATCATTATCATCTATGGGCCAGTCTCCTGGTGCATGTCTGCCCCTAGCAGGATGTGGAACCTATTCATATGGCTCGCCCCTGGAGACTTATGGAACCAAATCGGTTCGGGAATGCTCCGGGGGATATACCTTCCAACCTTGACGGCTATTTGCTCGATGACCTTGTTGCTCTCTGGAACACTTGTTGGCCAAGGCCATTGACCGGACGGCTCCCAGGCGTCTGTTCCCTGAGCACAGGTGACGCAGAGCTCCGTAGTTTACGGAGAACCTGCGTCAACTGAAGCAGGAGGGGAAATGGTTAGAGTGACTGTGGCGCTGTATTCGTACTGAAGCCAACCGATTGCAGCATAGAGCTGCATTAAAAACCTATGCCATGCCTATGCAGGCAGCAAAGAGGAGTTTCTTTGCTACCATCATCTGCAAAGTCATGTCCAGCAGAGCTTTTCCAGGTGATGAAGGGGCTGGTCAGTCTGGCCTCTCTCCGCCTGGAATTGAAATCTTCCAGTGCTCGCTGTGACATGTTTATTGACTATTTTTCATACAAAATCGCTTGTATCCACCATGATTTTGATGCCGGACTTAATGCAGTAGATCTACCTGAGGCTATGAATGTCCCGTCTGGTCTGGTTTTATGGGATCAGTTTCAGCAGATATCGTCTTCTGATGAGGTGGAGATGCTGGGAACTGTGAGGGCTACAACTTGTGAACTTGACCCAGGCCCCTTCTGGCTGGTGAAAGTCAGCTGGGAGACGTTGGGGCCATTGCTGGTGGGGGTTGTCAGTGCCCCCCTTGGGGAGGGCAGGGTCGTGGGTTGCCTGAAGGAGGCTGTGGTGCGGCCCTTGCTCAAGAAACCATCTCTTATCATTAACACCCTTGCCAGCTATCGGCAGGGCCCCGATTCTTCCGCGGAATTTTTTTAAAAATTCCGCGGGAGTCAGGGGCCAATTCTGCGCCTCGGCACGATTTACCATGCGGGGGGGGGGGCTTGGTTTGCCTCCTCCTCCCCCCGCACTGGTAAACCCTCAGGGCCTCCCCTCCCCAGCTGCCGGGGCTTGCCCTCCCCAGCTGCTGGGGCGTGCTTGACTCCC
>QEPC01002857.1:688237-740505 GCA_003113815.1 Sphenodon punctatus | reverse complement strand
TTCCCCCCCCCCCCCCCGCTCCCTGGGACATCTCATGTGGAATCCCACAGGGATCTATTTTGTCCCTTTTCTTGTTCAACGTATACATGCAGCCCTTGAGTGAGATCGTGAGAGGATTTAAAGTTCAGTGTCATCGGTACGCTGATGACACCCAGCTGTACCTCTCATTTTCATCCAACCCAGGCCCGGCAGTCTTGGTGTTTGCCAAGTGTCTGGCTTGGATGAGGATAAGTCATCTGAAGCTGAATCCTAACAAGATGGAGGTGATGCTGGTGGGTAAAGATGAGGGGGTGGAGGCTCCCATCATCAATGGGGTGCGTCCCCCTTTAGCCCCTCAGGTTCAGAGTCTTAGAGTCCTCCTTTATTCGCAGCTCCACCTAGATGCCCAGGTGGCAGCTGTGGCAAGGAGTGCGTTTGGTAAATTACATCTGATCTGACAGCTTCAGCCTTACATCCCGGGTTCCAATCTTACCACCTTCATCCATGCATTCATCACCTCAAGATTGGACTACTGCAACACACTCTATGTGGATCTACCCTTGGTGACGACCTGGAGACTGCAGCTGGTGCAGACTGCAGTGGTTCGTCTCCTTGTGAGGGCGGGCTGCCGGGAGCACATAACACCTGTGCTCCGTTCTCTGCACTGGCTGCCTATAGTCTTCTGGGCCTGATTCAAGGTGTTGGTTATCACCTTTAAAGCCCTATATGGTCTAGGCTCCACTTACCTGCGAGACCACCTCATCCCCCGTGTCCTGGGTCAGCCCCTGCAATCGGCCAGGGCACCCTCTTGGAGGTCCATTCAAGAGAGCGTTCTTGGTGACTGCACCATGGGGCTATGGAGCTCCCTCCTGGTGGAGATGCGTCTCTCTCCGGATCTCCCCTCCTTCTGTAGACAATGTAAGACCTGGCTGTTTCACTAGGCGTTTGGTGAGGAGGATGGGTAGTGGGGGGAGGGATTTGCTTTTGGGTTAAGTTTTTTTTGGGGGGGGGCTTCTGTTATATTATGGTTTTATGAGATTTTATAGTGTATTTTATATTTTATACTTTTGAATTTTATTAAATGTTGTACACCACAGTGAGCTGCCATTGGGCAGGAAAGGGCAGTATAAAAGTTCTGACATATATACATGCATGCATGCATGCTTCCTAGCCCCTCACTACAGACAGCAGACTAGTCTAGTTCCCTAAAATAAAAATAACCTTATCCCAGAGCTACTACAAATAATCCTCCCTTTTCTGTGGAGAGCAAGAGCAGACCAATCTTGTCCTCTGAAATAATAATGTGTCCCCAAGTCCACAAGGAAAGGTCCTTGCTCTTACACAGAGAACAAGAGCAGACTAATTCTGTCCCCTGAAATAATAAAACCAAGTCCCAGGGCTACTATGAGGAGTCCTTGCTCTTCTGCAGAGAGGAAGAGCAGACCAATCTTGTCCCCTGAAATTGTAATATCAAATCCCAGTGCTTCTATAAGGAGTCCTCACTCTTTTACAGAAAACACTTAAATAAATTAACTATTGATCAATGAGGAAAGGATATTTATTCCTAATAATAGCTGCCCTATAGGCAAATGCTACCAGCCTGTTAATTACATCTCTGTCAGTTTGATGACACAGCCAAATTAGCTTTTCTTTCTTAGAGAAGAATTTTAGTTAGATTAATATAGGGGAGAGAAAACACTTCCTAATATCAGAATAAAAGGGGCATTCCAAAACATAATGGATTAAATCTTCCACCATCCCCATCACACATGGACAGATTCTTCTGTCTCTGGGAAGACCTAATCTATGGCCCATCACTACAGCAGAGACTATATTCTTGGCGAAGTCTAGCAAGATGGATACGGCATTTTCATTTTAAATAAAGTTGCAAATGTCTTGCCATCCCGCCATCAGGCATCCAATGCTCATATAAGGGAGCTATTCGGCTCACCCTAATGATATCTCTAAGTCTGAAAGATCATTTCTTTCTCCGCAATGGAGAAAAAACCCCAACCTAACTAGGGACTCCCAAGGTAGCTTGCTCTCCCTAGCATTTCCTGGGCACATTAAGGCCTTCACTGGACCTAAGGCCCTGTCCTCAAGGGCCTCCCTGAATCCCCCTGCACCTTCACTGGGCCAGGGTCAGGGTATTCTCCTGTCTCCCCAGCAGGGTGACTCCAAGCTGACTTAGGAACTTCTACCCCATCTGTCTCAAAACTGACTGTACTTCAGGTTCAGCTGACTTCCCTTCTGTAATCCCCAGCCCTTCCCATGTAACCCGTCCCTTCTGGTCATCTAACCCTGTCTGTGGAGGCCAGTCATTAACAGCAGGTGGGGATGAGCTCCACCAGAAATTAAAAGATTCACTGAATTTATTTTCATGTAAGCTATACTTACTAATACATACAGTGAGGTGGAATCAAATGAGACAATAGCCCATTGGAGTCCGTGTTCAGACCATGCAGCCCCCAATGTCTATTTTATTACTTTGTAAAGTGCCAGGTACACTGCTGGCGCTATATAAATGTTTGTTAATAATAATAATAATAATCACCCGCTTACAACCTAATAAATGGGCATCCCCCTGCCTGTTTTTCATTTGCTTGCAGCAGCTTCTGCCAGTGGCACTAGCGATCTCCCTCCCCGCACTGCCTCCCAGCTGAAAATATCTCCCTCCCCCCACAGTCTCCCTCCTGCTTCCTGCCTCTCAGCTGCGTGGGCCCACAGTAGGGGCAGGGCCACCTACTGGGATAGTCCAGTCACACTTTTGGGGGTCAGCTGGTCCTAGACCCATCGGCAGGCATTGGCATGCCTGGATGTTTCTTTCTATAGCCTTCGGTCCGTTTATTCGGACCTAGAGAGCGTTCTCCCTCTTGACCACTAGGAGGCAGCACAGACTTTCGACTGGGCATGCGTAGGGAGAGCGCGCCCTCGCTCCCCAGTCGAAAGTCTGCCTCTGAACTGTTAGGTAGTGCAGCGCGGGGGCTCTGCACCCCCAACGGACTTTCGTGCCTCCCTTGCTCTCCTTCGGGGACGGGGGGGCTAGTAATAGAATTAGCCTAGCCTGCACTCGCAGCAGGAACGGGACTCCTCACAGTCCCTTGGAATTTAACGGAGGGCTGCTCGCCTCGTTCCGGTGCCGGCCTGCTGGTACGGCCCGGGGACCCAGCTTGTGGCGTTCGACCCCAGCGGGGTACGCACGACCCTTTTGGCCAGTCGGACATGGCTGAGATTGCCAGGATCCGCAGAGCCGCCGCGCACAGAGCGGCACAGCTAACGCTGGGCTGGGGAGTGAACCTGCGAGGGAGCACCGGGCCCAGGCTGCGGCCCCCGCAAGGCAGCGGAGGAGCCACGCAGCCAGGAGGGGGACGGGTGCCCCACCATTCCAGCAAGGAAGTGGAGGAAAGGAGGAGGCAGACTCCTCTGCCTCCTCGCAAGTAAGTGGGGCTCCCTGGGCAGAAGATGTCCCCTAGGCAAGAGAGAGCGCTCTGCCTTTCAAAATTCAAACCACGTGAGCAGTTACTTGCACGAGGAGCACAGTCCTTGCTAGGGTGTGCTCTTAGCAGGGATGCAAAGGCCATTCCTGCCAGTGGGATTTGTGCCAGCCCTGGGTGCTTGAACTGGTGCTTGCTGCTCTTAGGATTACACCCTCCACAACAATGGAAGCCCCCTCCCCTCAGGCCTCATTATGGGAGCCTCTAAGAGGGCTATCAAGGGCAAAAAGCCCCTGCAAAACCACAGGGCCCTTCCCTCCGGGACCTTTTGGGGTCATCAGCGGGCAGTGAGCAGGGGGATAAGAAGCCCCTTTAGAGGATGGAGGTTGGAGATTCCTCCTCCTCGAAACCACTCAGAGCCCCCCCTACAGCCCATGCGTAAGAAACGCAGAACCCAGGGCAGGAGTAATCTTCCTCCTGGGCCAGCTTCGCCCTCAGAGGGCTCTGAAAGGGAGGAAGATCATTCCTCGCCATATGAGGAACAAGCCCCTGCGTGGGAGTGGGACCGGCTGGCCTTGTGGGTTAAGGGCTACCCTTGACTTTAGAAACCACGGGTTCAGAGTCTGGTTCCTCTGTGGAGTATAGGGGACCTTGAAAGGGTTACTCAGTGAGGGCAGGGAGCGCCCTTCTGATTGAGACCCTTCTTATTAAGACCCTCAGCACATGCTGCATACCACCCCACGCTCTCGAATAAAGGGTGAGTCTGATTCTTCCCCAGCGGAGGAGGACTCTGAGAGGGCATACATCCCGAAACATGGTAGGGGCAAGACGGGGGCTGTGCTGGCCGACCCTTTGAAAAAATCATTAGAGAGAGGCCGCCTCCCTAGCCTGCCAGTCAGGGTTTCCATCCTCTGAGGACCTTCTCCCGAGGGATCCTACGGATAGGGGATTGAAAGTGGGCTGCGCAAAAAAGCCAGACCCGACCCATTTCTGACTCGCTGTCGCACAAACTGGCAGCAAAGGTCATCCATGCCTTTGGGATGGAGGCGCCGCCGGCAGGGGCGAGCTGACTCGCATGCAAGAATCTTCTGCTCCACGACACATTTAGGGGCCATAGGCATCCTGTAAGTGATTCTGTTCCCTGCCCGCTGGCAGAACTCCTGTCTCCTTAAGCTATTCCTCCCACGACTCAGGCCGACTGGGAGGAAGGCTCCTTCACTTTGTGAAGCAGGGGAGTCTGATTTGGGCCCAGCTCTGAAAAAGAGCCTAGGTCGCTCCTCTGGTAGAGCATCGAACTTTAATCTGGGGGGCCAGGGTTCAGGTCCCTGTACAGACAACCACTCAAGCGTCCCTGCTCTTATACCCCCTGGTACAACCAGTAGAGGGCAGAGAGGGCGCGGGACAAAACCCAACAGGCCTGGCTTACCGACGTCCTCCTTTAAGAGGAACCAGTTAGCCTTGTGGGTTAGGCTATAACCTGGGATTCAGACGATCCAGGTTTAGATCCTGGTTCCTCCATGAAGAAGGTGGGGCCTTACAATGATCACTTCCCTGTAATGGAGGACTAAGAGTTGGACCCTGTTTCCCTGTAGGGAGCAGTAATTTAAGCCTGGGCCCTACCGACAGTAGGGGGGAGGTACTCCATAGAGCTCAGCTCTTATCCACAGCAGTACTCTCGTCGGTCTCCCGTGTCACGCATCCCCACAAACACGGGGCACTGCTGGCAGAATTACACAGGCTCGACGCCATGGGGGCCATACAGAGGGTACCATCTATTGAGCAGGGGAAGGGCTTGCCTCTCTTCTGTTTCTGGTTCAGAAGAAAGGCGGAGAAGGGCGTAACGGTTGCGTCAAGCGTCCGAAATTCAAGGGGGAAACCTTCGCATCCATCTGCCTCGCCATATCAAAGGGCGAGGGGCTATGCTACCGCCCTTAGCTCAGCTCTGCGTATAACGCCCAGCACTGGCAGTACCCGGCCCTTCCATCCGACCTTGCACGCCCAATGCCATTTACGAGGATTTTGATATCACTTATGGCAACCCTGCGTCTAGGGGCATGTCCATCGTTCCCTACCTCGAGGACATCCTGGTTTGACCGTGGTCGAAGAACAAGGGCTCGACTTTACCTGCAGCGCACCAGTTACTATCTGGAAAGCCACGGCTGCCAATTCAATCGCGCCAAGAGCACGAACCCACCCAAGGGCTGGAGCACCTGGGGGTAATATTCAACACCTAGCTGACCCGCAGTTTCATGCCCCCCGCTCGTCACAACAAGCTCAGGGCCCTTATAGCTTACATCCGAGCGCAAGTGTCTCTCCGGTCTCCGACCTCTCGGTTGGGATCCAGGATATCATGCACCTGCCACCTACAATGGGCTTGTTTTCACGCTCGTCCACTGCAACGGTTGCTCCGGCCTTGCCACCCACGGCTCATCAGCAAAGTTCCGATGACCTTGCCGGTGCCGAGCACCATTGCTCGATTCTTCCGATGGGCGGAAGCTCCGAACCGCTCCTGGAGGGGGTCCCTCTCATGGAGACAACCAGGGTGGTCCTAACGACCGATGTCACCCTCTCCAGAGGGGGATTGCACCTCGGTTTTCAACCGGGCACAGGGGGCTTGGTCACCAACAGCATCAACTGGCTGGAGCTACGAGCCACTTGCTGGGCGCTCCTCAAAGGCCTGCCGATCTTGAAGGGGTGTCCCGTCCTGGGGTTCACGGACAACTCCAGTGCGATGGCCGGCGTCAATCATCAGCGCGGATCGTGCTCAAAGGCGCTCCACAGGGTCGCATCCCGTCTAGTCAATTGGACAGATCGGCACCTGTTCTCCCTGTCAGCCCTTCATCTCAAGGGGACAGGCAACGGCGACGCAGACGGGTTGAGCCGGCAGACGCTAGTCCTGGGAGAGTGGTCGCGGAGCCAGGCGGCATTTCCCCTGGTTAGAGGGGCATTCGGCTCGCCGTTACTGGACCGGTTCGCCTCTCCGACCGACCACAAGCTACCCCGCTTCTCACCTGGAACCCTCAGCCAAGTGTGGCCTCAGGGGCTCCTGTACGCTTTCCACCTTGTCCCCTGATCAGCCGGTCAATGCCCAAGTGCAAGCCTCTGCAGGCCACAGCCATAATTGTGAACCATTTTGGCTTCGCAAGCCCTGGTGTCCGGGCTTGCTCCACCTGTCTCACGGAACCACCCTCTACCCGCCGGTCACCCACGGCCTTCGGTCACAGGGGCCCCTAACTTACCAGAAGCTGTAATTTCTGAAGTTAACAGCTTGGCTGTTGAAGCCCTAGCCCTTCAGGGGCTGGGCTATTCAGCTTCTGTAATACACACCCTGGTAGCGGCCAAGCGAAAATCTATCCGGCACATAGACCTGTGCAACGGGAGGGTGTTTGTGGGATGGGGCGAGTCTAGGCAAATCCCTCTGCGGTCTCCCTAAATCCCTCAGGTTTTATTGTTCCTCCAAGAGGGGCTGGATAGGGGGCTCCGCCCTAACACCCTGAGTAGACAAGTACCAGCTGTACATAGCATTATAGGGGCGTCAGGCAAACCTAAGGGGTCACCCATCCTCACGTCCGGCAGTTTATGAGGGCCGCTGGGTTAATCTCCCCTGGAAGTTGAACTTGGTGCTTACCGCTCTCACTGGCTCTTCCTCTGAGCCGCTGCATCAGGTCTCAGGGTTTTTTATGTCCATCAAGGGTTTTTTTTCTGAGGGCTATTCCCACCGCAAAACGTCTCTCTGCGCTGGGGGCCTTATCAGCTGCCCCTGCCCTTTGCTTTTTCAGCCGGGAGTCGGGGTTCCTTCGTTTAAACCGACCTTTTTACCTAGGGTCGTCTCTATTGTCTATAGGTCACAGGATATGGTCCTGCCTTCTGTTGGCCCTCATCCTCGCCACGCATTAGAAAAGCTGTGGCACAACCTGGACGTGCGCAGAGCCTTCAAAAATTTATCTGCTGTGGTGGGCACCGTTCAGACGAGCTTCTAGTTTGTTAGTCAGTATCATCCCCGCCACAGGGGCACAAGGGTGTCGAAGTCAGTACTGACCGGTTGGATATCGTCCTGTTTTGCCAAGGCTTCCAAGGTCTCTGGCCTACTGCCTCTTACCCGAGTCTGGCCCACTCGACTCGAAGGGCGGCTACTAGTTCGGCCCTCCTCTCCAGGGCTCCGTTAACTGACAGTTGCAAGGCGGCTGGCTGAAAGAGCCTGCATACCTTTACTATGCATTATATAATGCTTTACAACAATCCGCAGAGGCCGCCTGTGGAGGGCGGCTCCTCCAAGGGGTAGGGGATTTCTGGAACGTGCTGTCCCCCCCGTCCGAATAAACATTACTGCTATGTTACCTCCCTAGGTCCGAATAAACGGACCGAAGGCTATAGAAAGGGCAATTGGGATTCTTACCTGTGAATTGCCCTTCTGTAGCCTTCTAGGGAGTTTATTCGACCCGCCCGGGCTGTTTTAAATGTGATCTGTTAAAGATGTTATTGCTTCAGCCCCAATTGGGGATTCCGTGGTGTTAACCTCCGAAGTTTCGGGGAAAGTTTCTTTTGTATTTCAGCTCCAGTTCTTCGGCTGGGGTACTCCTGGGGAAGCGAGGGCGCGCTCTCCCTACGCATGCCCAGTCGAAAGTCTGTGCTGCCTCCTAGTGGTCAAGAGGGAGAACGCTCTCTAGGTCCGAATAAACTCCCTAGAAGGCTACAGAAGGGCAATTCACAGGTAAGAATCCCAATTGCCCTTTCTCTGTACAAGCCTGTAGATGGAGCAGCTCAAAGCTAGCCACAAGGAGGTGACTCTGCTGCTACTTCAGCTGTCTGTTGAAGCTATTCCTGCTATCTCCACTTTGGGCTCCTCAACAGGAGGGGCTTCTCTCCTGGCTGAGGAACATCAACTCCCCTTTCCCCCCATCTTCTTGTGCTTGGTGGACCACTCTTGCTGATGGCTGGCTTTCCTTTTGAAGCACCAAAACTAAGCAAAGAGTGGGACTAAATGGCCAGTTTTCACAATGGAGGGATGTAAAAAGTGGTGTGTCCCAAGGATCTGTACTGGGACCAGTTCTTTTCAATGTATTCATTAATGACCTGGAAAAGGGTGTTAAGAGTGAGGTGATCTAATTTGCAGATGACACCAAGTTATTCAGAGTAGTCAGAACACGAGCAGACTGTGAGGAGCTGCAGCAGTGGCGACTGGTGGGTTTTGAGGTTTGTGGGGCGCTGGGGCAGTAAGGCCGGCTGGGCCGCCAGCGGCAAAGTCGCCAGCAGGCCTAAGGGCAGAGCCTAGCCAACAGTAGGCGGAGCCTAGCCAATGGTAGACGGAAGTTTCAAGTTAATATGAATGTTTACAAACTTGGTTCCCCATGTGTAAAAAAACTGGAATGGGTGTTTCTCTCCCTGTGCTCCCCTCATCCTTGTCCTTTGATTGTAGGTACACTGCTGGCACTATATAACTGCATAATAATATGCAGTCAAGAAGAAAAAAACCCACACAGAATCCAAGTCTTGGACAACTCAAGGCAAGGGTTTATTACGCAAACAGAGCATTAACCAAAGATTCACACCCTCCCCCAAACACAACATAAAACAAAACCAAAGACACCCACACACAAACCAGCCAATAACTCAAACAGCAAACTCTCCTCCTGCCAGCTCCTTTGCATCACCAGCCAAGCACCTGAAAGGGTTTCCCATACACTCCAAATACAAACACTCATACAGGTCACCGTCTATCGCTTGTACAGCAATGGCACTCGACGGTCTTCGAAACGCAAACTCTTCAATTGTCCTGTGGTTGAAGTCAGGTATTCGTTGGATCAACCTTTTCTCTATTGACAACATTGCCAATGCATTGAGTCTTTCTGCTGTCATTGTGTTCCTCAGGAAAGTTTTTATTCTCTGTAGAGCTGAGAAAGACCGTTCAGATTCCACTGTTGTCATTGATGTTGTGATGACAATTCTCACTAGATTCAAAGTTTCGGAAAAGCTGTCCTGCAGATTGTTGTCCAGCAATGTATGAAGTAGCTCTGAAGCATCCTTCATACCATACAAGTCTTTCTTCTCATACAAGACAGAAAGCTCCATCCTCAGTCTGTCTTTGTGTAGCATAGGGTAGGTATCCACTGTTTCATTCAGTGCTCGCGTTGGAAAGTGTTGGTTGTGTGCTGCAAAAAGAGCCCCCTGTAATAAGGTTGTGCTTACTAGGTGCTTTGTGAACGCAAATCGTTCCTTTGCATATGAAATGATGATATCGCAAACTTCAACTGCGATTTGATCTAGGCTGTCTATAGTGCTACCTCTCGGGAGCTGGGACTGCTCTGGCAACTCGGAGCGCAGATCCTTAATAGAGTCTCTCACTCTATTGATGCTGCTGATAAACTCAGTAGTAAATGTCTGAACACCTACAGAGTCAATATCTCTCTTTTGCAGTTGATCATAAAGCACCTTAGCGTGAAGCATTTTATAGAATAAAAACAGGAAGTAAAGGAACTCCCTATCCTCTTCCAACTTTCTACCAAATCCCCATGCCTCGCAAGTTGCACTGGCATCAAAATTACCACTTCTTATGTGGTTGAAGCACTGTATCAAATCCTCTCGGTGCTCATAAACTACGTTTACTGTCCTAACATTAAAGTTCCAGCGTGTGGCAGGTGCTCTGGGAAGTCTTCTCTTTACTATCATATCCAGAACCTCTGTCCTCTTTGGAGATGATGAAAAAAAGGCTGTTAAATTCACCCAAATCTGCAAAAAATACTTTCACCTTTTTTATTTGGGACACAGCTTGTTGCATTATCAGATTTAGTTGATGTGCATAGCAATGTACATAATGAGCATTTGGGTATATGTCCTATATCCTCAACCCCTCTCCCCCATGCTGCCCACGCATCACGCTCGCACCATCATAGCTCTACGCAATCACTTTCTGTTTATCCTCGTCCTGTGTGAAAATAGCATTCATCTTCTGCAGCAATGCTGTGGCAATGGTTTCTGCATGAGAGTCTTTCAGCTGAGTAAAACTAAAAAAACCACTCTACAGCTGAGCCTCTGCCATTAATGTACCGATAAATGAGTACTGACTGGCAGTGAGTTGACACATCTGTTGTGTCATCAGCCTGAATAGCCACATATTCAGTGCTCTTCAACTCCTCAATAATGAAATCCCTGGCCACTGTGAGCATGCAGTCTAGGAGTTCATTTTGGATCGTTTTGGAAGTGCCTTTGAAAACTGGCAGTTTTCAAAATGCTTTTCTATCGCAGAATCGATGCTGCCAATAAGATCAACCAAGGCTCTAAACACTCCTGGGTTCAAGGAGTCCTCAGTCTCATCATGGCCATGCAGTGCCAACTCGAAAGCGCCACGGAACCGAATACAATCAGTTATTTTAGACAGAATGTACCGGTTGTTGTCAGCTTCCTCATTGTGTCTTCTAATGCTCACAAGGTAACCTTCATCCAGTTGTGCCACTATGTTGGTCTTGCCAAATGCTGCAAGTTTGAAGCAGTTATCGATATCACCTTTGCGTTCATCATGCTTCTTTATCTTCTCTGCTAGATGCTTTAAGTCCTTCACTCCAGTCTTGGTCCACGCCACCTCACCCCCAAACAGCAAACATGGAAAATAAAACAATGCAGTCTTGGAAACGCTGCCGCACAGCCACTTCTTCTTCTCATACCATGCTGTGCTGAACCGGCGTGCGTAGTCCTTCCCTCTGTCACGGGAAGCTTGCGCAAGCTGAAGATCTGGACGGTCAGGTCCCAGTTCTTTCACTTGACATTTTGCAGCATAAGAGAGCTGTGAGAATGACTCTGCCAGCAGTGAATCTATGGTGTTCATTTTTAGTGATTCACTTTTTGATGTTTCTGTCCTGCAAAATAAGAGAAGATTGTTGGGAATTGTATTGCAGCAAGCTTTGAGCTATCCTTATGCACTGTACTATAATGGGTGCATGCAAATACAAGTCGTGAATGAAAGTATAACATGTTACACACACACCTTTTCCCCTTGCAAATGATATGCAGAAGTGTGGTGCACACAACATGCCATGGCAGGCAGCAACTGAAGTTCCTAGAACACTCTGCAATGTCTCTTGGCACTTACCTCAATGTAGTCTCTGTTCTTCAGTCAAGTCCCTTGGAACTAGGTTAGCAATTCCTTGGCAGCAGTGGCTCCTGCTCCTTCTGCTCACAACAGACAAACAAACAGAAAGGTCAGTTCGTCTCAGAGAAGCCATGACCACCACACAATAGATGTAGCAAAGAGAATCCCACACGTGATGGCTGTTTTTTGAACAGCACAAATTCCGTCAGTAAATCTGCAATCTTGCCCCCCCACCCCCGAACACTACCATGGGGAAAAAAAGTTACCTGCTTCTGTAGGTGATCTTCAGAAACAGGATGGATATCTTCTCTGTCGGTTGTTCAGTGTCCGCTATGGCTGCCGTAGATTCTACATACATTTTAGAGAGTAGGTTAGACTGACAACAAATTTGGGCCACAGCAAGACATACTTCTGAAAACCTACACATCTCTTCAAAACCCCCTCAAGATACTTAAAAACTACAGAATGGTAAGAAAAAATGCTTGGTCCAGGTGAAGAGCAAGCAGTTCTTAAAGTTTCCTATGCAGAAAGGGCTGTAAAGAGCGGGGTTCCCCCCCCCCCTTGTTCCATCCACTTACCTGACAGCTGCGAGGGGTGAGTCTGGGGGCGGAGCCAAGGACCTGCAATTGAGAAAAAGGCACAGATGTCTACGGCGGCGGTGCGGCTGTAAAGAGCGGGGTTTGGAGCGGGCTTCCCCCCCTTGTTCCACCCACTTACCTGACAGCTGCGAGGGGTGAGTCTGGGGGCGGAGCCAAGGACCTGCAATTGAGAAAAAGGCACAGTAGTCCACGCGCCAGAGCAGCGTGCCGAAGGGCTGTGCACATAAGGATGCGCCCTTTTGTGCTCCCTTCGGTGCACCCAGGAGCAGGAGCGTGTCCTCTTGGCTGCTACGCTTGATTTGTCTTGTTTTGGACCCAGACGTAGGTGCTGTTTAATATGACCTCAAATAAGAGACTCCATCCTGAACTGTCGGCGGGCTCCCCTCTGCCCCAGAAGCAGCTGAAGCAGCAGTGTCTGGAGACCTTTTTTCCTCCTGTAGGGTCAGAGGTACTGGAATCAACTGCTTGTGATTCTACTCCTGTGGAGTATGTTCGGGAGGAAGATTTTTCTCAAGTAACTCTTTGTATTTTGGGCAGAAAACCAGCCTATCCCTCTTGTCATTAGTTGAGGAAAATTTAATAATCACAAACTGCTGTTGGTAAAATCTGTCAGAGATGTCTTTATTGATCTCAGAGCGCTGAGAGAGAGAGCAGACCTGAAACCATGCAGGGTTCCAGACCGGTCTGTCCAATTCCCAGTTGCATAGCTATTTTATAGATTACAGTTCAAGCAAGAAGATACAGAAATGTCAATCAAAATAACATCATACAAAGTAAAAGGTTACAGAAATTGTTTACATAGTTAGCAAGAAGATTCTCAAAACAATATAGCTAGACTTGTTTATACAGTAAGGTGCCCAACAATCTAATTAATTCAACACAGCTGCAAGGCCAACTTCTCCTATCTCTGTAGGAGAGAACAGTGTGAAACTGCTTCCCAGACTTTGCACTGTAAGACAAAGACTAAACTAACCTAATAATTATCTTATCAGCCGGCCAAAGCTCATTTCTGCAAAGATTGGTTCTTACCCAGCATTCATCTGTCTTCCATTTTACTCTGGCTATTTGTAGCTTAATTTCCATAGGGTCCATTATAAAAATTCCTCCACACATTCTACCCCAGTTGGGGCTCGGGGAGGGAGTTTTTTGTTATCCCAGTGGCAGGAGAGGGTTTGTTCACACTGGGGAAATGAACTTTTAACTGAATTCCTTACTTCCCATGTTACAGTGACAGCGGAATCTGTCCAGTTTATGTGTAACCAGGTAAATCAAATGCACAAAAAACTGGACCTTTTGCTTCCCTCTGGAGGGAATTGTCGGGCCCATAGGGCCCCTTTATTAGCATCCCATAGAGGAGGGGAAGCTTCGGGGTCTCTTTCTTGTACTTTGGGGCCAAAACTTAAGCCCTTGCAACAATTACAAGATCCCCCTATGGTAGTAGCTACAGATAGTCACCGTTGGACCCCCCCCCCCAAGAGGGGAGGGCTTCGGTTGTGATCCCCCTGCGCCCCCCTCCCCCCCGATCCGTTATGTTTAGAACAACTGGCTTCTTATAATCTTTTGCCTTCAAATTTGATCTTCATAATTTTGCTATTGCATGGGAGACGCCCCCCGTTGTGGAATACTGCCCTGGATGTGGCAGAACACCTCAGATTATTGTTAAACTACCCAATCTTTAGACGTTTGCCAATTACAGGGCATGATATTAAAGCAGTAGACCAGTTATTGATTGTTCGGGATAGACAGGTAGTAAAAGTTATTTTTAACTCCCTGGAGATCACGATGAAAATATGGGCTGCAAAAAAATCTCTTGAGGAGCGATCAGTTTTTCTCTCTAGGGCATTCCAGTCTAATTAGGGTAATATTGATATGAGGGGGGAAAGGGACCCTCAGCCAACTTAATTGCTCCACCTCCTTCCAGTATTGCCCCGGAGGAGGTATTGAATCTGGCTCCCCGAGCCCTGGAGACCAATCTGATCTCTTCGATGGAATTTTATCCTGATCAGCCCCTCCGGCGGGCTCAGAGAGAGGAAGTGGCTCCCCTGGTAGACCAGCTGGGAGAGGTAGATATGGAAACTGAGTCAGTTGGCCTGTGTGCTTCCATCCAGCCTCAGCCAGAGTGTGCTTTACGACCACAGAACTCAAATCATCTTAGAGCTTTGCCTGGTCGGAATAAGCTAGAGCCGTCAAAGATTGGCCTTTTCTCTCAATTGGATACGCTATGCGCTCAATTAAACAAATTGAGAGCGGGCGCATGAGCAATGGACGGGGGTATGTGTAACAGCCAGAAGGAGAGACAAGACTCTCGGCCCCTCTTCCCTCCCTTTTCTCCCTTGGCCCCTAAACATCGGACTTCCCTTCCTCTCGAGGAGAGGGGCACTAGTATCTAGGTAGGGGATAAAAGTATGACCTCTGGGGGGCAGGGTGACTTGTTTTCACCTGCTCAGGCTACAAATAGTGGGGTGGAGGCCTACCCTAGTGAAGGGAGTGGGAGTCACGGTGCCCCTCCCCTTGGGGAAGGGGCTGGTTTGGGGGCGCTGGAGGGGACGAAGAATCAAGCTCCTTTGGGTCCCATTAATCTGATGTGGCAGAACACGGTACACCCTGGAGCAGTCTCCCAGTCCCTGTCGAGGGATCTACATCGTATTGGGGATTTGGAGGTGAGTCCCTTGGTACAGGGAGAGGTTGAAGGCCCACCTGTAAAGCCTCCCAATCTGGCAGCCCCCTCTTGACAATTACAGCTTCCCGCTCTCAGGTTGGCGTCCTGGAATATTTCTGGTTGGAAGGCCCAACGGTGGGATTTAGAATTAAATCATCTGTTGGATTCCCAGGATGTGTGCCTCTTCCAAGAGACTTGGGTATTAGATGATATCAAGCTGGCGGGTTTTTCAGTTATCTCAGAGAGGACGACCCTGTCCTTAGCTTCTGGTAGGCCAAGTGGTGGACTGGCCCTAGTATTTGCCAATTCTTTTAAAGTAGTTATTAAACAAATAAATTGCTATAAAGCTTATTTTGCACTTTACCATTGTGTTTTTCCATCTTCCTTTGAATTGTTAATTGGTAATATCTATATCCCCCCCCGGCCTCAAAGTTTTTTCCTCCAGAAATTTGGGACAAAGTTATATATAGGGTAAAAGAAGCATGTCGGATGTTCCCATTGGCTCCAGTTATTATTGGTGGGGATTTTAATACAAGAATGGGGGAGTGGCAAGATTTTGGGAGTTCAGGGGCCTTTACAGATACCCTCTCAATCCCCCCTGCCCCCGACAGGCCCAAGATAAGATAATCAATGGAAACATCAGGGATATGAAGAGATTGGTGGAAGAATTGGATTTGGTGATTCTGAATGGTAGAGCTCAGGGCGACCAGGCCGGATGTTATACTTACTATTCTTATCAGGGCTCTAGCACGATCGATTACTTCCTGGCATCTGCCTTTTTTTTCCCCAAAGGTGTTGAGCCTTGAAGTACATCCCAGTGCAGAAGCAACTCATTTTATACTATTATTAGTATGCATCGATCCCCAGGTAAAGCCGGCCCCTCCATTGGAGGAGGGGCAGAGACTGTGCCAGGGAGAAGCCAAGGAATATAGGCGATCTCGTTGGTCGGACATGTCAGCCCAGGCCTTTATGGCCCGGCTGCAGGAGCCGTGTGTGGAGTATATGTGTGGTTTGGTCACCAGGGGGGCTATAGATGCCTGGACTGGATTAGAAAAGGTTCTCAACCTACTCAAACCATGCCTGTTATCAGGTGCTTTTCCTTCTCGCCCCCAAATAAAATATCCAGTATGGTTTGATAACGAGTACCGGAAGCAACGTCTAAAGTTTAGACGTGCTGCAAACCATCTAAAAAGGTTCTCGACAAGTCCCGGTAGAACTGAGTTCTTGCAGATCCGCTCCTACTATCAGTGCTTGATGATAGGCAAGCGTAAAAATTTTCAGGAGCAACAGTGGCTCCGTTTGCAGAAGGTGGTGGGAAACAGAAACTCAAAACAATTCTGGGGATTAATTTGACAAGCGAATCTAGGCGAGGACCCTTTGGCATCAGTTACCCTGGCCTTAGAGGTGTGGGAGAAATTCTATGGGGAGATTTTTTCAGTATCCCCATTACCCCCTTATAGCCCATCCATAGAAGAGTTTGACTGTCTTCCTCACTGGCCCCCGATTACTGAGGAGGAGGTCGAGCTGATTTACCAGCTTAAAAGTGATAAGGCACCTGGGGCTGACCTGATACTGGCGGAACATCTGAAGGCAGCTCCAGACTGGTGGGCTAGGTTGCTGGCCCCTTTATTTACATATATTATGCCACAGGAATGGTACCTGAGATGTGGCTAAATAGCATAGTGGTCCCCATCTTTAAGAAGGGGGACCCTTGGGACCCAGGGAATTATCATCCCATTAGCCTCCTCAGTGTTCTTGGGAAGCTTTACTCAAGATTATTGCTGGGCAGACTTCAGAGCTGGCTGGATAGTCAAAATATCATTATCCCAGAACAGGTCGGTTTCCAGAGAGGTCGCGCCACGATGGATCATGTGCTCCTTTTGTCCACCCTTGTGAGGAGGACAGTCGGTCAAGGACGGAGGGTCTATTTGTGTTTTGTAGATCTAAGGATGGCTTTTGACTCCATCTGCAGGGCCAGACTGTGGTCCAAACTGAGGGCCCTGCGAATGGAGCCAAGACTTCTTCTTCTGCTGATTCGCCTGCACGAGAATATTTCTCTGCAGGTTAGAACATCTGGGGCGGGGACTTTGATGCTAAGAGTTAAGACAGGGTTGCCTGTTGGCACCTGCCCTTTTTAACATCTTTTTGAACGATCTCCCCCTCTCCATAAACGCAGTTGAAACCCACCCACCGCAGATTGGGGACAGAAGGGTGGCATCCCTGTTATATGCGGATGATACCGTACTCATTTCCAGGCCGTTGGTGGGGTTACGCCGGGGGATGCAGGCAACGGAGGATTATTGTAATAATGAGGGTCTCTCCATAAACTATGAAAAAAACAAGGTTCTGATTGTGGGTCACAGGAGACATGGGGAGACCCACAAGTGGTCGATGGACGGCCACCAGATCTCCCAGGTGTGGAAATTTAAATATCTGGGGGTTACTTTTTCGAACTCACCCTCTGGGCGAGAACACTGGAAAGTGGTCAAAAAACAGACCAGGCAGACAGCGAGTGCCATTCGCAGATACTATTTCGACAAAGGTGGCTATTTGATACTGCCGGCGCTCCACAAAGGTAGTGTCACAATTGTTATATGCCTTTCTGGTGTGGGGTCTGGACTTCTTGGAGCAACTGGAGGTAGTTCAGAACAACTTTCTGAGGGCAATCTTGGGGTCCCTAGAGGAACCCCCTTGGTTTTTCTCCGCTTAGAGACCGGATGTCCTCCTATTAGGACCTTTGCGATACAAGCATCGGTTAGATTTTGGCTTAGGGTTGAAACTTTACCCCAGGGAGATGATTGTCTCTTGAGAAGGGAGAAAAAGGAGAGGCTATTTGCCCCATGGCGCATAAACAGCTGGAGGTTATACTTGGGAGATTGGGATTCTCCCCAGAACTTCTTGTCTCTGTGGGGACTAAACAGGCCATGATTCAGGTAAATCAGAGGCTGACTGACCAGCAAATACAAATAGATGCGGCCTTGATACAGCATCAGCGGGTAAACTTGTTTTATATTCCGCCCGTAAGACCCTTAGCTGGTCTTAATTATCTTACGGTTTGGTCAAATTTCTCAGTGAGGCGGGCCTTCACACGCCTCCGGTGTGGGGTCTTCCCGTCGGCAATACTGGAAGGATGCTACATGGGAGTTCTGTTGCAAGAAAGAGTGTGTCGGTCCTGTACCTTGGGGAATAAGGATACGACAGAGCACATTTTGTTTGTATGCCCTAGTTTTGCTAAAATCAGAGGCAAGCTTCTTCTGGCCCTTAGAGAATCTCAGATGCAGCACCCTTTCGTAACTGGGCTTAGATTATGCCTGGATGCTAAAGTTTCAGAATTAACTTATGCAGTAGCGATTTTTGGCAATTTGGTTTCCCAGGTGAGATGCCCAAAAGTAGTGGAGGGGTATAGGGAGAGCCGCTGAAATTGTACCCCCCTTGATAGTTACGAGAAGGTTTTGGGAGGGAATGACTGTCCTATGTCAACTAAGGTGGAGGAGGGAAATTGTGGACATGAGGCTTTGTTTTTATATTACTAGGTCTATTTTTATTTTTATTTTTTAGCAATATTAGTTGTAAACTCGGATGTATAAACCAGCCGGTTGTGTTATCTTTTTGTATTGTTTTAATATTGCCAATAACTTTTTAGTTGCGGCAAATAAAAGTTTATTCATATTCATATGCAGAAAGTAAAAGATTCGGGGGGAAGGAAGCACAAAATGGCCCCAAGTGGGTCACAAAATGGCCCTAAGTGGGCCCCAAGTACATGGCTAGCAGACTGGACATGCTTGCAACCTTCACAGAAATAAATATCCAAGCAAAATTAACCAGAAAAACCATCCACATTGCATGTACAAGCCCCTCACCCCACCCACCCCCACACAAACCAGTAAAAAGCAGACAACAACTGGACAGAAGATTCAGCCAGGCCCGGGGGTCGGGGGCTGCAGAGTAGAGCGCAGTGAAGCACATGGCCAGCAGACTGGACATAATGCAACCTTCACAGAAATATCGATATCCAAGCAAACTTAACCAGACAGAGAAACCATCCATATAGCATGTACAAGCCCCCAGCCACCCACCCAGTTTCCCCTAGCAGCACAGCAACTGCACGAGACCATTTGAACCAGGGGCAAAGCAAGCAAAGGGTGTATTTGGCAAAGGGGCCCAGAAAGGAATTAAATTCTTACCAGTTTCTAACTGCCTCAGTTTGTTTGTTGTCCAGGCCAGCAGCAGCAGTTCCCTGTGTCTGACCCCAACAGTACACCACACAGTTAGTAACACCACGACGTGCAACTGCAAATGTGCTGCTGGCTACTGTTTGCAGGGCTAGGCAGCTCTCCTCCTCCTCCTCCTGCAGTCTGGTCTCTCACACTGATTGGCTTCCTGACATGCGATGTCAGGAAACAAATCACTGTGAGAGACCAGATTGCAGGAGGTGCTTATCTCCTCCCCCTGCTCTCCCCCTGGCCCCTCTCTGCATGACTCACAACGTGGTGGTGACTAACAGGCGTTTTTCCTAAGCGCCCAGGTGCCGCCTATTTTGGCTGAGTTCCACATAATGGAACTCAGCTTTAGCTTGAAGCCCGTCCTCTCTGCCCTGAGAGAGAGCCATGCAGTACAGCGGGACGGCGCCCAAGCATGCACTCCTCTCTCTTTGAGCAGTGAGTCTCATTCTTAATGCAGCACCACCTCCTCCTCTTCCTCCTCCCCACCCCCCCAAGTCCGGTCACAAAACAAAACACAGTCACATAGTACACGCTTGACTCCCACACTCGCCTCCGATGAAACTGATCTGATGGGAGGGGGAGCAGAGTGGCACTGTAGCCAGTAAACCAACAACTGTCAGTCTCTTGCCTCCTCCTTGGAGGCGCCTCCCTAACTGATGGGGGACGAGGGAGGGGGGCGAGAGCAGAACATTGGCGAGGGAACAAGCGGGCGGCGAGGCTCAGTCTGAGGCACGGCAGCAGCGGATGCACTGCGTGCTGCCTGTAACTGACAGCGCTAGTCAATTACAGGCAGTGGTGCCCGGAGAGTCCATACCGGGTGTATACGCATGAGACAGAAGACTGTATGCGCACGCGGCCGATATCTAATGGGAAGGATTGAAGGAAGCAGTCGCAGCGGCGCCGCAAGTGGCAGGGGAAAGTGCCGGGGGCTGGCCCAGAGCTGGGGCTGATCGTGTGGACTCCGGACCATGGAAAATTGACAACGGCGAGACGGCGAGTGGGGGGAGGGCGACCGCCCGGCCGCCCATTAGTACAAGCCAACCCTGAGCTGCAGCAAGATCTTACAAGACTGGGTGCCTGGGCATCTAAATGGCAGATGAGATTTAATGTGGACCAAGTGCAAAGTGATGCAGTTAGGGAAAAATAATCCAAATTATGAGTATACAATGCTGGGTACTAAGCTAGGAGTTACCACTCAGGAAAAGATTCTGGGAGTGATTGTGGATAATACACTGAAATCCTCAGCCCAGTGTGCCGCAGCGGTCAAAAAAGCAAATAGAATGTTAGGAATAGAGAATAAAACTGAGGATGTCATAATTTATTTATTTATTTCATGTCGTTAAATTGATTGTCCGCCTCCTCATGCCTACGACATCTCGGGGCGGCTTACAATATCATAAAAACACAATAATATTCATAAAATCATCAGCAATAAAAAGTCACACAAAACCCACAACAATTTATAAAACATCACTAAAACCCCAAACCCTCCTCCCTACCCCACCCTCCCCTCCGAAGGCCTGGGTGAACAGCCAGGTCTTGCAAACTCGTCAAAAGGCCAATAGGCCTGGGGCCAGGCGAGCCTCCTCTGGGAGGGAGTTCCATAAATGTGGCGTGGCCACCGAGAACGCCCTCTCCATTGTGGCCCCCCGTCTTACCCGGGGGACTTCCAAAAAGGCGCCCCCAGTGGACTGAAGGGGTTGCTCTGAGGTGCGGAGGGCGAGGCAGTCCCCGAGATATGAGGGGCCCAGACCATGCAGGACTTTATAGATCAACACTAACACCTTGAATCTGGTTCGGTATGCTATAGGCAACCAGTGTAGAGCGCGGAGCACAGGTGTTATGTGCTCACGCCGTCCCGTCCCCGTAAGGAGACGGGCTGCCGCATTCTGCACTTGGTTTGGAACTGCAGCCTCCAAACCAAAAACTAGGGAAGCCCCACGTAGAGCACGTTGCAGTAGCCTAGCCTCGAGGTGATGAAGGCGTGAATGAGAGTGGCCAGGTCGGGCCTGGAGATGTATGGCCGAAGCCTCCGTACCAGATACAGCTGGTGAAAGGCGGCTTTAGTCACCGCCTCCATCTGCCGATCCAGACGGAGGCCCGAGTCCAAAACCACCCCCCAGACTCTGAACCTGATGAGCAACAGAAGGGCGAACCGCCCCCCCCCCAATCAGAGGGGCCAGCACCTCCCTCGCTTTTCCCACCACCATCACCTCCGTCTTATTGGGATTGAGATTCAGTCTGCTCTGCCGCATCCAATCTGCCATGGCCTCCAAACATTGGGAAAGTAAAGAGACAGCGGGACCTGGGTCAGTTGAAAATGAGAGGTACAGCTGAGTATCATCAGCATATTGGTGACATCGCACCCCGAACCCTCTCACGATCTCCCCCAGGGGCTGCATATACACATTAAATAATAGTGGAGACCTAATTGAACCCTGCAGAACGCCGCAGGTCAAGGCCCAGAGGCTAGATATTTCAGCCCCAAGCACCACCACCAGCTTTTACCCGAGAGGAATGAGCGGAACTACCCAAGGACTGTCCCGCCCAGACCTCCCAGGTCTCGCAACTGTCTCAACAGCAGCCCATGGTCCATGGTGTCAAAAGCGGCCGAGAGATCTAGCAGGATCAAAAAGGTCGAACATCCTGCATCCATCTCCCGACGGAGATCATCCACCAAGGCCACCAACGTCGTCTCAGTACCATAGCTGGGGCAGAATCCAGATTGAAAAGGGTCAATGAAACCGATACTGTCCAAATGCGCCTGGAGCTGCAGAGCCACTGCCTGTTCAATAACCTTTCCTAAAAAGGGAAGATTAGAGACAGGTCGGTAGCTGGCGAGTGTGTCCACATTCAAAGATGACTTCTTCAGCAGGGGGCGCACCACAGCGCTGGATGATAACCTCCCCTGCCGAAGGGACGCATTAACCACCCTCGCCAGCACCATCCCCAATGTCTCCCTGGAGGCTTTCACCAGCCAGGATGGACACGAATCTATTCACAACTAGTGGCCCTAACAGACCCCAGGACATCCACCACATCAGCCGACGTCACTTCCTGAAACTCCTCCCAGAAAGATCCGTCTGCAAAGTAGGTGGCAAACTCCCCACAGCGGACCTGGGACAAGTCCCCGTCCAGGTGGAGGGAGGCCGGACTGACCAGCCCCTGCACCACCCGGAACAGCTCCGCTGGACATGACTTTACAGACGCTATGAGGGCAGCAAAGAATTCCTTCTTTGCTGTCCTCACAGCCTCAACATAGGACCACAAATGGGTCCTATGGAGAAGTCGGTCAGATTCAGAGCGAGTCCGACACCAGCGTCACTCTAGTCTCCTACCTACCTGTTTCATACACCGCAGCCCCTTGGTAAACCAAGGGGCCCTGCGGTGACAAGACGGAGGCAGTGGACGTCTCGGAGCCACCTTGTCAATGGCCTCCCCCAGCGAGATATTCCAATCCTGGACCAGCTCATCGACCGAGTGACTGTCAGGATCCAATGTTAACTCTCTCAGAGCCTCATGGAACCGCTGCGGTTCCATCAGCCTTCGAGGGCGGACCAACCTAACTGGTCAATTCCCCTTCTGGAGGGGGTACGCTGAGAGTCTGGTCTGTAGGAGAAAAAGGTCCGTCCATGACAAGGGCATGACCCTCACATCCCCCACTAACAGATCACCTGCTTCAAGGCCAGAGCAGAAAACCAGGTCGAGGGTATGCCCCCCCACATGGGTCGGGCAGTTGACCACCTGGAACAAGTCCATGGTTGCCATGGCGGCCATGAACTCACGCTCCGCTCCTACAAGGCCGTCGTCGGCATGGGCATTGAAGTCCCCCAGGACCAAAGTCCTGGAGGAGTTCAGCACCACCTCCGAGGCCAGCTCTGCTAGAGCTGCAAGGGATGCCACCGGACAGGAAGGTGCCCGGTATACCAGCAGCACCCCAAGCTTGCCCCCAGCCAAATCAAACACCATATGGAGGGCCTCAACACCTGAAATCTCCTCGACTGGATATCTCCTAACTGGTCAGTCCTCTCTAAAAACAATAGCTACACCTCCCCACCCCGGCCCCCCATGTGGGACTGGTGCTGCACAGCATACCCGGCTGGAACGAGGTCTGCTAAAGCTGGTCCCACCCCCTCGTCCAGCCAGGTCTCTGTAATACACGCAAGGTCCGCCACCTCATCCAGGATCAACTCCCGAATAATTGGGGCCTTATTCACTACGGACCTTGCGTTCAACAGCAACAGCCCTTTATGGGCAGACCCTGGACCCCGACCCTCTCTCACCCTCAGTGGGGAGGTGACTCTTAACCTCTAACAGAGACCTCGGTCCCCTGGGAATCCGAGTCACCTGTCCCCTTGGACCATACCATCCGCGCCCCATAACCACCCCTATGGCCACTCCTCCTCTCCCGTCCACTCCATCCTGACCCCTACATCTAGGCTGTTCGCCCTCCCTCTGGAATTCCCAACCACCCCAATAATCCCTCTATACAATACAATACAATACAATACAATACAATAATGCCTCTATACAAATCAATGGTGCGACCGCACCTTGAATATTGTGTGCAGTTCTGGTCGCCCCATATCAAAAAAGACATAGCGGAACTATAAAAGGTACAGAGAAGGGCAACAAAAATGATCCAGGGTATGGAACAGCACCAGTATGAGGAGAGGCTTGATAGATTGGGGCTCTTCAGCTTGGAAAAGAGATGGCTGAGAGGAGATATGATAGAGGTCTATAAAATCATGAGTGGTGTGGAACTTGTAAACAGGGAACAGTTATTTACCCTCTCAACTAGTACTAAAACTAGGGGCCACTCCATGAAACTCACAGGTGGCAGAGTAAAAACAGACAAAAGAAAGTATTTTTTCATTCAACATACAATTAGGTTGTGGAATTTACTGCCAGGGGAGGTGGTCAAGGCCAGCAGTATAGCTGAGTTTAAAAGAAGTTTAGACAAGTTTCTTTTAGACAAGATAGTTCCAGTAGCAGCTATTAGCCAGATAGGATTGGGGAACAAAACCCTTTACTGTTGGGAGCCTGGGGACGACCCACAGGGAATAGATAGCATGGTGACCTGTTGGGTGCTTCTCCCAAGAGGCAGGATACTGGGCTCAATGGACCATTGGTCTGACCCAGTATGGCACTTATGTTCTTAAGCTGCCTGGAGTTGAGAGAGCAACAACACAATCCAGGGCTGGTGGGGTCAAGCGCAACAGGACATAGATTTATTTATTATTTATTTATTATTAGCTTTTATATAGCGCCAGCAATGTACCTGGCACTTTACAGAGAATAAGAAAAATACAATCCCTGCCCGAGAGGGGGGCAGGTTGGAATTGTGGGGCTGACTGGATTTTTTTCTCTTCCCCAGACAGGCTTTGGGTACAGAAAGCTGCTTACTGTGAAGCATGAAGGTGGAATAAGAGCTTCAGTTTCCTCCATTTCACTCCCCCACTCAGCACCCAGTTGGGCTTTCATGGGCAGGCTAGACTTGGTACTCCCTGTATGAGACCCACTGAGTCTATAGCAGGGGGTGGGGAACCTCAGGTCTGAACTAAATGTGGCCCTCTGCTAATCTTTGTTTAGCCCCTTCCCAGTGCCTGGATATGGAACCTAGATTCAGTTCCTACCCACAAGCATTGAAAGAGTGAGTTCAAGGTAAGGGAGCAGAGATAAGGGCATGCACTCAAGGATGGGAGACAGATCCATGGCACAAATCCATTATCTCGACACTTCCTGATCACATCCCCTAAACACCCTTGCCCCCAACGTCTATGTGGCCCTCAGAGTTTGTACTCATTTTCAAAGTACCTTCTGGAAGGGAAAATGTTCCCCATCCCTGATCCACAAAGATCCCCTCTCTCATGAAGGAAGGGTGATGAGGCTAGAATGAGCAAGAGGTGAAGTGCTGGTATGCTGTGGTCTGGTCTCCCAGTTCCAAGTCCAACACCACCTTATCCATAGACTATACCGACTCCCCCATCATCCTGTGCCAGTCTACTTACTCAAAGAGTTTTTGCCACTCCTTGGCATTGGTCTTCAGCCTTTCTCACTTTAGGTTTCTCAGCCCAATATATCCCATGGATATAACAAATTTCTTGCATTCAGATGGCAAAAGTTAAAATTACATGTTCTACCTTGGACGGGTTCTTTGCTTTCTCTCTGCTGTGTAAGATTGAGCTGGAAGTGTGATAAGGATTAAACATCTCTGAATGGCAAAGGTTTAGGAAGGAGGGTATGGTTGACAAGATGAGCAGCTATTAGTCATCAGACAAATTTACAATTACTGAAGATAACTTTGAGTGAAATCTGTCTGTATATAGCTAATACAGTGTGTGTGTGTGTGTGTGTGTGTGTGTGTGTGTGTGTGTGTGTTTTCATATATGTACACATGCATACACAGACAATGTGTATGTATCACAAGGTATGTATTGCGTTTATTATATATGCCTAAATAAGAGTGTTTTCCTTCACCTTAACATCTAACAACTTATTTCTTTGTAACTTTGACCAATTAACTGGTGTATAAAGTACGCTCACAGAGCATCTTCTTTGTGAGCATATAAAACTAACTTCTAGCATGGTATCTAATGCTTTCTAATCTCCAAGATGTTGTGTTTAATTTCTAGACACAAGATACAGATCTGTACAGTGATGCTGCTGCAACATCCGGGACCCTAGCTGTGGTTGTGGTACCTTGTCTCCCCAGAGAAGCGGTCATTGAGTGGCATGTCATCGCAGTTCTTGATGATCCTATGCAAAGGAAACATTTTGTGCTGAAGAGGTCATCAGAGGGCTGCCAAATTAAATGTGAAGCTGTGGAGTCCAGTTCTGCATCTAGTGCATCCGTCTCCATATCACTAAGCATGATGTCACCATCTGTTTCTTCAGTCAATTTATTCAAAGCCTTTCGTGATATGGTTGCTGTGTTTAGACAAGCAGTTGAGAAACTTTCAGAAGATTTCAGTGCCGTTCCTTTGTGTTCCAGAACTTTCTACAAAGACAGTATTGATACTGAAACACTACATGCAGGTAAGAGACCGCATAAAAAACAGTCAAAGGGAAATATTTAATCATGAGGGATTTATCCAAAAGACTAGCTATAAAAAGGCATTTTAAAAGTAGGGGTTATTGGTGAAAAGCTGATATGATTAGAATGCAAGTGGTGCTGCTTGATTTTCAGCCATATTTAGTCATTTTAGCAAAAGCATTAGCCTGGCAAGGAATCTAGCAGCCCAAATGAATCACAGCAACAAAAATGAGTAGTAGTCTGGAATGATGAATCCCATGTATAAAAATGTTTGAACTGTTAAGATACTCGGCATCAGTTCAGTTGATCAAATCTAGCATAATAACCAACGGATAACCAGGTGCTGATTGGCAAATATAATTTGGAACAAAAACACAGTTTTAAAAATATCCATGAAAAAAGGTGATGCCAAGTGCGGGAATTGCTGTGGGTCTCTTTAAACCTCTCTTTGTAGCCAGCGGTTTTAAATTGAAGTCTTCCAGTAAACACTGACATTGCTATCAGTTTGCATAAACTTTCCATTATAAAGTATTGCAAACTTTTTTTCCCCAGGAGCTCTCTTACCTCCATTGTTTGTAGCAGACCTTTGACATTCAGGAGGGAAACCTCACTAAGCTACAGATATGCTTTTTTTTGTTGTCCCAGGAAATTCCATTCAGATCTGATTTACAAATCACAATTCCTTTTCTCATGCTCTTCTTGCCCCTATACCTGCTTAAGCCCTAGCTTTTCTGCAAGACCCAAGTGCACCCCAATTGAATTCCCCAGCCTTGGGTTTGCCGTGCAAGTGGGCAATACCACACCTATTCATCATAACTCAGCTGCTCAGAGGAGAGTGGGAGCACTGCACCCCACTTACACCACAAGCCCTGGGCTGAGGCTTGCTAGCTGTGGAGAGGTTGCGGGAGGAGGGACAGAGAGGTAGGTGTGCTCTTCCTCCATTCTGGGTGTCTTTAGACATAATGCTGTTCAATGTTCTATAACACTGGGTGTCTTTAGACATAACTCCAACGGGTGTCTGAATGTGTGTTTTAACCTTGATATGAACACTGGTTTGGACCTGTGTTCACCATGTGGCGATCCTTAGACATACAGCCCATTTTGGGGCAAATCAGTGTTTTGCTCGCCACCCAATCTTAGCACACAAGCGCTGCCGCCTCGTTCCCCATGTTGTACCTGCTCACACGCCACACAATAACATTAGACACAATGTTGGCTACGTGTTCAGCCAAAACATGCAAATTGCCTTTGTGATAGAATGGTGTTCACATGGCGTGTTCAATGTGTGGCCAAATTGGTGTTGGGATTGTTATGGTGCTTACACACAATGGCCAAACACGTGCTTTGGGTTTTTGACACCCAATCTTTGTTATGTCTAAAGAGGCCTACAGTGTCCTACCATTACAGTGTTTACTGTTTAGACATACCATCAATACAGTGTTCACCCCAAATGCTGGAAGTGAACAACTGCCAGGGCTTGGCAGTTTAATCAGTGTTTGGGGTGAACACTGTATTGGTGGTATGTCTAAAGTAAACACTGTAACAGTAGGACACTGTGTTACAGAACACTGAACAGTGTTATGTCTAAAGACACCCTCTGAGACTGGAAGGGAGCAGAACCTCAGTGTCCTAGCCTAGGCTGGCCTTCTGGGGAACTGCTTGGTTCCATCAGCCTAAACAGGGTGTTCACCTTGTCCAATGACAGCCTGGCCCTGTTATACTAAAATAATGCTGTATTCTGAGACTCGGCCTATGTTATTGCAGGAGCAGCAAACATTGCACTAGGAACAGCTGCCAAAACAGCTGTGCAATTTACATCACTAGCCCTCTGCACTGAATTTCTATTTTCTTTACTTCCAGGGGATCCCACAGTTGCCCCTGTTTTCAACAGAGCAGGGGTGCAGAGCCCCCACTCCCTCCCAGCTGGGTCCCAAACACAACTATCTCTAGGACCCTATGGAGGGTGCCTCAAAAGAAGCAGGGTCCACTAGGAACCTCATTATTATTATTATTAACAAACATTTATATAGCGCCAGCAGTGTACCTGGCACTTTACAAAGTAATATTATTATTTATTATTATTATTATTATTATTATTATTTTATTATTATTATTATTATTATTAATTTTGCCCTGGGCCCTGCAAATTCTAAGGCCAGCCCTGTGCATGGAAATCTCTTCCATCCAACAGAGCTACAGTATGGTAAAAGACCTAATCCTGTACTCCCTGAAGTAAGTGAGTTTTTTAATAGTAGGATGAGGATCAGTCCGTTAGTCTATATTCATGTTGTCTCGCACATGTGTAAACATGTTTTTAAAAAAAAGATATTTGCAAAACTCAACTGGTCCATATTAATTAGCTGACATAAATTTTAGCCTTCAAATATCATACTGGCCTGTTGTTTTTTTTAAACCTAACCTGCAGCATTATTCAAAGAAAATTCAAGTTGACATTGGTTAATGGATTTAAAATACAAGACTAGAAAGCGATAGAAATGTGGCATAGAAAAGCATACTTAATCCAGGAAGCAAGGAATGAACATATAGCCTGACAGACTGTTGTTGTTCTACTGGGCCTTGTTGAAAAGCTAACAGGAAACCAGATACAACATGTTTCTAGTTTGCATTTACATTATCCTTTTTCCTGCAGCCTCTCACATGTTTCACAGGGCATATAATAATTATATCTGGATAACGTAGATTTGTCTTATTTAAATCCAAAGTTGAGCAGGATTTGTAAATAGCCTAAGTAGATGGGGCGGAGGGCAAGATTTGACTCTGTGATACTGAATGTTGTATGCAGAATGAGTCATCGTGGCTTTTATTTATTCATTCATCCTTGGTTCCTTTTAAATCTCTCTAAGGTCCTAATGACCACCATCATTATCATCATCATCAGTAATGCATTTGAAGGAAAAAATTATATGCATCCTTCTGAAACATCAGAAATGCATTCTTGTGAAAATGTAGTCAGCATTAAATTTACGACCAGCAGTATATTGTAACAGTAACGAATTTCAGAAGAAAATGCATCCATATTGCTTGGCACTCTATTTCAAAAAGTTTACATGGACTGAAGCAGTGATCTGAAATGCATTCAAAGATAAAAGTCCTGAATGGGCAGAAGGATCCTCAAGCTGTTTAGCATCGGTGTGAGTCTCACTAAAGTGAATGAGACTTACTCAGGCACTAAGTAGCTTGAGAACTGTGCTGTAAAGTTGCTGTTGCTGGGACTACTATTGGCAACAGCCTTTTTTTCTGACTGAATGCCATATACTGCAATACAATAATTTTAAAGGTGATTTTTCATTCTGCTGATATAGGGGCTTAAAACTGGAAGAAAAACTTTAAATATACCAAATAAAGACACATTAGAGCATGTTGTTGTGCTTTGTCAATATGTATCTTCGGTGCACTGCAAGACATGAGGCCTCAGATTGAGTGTCTTGACATTTTTGATGGATACAATATATTATCTGGTGGTGTTTAAAATATAGCTCATGAATCTGAACATAATTATATATCTTAAGTATAAGTTTTAAACAGTTTTTAAAGTTTTTAACAAAACAAAAAATACCATTCCCCTAGGGAACATAATGAGCAAATGGAGGGCTCAGAAAACATAAGCAGAAAAAGATCATCAGAGCTCCTCAATTGCTTTTCTACTAATGTTTTATATTATCAGGATCCAGAATAGTTTAGATAGCATAATTTGGAGACTTCATTTACCTTTGCTGCTGATATGCATAAGACAATTAGATTTTTTAATAAAAACCATATACCTAAGATTGTTTGCTGTGACTTAAGTTCTGGAATACTTTCCAACTACACTTTTCAAAGGTTATTTGTTTATTTACTTTGTTCAAATGTATATGCTGCCCATCGCTAAGGCTCAGGTGTCTTACAGCATATAAAAACACATACAAATCCTGCAACCCACCTTCCCAATCCCTACTCCTGTCTGCCAAACTCTTGGCCAGAAATAATGGTGTTACATTGCCTCCAGAAAATGCTCGGGCTCAGACAAACCTCCAGGGGAAGGGAGTTCTACATCACTCACAACAGAGAATGCCTCTCTGTGCGTCCTTGTCATGAGAGCACTCCTGTCCAACTGCAGGGATTCTGATGGAGCATTGTGGCAAAGGTGGTCTTTCAGATATGTGGGGCCCAGTGTCACGGAGGAACATAGGGTCACACACATGTAACATGGGCCTACATGTAGACTACAAGTCTGGTAAATATGTAAAGCAAAAGGTTCCACATGTATGTAATGTTACAATTGAGAACTGTAAAACCCAAATCAGGACTGTGACACTTGACCAGGTTCCAGGAAATGGAAAGACAGTTTGTTGATTCGCCCCAGACAGGTGGCCAGAGACATTTATATGCTAATGCAGGCAGGTAAATATAACGCATTCCTGATCTATACTGGTTGAGTACCTAAATAAGTATCTTACCCTACCAAGGTCCATAAGTTCTTCTCAGTCCTTGATGTAAGCAACTGGGTCTTCAGTCTTAGAGTTCCTAGAGAGCAAAGTCCTGTCTCTCAGTTCATGGTTCAGCTCAGCCCTCCTGGCTGCAAGATGGTGAGTGAGTTTCTGATAGTCACTCTCCCCTCTGGGGTACAACTCCTTATATCCCCAGGAGGAAACTCCTCATATCTTCTCGAGGCGTCTAGAATTCCTTTTGTTGTTGCTATCAGCTTTCTGTGTCTCTTGCATGTAGGCAATGGCTGCCTGCATTAGCATATAAATGTCTCTGGCCACCTGTCTGGGACGAATCAACAAACTGTCTTTCCATTTCCTGGAACTTGGTCAAGCGTCACAGTCCTGATTTGGGTTTTACAGTTCTCAATTGTAACATTACATACATGTGGAACCTTTTGATTTACATATTTACCAGACTTGTAGTCTACATGTAGGCCCGTGTTACACATGTGTGACCCTATGTTCCTCCATGACACCCAGACCTTTTAGAGCTTTAAAGGTCAAAACCAGCACCTTGAATTGTGCCCAGAATGTTATTTTGGTAGGGCAGTATAGGCATTGAAGCACATGTATAACATGCTCACAGTGACTCACACCCAAAAGGAATTGTCTTTTCATGTTCTGTGCCATCTTTAGCTTCCAAGCGTCATCAAGAGCAGTCCCATGTAAAGAGCATTGCAGTTGTCTAGCCTCGAGGTTATAAAAGCATGGATGATGGTGGCTGGATCCAAATCGGAGAGAAAGCATGGAGTTGGTGAAAAGTACTCCTAACCACTGCCACAACCTGAAGTTGCAGACACAGTGAGGGATCAAGGAGCACTTCCAAGGCTGAGACCCTGGCTAGCCAGAGGAGTCTGGATTCCATCAATAACAGGTGTCCTAAACACACACACGCACACACACACACACCACACACAGAGGCACATCATCACTTTAGTTTTGCCTGGATTCTGCTTCAATTAGCTTACCTTCATCCAGCTTCCAGTAGCAGCCAGGCACTGGATAAGCACCAAAGCTACAGTCCTTGGGTCAGATGGAAAAGAGAGGTAGAGCTGGGTATCATTAACACGTTGATGACACCTCACTCCAAACCTCCAAATGATCTCATCCAGTGACCTCAGATACACGTTGAACTAGAGAGAGACAAGATGAAACCTTGCGGAACACCACGGAGAAGTCCTGAAGGGACAATGTGAAATTACCATCACCACTCTCTGGGGCCTCCCTGATGGAAATGAACAGAACCACTTGAGCAGTCCCATGCACCCCAGCCAGATCCCACAGCCATCTAAGCAACACCTCATGATCAACTATATCATAGGTCATTGAAAGGTCTAACAAAATCAGCAGGGTACAATTTCCTCTGTCAATCTCCAGGCATAGATCACCAACCACGGCCCCAAGTGTAAGTTATGTATAATACTCAGGATGAGAACCAAACTGAAATGAGTCCAGGAACCTGATATTATTAAGATGCTCCTGAAGCTGCTGGGCAGCCACACAATCAATAACATTTCCTTAAAAAGGGATTTTAATGACGGCATAATGGCTGGCCGTGAAGTCAACATTAAGAGATTTTTTTGGAGCAAGGGTCTGGCAACCACAGACTTGAAGGTGTTCAACAGTCTAACCTTCCAAAGGGAGGCGTTGACAACCCCAGCCAGCAATGACTCCAGTGACTCCCAGCTGGCTTTCACCAGGCAGCATGGGCACAGATCTAATTCACAACTGGTTCCCCGCATCGTTACCATTGGGCGACACCAATTGAAACAGATCCAAGTAAACAGGACAAGGCTGAGCTTCCACAACCCCAAACCCAGTACGAGCTGTCTCTTATACACATCTAGATGTGTATAAGAGACAGGCACATCCCTCTCATCGGTATGTGATCCCAATTGAAACAGATCCAAGTAAACAGGACAAGGCTGAGCTTCCACAACCCCAAACCCTTTGTCTCAATACAAGATATATTGTCTACAAAGTGATTAGCAAATATGTTGCAGCAGGCAATAAATAACTCTAGTTTCTGGTGGAGACAAACCAGATTAGCCAGGTTATTCACCACCTAGAACAACTCCCCTGGACAAGACTTTGCTGGTGCTATGACAGCAGAGAAGAATATTTTCTTCACTGCCATCACAGCCATGGCATAGTTTTTCAAAAATTGACTATGCTGTAATTGGTAGGCTTCAGCATGAGTCGAGCACCATCTAGGAGCCAATCATCTACCCTCCCGCTTCAACTGCCTCAGGTGGTCCATATACCAGAGGAATCTGTGCTGCTGCAGTGGTGGAAAAGGATGACTGGATGTAGTGCTACCGTGTTAGTGGCCATGGTCAACCAACCATTCTACAAATCAACAAGACCATCAACAGAGTAGTTGCCAAGATCAGTGGACATATTCCCCAGAAAGTTTTGGAATCCTATCAAATCCATTAGACTCCGGAGTGGACCGACCTAACTGGTCCACCACCCTAATAGTGGCCAAGGAGGGCAGGGATCTCAACCTTCACAAGGTAATGGTCCATCCATGACAACAGTGTTGTAACAATACCCCCAATAATCAGAACTCCTGTTTCCAGGCCAGTGTATAGCATTGTCCAGTGTGTGTCCCACCTCATGCATTGGATCAGTAATTATTTGAGATAGACCCATGGTTGTGATGGTGACCATGATGTTTATGGCCATGGACGTTATGCCTTTAAAGTTTTGGTGCCATGTCAGTAAGGTAGCTGTTAGTTTTGCTGCACCAGAAAGGTGTTTGAATTCCAAAAAGGAAATCAGACATTACCTTTATGCTTCTGCACTTGGCTTGTGGAGGCATGTCCTAAAAGACCACATGACAACAAAGTTGCTATAAAAGGGCATTGACCACAACGTTATTGAATACAGCATCACCCATAGTGTTCCATATCAGGGCACGCCTTGCTATATCCTAGGGCACCCCACTATCATGGGTTCTACCCCACACATGCCTAAGGGCAGCCCCTATCAGGGCATACCCTGTGTCAATATCAGAAAGGGAACCATAATTGGCATTGCTACCAGTTAAAATCCTGGGGGCAGGGGCTAAGCGGCTGCATTTGGCCTGCCCCCTATGCTGCCCCACCTATAACATGGGACCATCCCCACCCCCAGAGGGCACGGGGAGTGAGAATAGGAGGAGGCAGCCCCATCCAGCCATGCACAGCCTGATCTGGGACCTCCCCCCATCCTCTGGCTGTTAATAGCCATTGCTGTGATTATCTCTGTTCGTCCAAATAGGTGTTATATTTGACTGGGTTCCTTGTCTGATATCTGCCAGAAAAGGAGGGGGGGGCGGAAGCAAGGCTGCCTCCTCGCTTCACCGCCCCCCCCCCCCTTTCCCACACAGGAATACTTAGCCGCTCCTGGAGCTTAAACCTAGTAACACTGAGTCAAACGTCATTTCCCTTGTCTGGCAAGTGCATGCAATCCCATATGTATAATGACTCATCCTGGAATCTAATTTTTTGGGTGATGCACTGTGTGCCCATCAATACCCTTTAGCGGTTTACCTATTACCTTGTTAATCTTAATCCTCGCCCAGTTCATCCTCGTTGTGAGCGTATCGCCATGATCTATGTTCCAGCATATCAGACCACCATATCTCAGTGTCCGGCCATAGCGCCTTCATAGCTCCAATAAATCTACCCCTTTTTCACATCATTGTTTAGCTTCAATGCCTGTCCAACAATTGGTTTTAAAGCATTACAAAATGGAATGTATAAAAATTATGCATAATCAGCAATGTGCTGATTTACTGTAGATGCACATTTGCTTTCAATTGTGCTTTCGTTGATTGAGCTTAAAAATTCTAACAAAAAATTGCTGTTACTTGTTATCAATGTGATTCATTGATCACTTTGGGGATAAGAGAATACTCCATAGGAGGCAATTAAATAACCATGTGCTATTGATCCATTCATGTAGTCACATCCGTAGCTGGCCTAGGCAGGCTTCTTGGTGAGCACACAAGTGTGGTCCATTTTCCCTACTACCGGGAGATCAATGTGGGCATGAAGGGGGAATGAAAAATGCTTTATTTAAATCACAAAGCTTGAAACTTCTGAAACGGGGGGAAGGGAACACTGCTACAAGTCTGCTCGAATGAGCTGCCGATTAGAACAGTGCTTTTTTTTGCACAAAGCATTCTAGTGTTCATTTGACCCAGTCCAAAGAAATTAGAGCAGCCTGTTTGCAGCTGACAAAGTAAGATGAGAACTGAGAATATGTGCACTCTGTGTGTTGTAACAGATTACTGGAAAGTATTATAGCCAGTGTTATTGATGTCAGAAGCTGCTAAAGGTTTGTGATGCAAATTTGAGAAAGATAGCTTTCTGTCAGCCTAAGACCAAATGTAAAGTTTTATTGAACAAAGTGTAGTACTGACGGTGAACTTCTCAGAGGCAATCCCTCATAACATACGAGAGCATTATAGGCACCTTGCTGAGACCACAGAACATGTTAGAAGTAGGAGGATTAGATTAAGCTGACATATATACTTAGTAAGATGCTGTTAAGCCTTTAGAAGTCTTTAACATAAATTTGACCATTTCTTTCTTATACTCATTTACATACACATTAATATAAACATGTCAGGGCGATTTGCCATTCCATCCGGGCAACTAGATTATACCTCGGCATGTGAACGAGGAATGACCATTGTACTCACCATTAGTATTGCACAAGCATTGTTCATGCACGCTGGAAAAAATGCTCTTGAATTTTTAATAGGGAGTGAATAAGGTCCTGACCTGTATGCATAAAAACACTCTGTTACATAATCCTGATTTTTAAAAATAATACAGAAAAAAGAGGAGATACAGTAAAGCAAAAGAAAAGAATGAAATGCAATTTGATAGGGGTGTAATGATAACATGTGACCAATTTTCAAATGTGATTCTATTTTAGAAAAGGCTTTTTGCCTGCCTTCTTATTCAGTCTCACTAATTCCCATATCAGAATTGTTTATTCTCCCCCCATGGCAGGACAGATGGTCTTGACTGATGGGATGTGTCCCTCCTCACTTGGATAGGCAGGATCAATAATGATGATTGACAGCCTCGTCCATGGGAGGGGCACAGCCCTCGTCAAGACCCCAGTTTTGTTCCTGCCTTGCTAGGGGTAGAAAGCAGGATCTAGAAGTTCCCTTGGAGCAATCCCTGTAGGCTAGAACTTTGCTTTGGCCTTTTCTTTTTCTTTCTCTCTGGCCCACTCCTCTCTCCCTCCCCTCCTCTGCGGGAGCCAGGCTGAGCTATTGACAGGGATCGGGGGGGGGGGGGGGGGGGGGGAGGGTTACCCCATGCTTCCCTCCCCCCTTTTTTTCCAACTTGGGACCTTCTGCTGTGGGGAGCTGCCACCTTAGGAGCCGCTCCTCCATTTGCTACTTCAGCAGGCAGGGAGTTTGAGTTGCAGTGGTGCTCTTTGAAGTTCCTGCTTCCTTTTACCACCATGCTGCCATATTGTGGCCCCAGGCATGGCATCCGGGGCTAGAAGATCTCCCACTGGGATGCGGGCTCTCTGGAGGCCGGATGCTTGCGACAGAGGTGGCTCAGATCCAGGGTCCAGCTCCCGGAGGTTTGAGCAGCACTGTCAGGGCCTCCAGTTTGTCTCCCTTGGGAGTAAGATCGTAGGGGGTGAGTGTGCCTGATCAGGCCGATCTGGGGCCCGCTTTTCATATCCTCCCCAGGGCTGAAGTCCCAGAGTGGTTCTTCTGTAGCAGGCAGTTCTTCTAGGGAGGCAGGTGGTGGATACTCCCCACCTTTTCTCTGTACTAACCAGTGGGTTGGCACTGGAGCCCCCACAGATCTTTTGGGGGGCTCCCCTCGGGATTCTGAGGAGCTGCACAGGGACTTTTCTCTGTCCCCTGGGAGACAGGTGCAGCTGGAGAGGAGGGCTTCTCAGGAGGTTTCCCCCCCCACCCCAAAGGTTGTAAGAGGAATAGGAGTGCTAGCTCCAGATGAGGCTTCTCGAAGACCTCTTTTTCCTCATCTTCCTCCTCGTACCCCCCACCCCCACCCTGCACCTGCTCTCACCACAAGGGTAAGAAGGGCAAGAGAAAGGACAGTTGTCCCTGCCATGGGAAACGCCATAAGCATGGTAAAAGGGGCAAGAGTAATCCCTGCAAGGTACCTAGGAGGTCTCACTCGTCCTCCTCTTCCTCCTCTCCCCCAGCTTGCCCAGAGAAGGAGGATGGTGAATTATCAGATGTTGAAAGCAATAAGGTGGATAAACCAAGTCGCTTTTGCAAGAGGGAAAGGGTAAAAATGGAAACCTCCATTTCCATTAAATAAATAAATAGATAAATAAACAAATGAGAGGAGCCCACAGGGGAAAGGCTGTTCGAAGCAGATAACCGCAGGAAGCTGCTCGCTAAAGTGGCAGCCATGCTTAACATCCCCTTGCCCTCTCTGCCTAAGGAAGATGCAGAAGCACCTAAGGAAAATGTTAGAGCCTTTCCTAGGGGAATCCCAGCTGTCCCAGAGTTTCCGCTGGCAAGGTTTTACGTAGATACCATTAAGGCCAAATGGGAATAGCTGGCTAGGTTTAAGGGGTCCCAAAAGTATATAAACAAGTTCTATGGAGTCCCTAAGGCTCAGGAAGAGCTTGTCACTCTCCTTAAAATCAGTGCAGGTGCTTCTGGTCTAGCCAAATCAGCTGCCCTTCCTGCAGAAAGGGAAGGTTTCCCTAAAGATCTCCTAGATAGAAAGGTGGAAGTGGCTCTTCATAAGAATGACGAGGCCTCAGCCATGGCTCTGAGGGCATCTGCCTCTGCCTTGAGCTTCAGTAGAGCTGCTTTCTTGTGGGCTATTGATCTAGCCTTAAAAGTAGAACAAAAGGAGCTGAAAGATAGTTTAAAGACGTTTGCCCTCGCCTCTGCCTATTCAGCCGATGCCACCCTGTATGCTATTCAGTTGAATGCTAGGGCGATGGCAATAAACATGGTTGCCCGTCTCTACGTGTGGCTGTGACCTTGGTGAGTGGACCTTTTTTTTCGAAATCAGTGTTGACGGGCCAAGTTCCAGAGCAAACAGCTTTTTGGAGAGGCCATGGAGAATGCCCTCACCACTGAACCTGAGAAGAAGAGAGTTTTACACTTGAACCCTTCAGGAGGGGCTCCTCAGTCTTCCTTTCATCTGAGAAGTTGGAGCTAAGGGCCTGGAGGTTGAAAGGCGACAACTAAGTGCACTTGGCTATTCAGGCAAGCTTCTAGACACCCTTCTAACTTCCAGGCGAGAGACTACTAACAAGGTCTACAGAGCAATATAGAGAAAATTATCTCGTTGGTGCATGGAGAGAGGGGCTTCTGAACTGGATGCTGGAATCAGAGTATTGTCCTTCTTCCAGAATGGATTGGACATTGGCTTCAAGGCAAATACTTTGAAAAGACATGCCTCAACTTTATCTTCCATCCTGAGCTGTACAGGCCAGCAGCTGCTCTCATCTCACCCACACATCAAAAGATTTCTCAAGGCTGCAGAGTAGATCTGTCCTTCAGTCAAAGACAGGTTCCCAACCTGGAGACTGAACCTGGTTCTACCAGCTCTAAAGAGACCTCTCTTTGAGTCCTTGAACAGTGTCTCGCTGTTCTTCCTGACCATAAAAACACTTTTTCTAGTGGCTGTCACTTCGACATTGAGGGCATCTGAGTTAGGGGCACTCTGTGCAGACCCAGATTTATGTATTTTTCATAAGGATTAGCTGATCCTTTGTCTGGACCCTTCCTATCAACCAAAAGCTAACTCTGATTTCCATAAGGAACAGGAGCTCTCACTCCCATCATTCTGCCCTAAGCCTCAGCATTTGCAAGAGATTGCTTGGCACAAGCTGGTCGTGAGACAATTGGTCAAGATCTACCTCGATAGAACCAAATCCTTTAGAGTGGAGTCTGCCTTATTCGTAGCCTTCAGCCTCAGAAGCAGGGGCAAGAAGGTCAGCAAGACTACACTTGCCAAGTGGCTAAAGTCCTGTATTCTGGAAGCTTATAAGGCAAGAGGGGTTCCAGCTCCCGAGGGTATACTGGCCCACTCAGTTAGGGGGGCGGGCAGCTACCAATTCAGCTCTCTTAAATAGGGCCTCCCTAGAGGAAATTTGTAGAGTAGCCACATTGGCGCCTGCCCATACATTTGCTAGACACGACAGACTGACCTTGATGGCTTCCGCAGAGGCAGCCTTTGGGCGCAGAGATTTTCAAAGGGTTCTAGAGCCATAGTTCTGTGGGGATTCCCGGTGGGAGACCTTTAAAACTGGTGGGAATCCGCTCTCCCTGGTGAGGTACTGTTTGGGGACGTCCCATTCAAAACCATCTGTCCTGCCACAGGGGGAGAATGGGAAATTTCTTACCTGTGCATTTTCCTTCTCCACTGTGGCATGACAGATGGTCTTCTTCCCTCCCACTGGGGACTCCTCCAGATAATACGAGTTGGGGGCTCTCCAGAGTAGGCTTTCTCTACTCCCTCTGCTCTGTTTTCTACTGTGTCTTCTATTCAGTGTTTTAAATCTTCTGGTTTATTAACCAGTTTTTGTTGAATGGTTAATAGCTATGTTCTTAGATTAGCTTTGGCAGTCTTGTCCTGGGGTTGTGATGAGGGCTGTGCCCCTCCCATGAACGAGGTTGTTAATCATCAACATTGATGCTGCCTATTCAAGTGAGGAGGGACACATCCCATCAGTCAAGATCATCTGTCCTGCCACAGTGGAGAAAGAAAATTCACAGGTAACAAGTTTCCCAGTTTGCAGATAAAAAACAATCTCCATAGCCAGTTCTGCACTATGAATCTGAGGTCTGAATACCAGGGTTGCCTTCTCATGAAGCTTACGCTACAATAGCTAAAATAGTCCTATATTTCATGTCTTTTGTTATTTCAGTACAAGTCTGATTATGGGCACTCTTATTATGGAGTAAATGGCTTAGAGCAGGTTCACACAGATGGTTAAATTATATTAAACAATTTACCATGGCGAGTTCACATGATTCTGTAGGCTTTAGGAGTCACTCCAAGGTAACCACCCCATAGTTTTGTGTAAACTCACCCATTTTTCTCAGAAGTTATTGTTCATCATCTAAGTACCTCATGGTACATTGTAAAAGAGGATGGGGGTTAAATATGTGAGAAATCTATTCTCTGCTTTATCCTTGCCTGATGAGAGACAGCCTATGATAATTGTGGTCTTTGAGAAGATGAGGCTCCCGAAATGTGGCAGGGTTGTTAATAGATCCCCATGAAACAGACTAGTTAACTAAAAAGGAGCCATTATTTCCTAGTCATTTTTGAAGGAGAATTATACTTTACGCTGAGCCTGGATGTAACTGTCACAGTAGTTTGTATATTTGCGTTTTAAATATATTTCCTGTACAAGTGGGTGGAAAAGAAAAGGCATGAAAGGATGATCAAGTGGGTGCTTTCAGATGTCATAATTGCTACCTGCAGACCTCAATGGCAACATAATAAATTTGCCTCTGGCTTTAGCCCATGGTGCCATTTTTCCTGATGTCTGAACAAATCTGTAACATGGTGGTAAATGACCCTTTTCCCACTGTATTTCCCTTACCACAAATGACCTCAGTGATAGAATACGGTGGTCTAGTAGTCAGATATCATGGAGAAATGCCACCACAGGATAACCAAAGGCAAAACTGTAGGGCTGCTGCCAGGTTCTGCTGGTGGTAATCATGATGACTGAATACAGCCTATCAGAAATCACTATAGTATCATCTTCATTTTTCTCTATTGTGTTATTATATTTATTTATTTTATATTATATATATAAAATAAATAAATAAATAATTTATAATTTATTTAGGCACTACCTTCCGCCATGGCCACTAAACAAAGAATAAACAAAATAAAACAACAATACAATTCCTTAACAAATATACAGTTCAACAAAATAAAATAAATACACTTCGCTATTATACAAAAAGTGAAATACAACATCGTATTAAGTCAATATCTTGCATCCCCAGATGGTACAATTTCATCTAAGTCATAATGTGCAATAAAACCAAAGAGGGGCAGTACCCCCCGAGGCTATAGACTCCCATCGGTTATTATAGGACTACTCCCTCCCGTATCCTTGCTATTTATTATTAAAATTTATATGCCGCCCCCTCCTGCTATAAGCATCTCGGGGTGGCTAACAACAACTAAAATACAATTAAAACAACATAAAACCCCATATTAAAATAACCCATACCCAATCCCTCCCTTACTCAACCCACCTACCCCATCTCCCTCGGTAAAGGCTCAGCGGAATAGCCAGGTCTTTCACAGTCTACGGAAAGAGGGGAGGTCAGTGGTCAAGCGGACCTCAAGCAGGAGGGAGTTCGACAACCACGGTGCAGCCACAGAAAATGCCCTCCTCATGGTCGACACCCGGGGGACCTCGAGGAGGGCGCCCCCAGCCGACTGCAGAGGCCGCTGCAGAATCCGGAGGGTGAGGCGGTCCTGCAGGTAGTTATACATGCATTGTGTGCTGGAAGGGCATTAAGACTAACTATTTCCATCATTATAGGATGTTAAAGCAGTCACAAGCATTGTGTCCTAATAACTAGAGTTTTACAAGACAAGTGATCTTCCTCCTTTTTTTTTTTTTTTAAACTACCGATGCAAAACTTTAGAAGGGATATAGGTCTAGCAAAGCTAACAAACAATGTGCATCATGTTGCCATGTCCCTTCATAAGCTGATATGATGATAGCCTTCAAGAAATGAATGTCATATATTACTTTTAAAATGCTGATTTGTCATCAGATTGGGTAGAGATTATATAATGAATTCGGGTACTGGGTGAAATCTGTGCTCCATTGAGATAAACAGCAAAACCTCCCAGTGACTTCGATGAAGTCAGGATTTCACACACAATAGTATCTACTAGGTTAATATTCCAATTGACAACTAAGAACAGAACATAGCTCCAATATATGACAGGTAGTGTGTTGTTTAGAATTCTAATAGGTATAACTAAAGGTACCTAGTCAAAACTGAGCAAAAATATGAGGAAAGATTTTCTCACAGACCTTGAAATAGTTTCTCTAAAGTAGTGAAATTGCCACATATCAAGACCTTAATCTGAAAGAATTTAGGCATATGCTTAATGTTTTGGAGTAGTCACGTGAGTGCTTGCAGGAGAGGTTTGATTTAAACTTATTCGGGGCGTGGGGGGACAAGGACTTTAAAGTATACCATATTGGCAGAAAGGGATTTGTGTGCTGGAATTTGGGACCTGTACTGATCAATCATCATGAAAAAAACCCTTCTACAGCTAATCATCTTTTTGTTCACAAAATTTATCTGAAACAAATGCCTGCCATCTGAAAGTGGGGGTGGATTTGTGCCCACCTAACCCCAGAACCAGATCGCTGCGTTGGGGGTGGAGCGGGAGACAATGCCAAGGGGAGCCCCCCTGGCCAATAGGGCCAAATAAGATACACCTGGGGGTGGAGCCCCAGCCTGCACTGGCGGCTGCCCCTACTTCGTTGTATGCTTCCATGCTGCCATTATCTGCTGCCCCCACTTCATCTATATGCTATGTCATGTTGTTTTTTTAAAAAAATACCATTTCAGTTATAAAGAGTGAAGAACAGCATCATATTAATCACTGAAGAATCATAATAAAAGGGTATTTCTAAATACTTATTCTGGCACATGTTGTAAGTGTTAAATACTACATATTAAATATAGATATTAAATATATTACACAATGTAAAACATCCTCAAAACGTGCAGGGTGATTAAAAAAGAGATTTTTTAATCACCTTGGTCATTATCCTAGTTTTAATAGGCAAAAATTAATCTCTCTGCAGACATGTTAAAATATTAAGTTAGAAAGTCCAAATTCAGAACCAGTATATAAACTTTCTAATCAGTCTTCTCGATCTGAGAAGGTTTTTTAATCTGAGATAACCAGAAAAAAAAATCTCATTGTCATATTAAAAGAAAATGTATTGTTTCTGATCTTCCTGTAACCTGGGCTTTGCCACAAAGATGATTGAAGTAGGAAAAAACCTAAGGCTACAAAACTTAGCTCTGAGCAAAAATAATATCTTACATCCGCTTGAGTAGCCCTTACTGTTCCTTTTTGTCCCCAGCCAACCTACATTACACATTTCTGATCAAAGGAAGATGTCAAAGTAATAGTCACAGCTATCAGAGGAAGCAGCTCATTTCTTGGAAGATTTTGGTGTTATCTTTCTGCTGGATAGTCTTAATTATTATTTTTTTTTAAAAAATCTTTGAAAATTGAAGTGACGGTTAAAGTCTCTGAGGGTTTTAACAATAAAAATCATAGTATCAAGTAACTCCTCACTTTCAATAGAAAGGAAATGCCTAATATTTGATTATTAGAAATTGTGCTAAAAATATTCAGGTTTTCAGATTTCTGTGTATTAAAGAATTATCTTCAAATCAAATCGAATAATTTATTAGCGTGACCAGCGGTTATTGCAAAACGATACACAAACACACAAAATAATAAATAAAAATCAGCTTAAAAAGTTAAAAACTAAAACACAAATATATATCAAGACGACCAGAAAACATGTCACAGCCCATAGCAAATCTATTTGCGCATAAAAAATAACCAGACCTGCCAGATCTTTTATTAATGTCTTGCAATTAATAAATTTGCCAAGCACTGTAAAGGCCTGCAATAAAAATAAAGCAACTGCTGTGGACAGCTCTGCTGAGGAATCACATAGAAAATTGTGAACCAAATTTAATGGTGTAGAGTCTAGATAATTTACCATAAAAGGAGCCAAAAATTGAGTTCTTAAATTGTCATACAAGTGACAATAAAACATAATATGCCCTACTGATTCCATCTCCAACTAGTCAAATGGGCATAGGCACAGTGAATAAGGAATTTTCTGATAGCGGCCCTCAAGAACCATAGACGGTAGTGCAGTTAGACGAGCACAACAAAACAAATATCTACTTCTGGACAAGATTGGAAGTTGAAAATAGGCAGCCATAGTCCTCCTAATTGACGCCAGGGAAACATATCCAGACAAAAAAGCAGGGACGGCTGGTGGGTTTTGATGTTGGAGGGGCACTGGGGCAGTAAGGGCGGGCCGGCTGGCCTAGGGGCAGAGCCTAGCCTAGGGGTAGAGTTTAGCCTAGGGTCAGAGCCAGGGATGCAGTAGGCGGAGCCAGGGCATAACCCAGCCAGCAGCAAGGAGTTTCCAGGGTTAACACTGGATGGACATTACATTACTTAATCCAGCAATTTCAGTTAGGCTGGTTATATTCACCTCCTCTGCCAGGTTTAAAAGCAGGCAGATCACCAGACTAACAGTTACATCTCACGATTTCAGAACCTCAATTTAATCACGGGGCATTAAATACTAATTCCCCCTCACCCTCTGCTGTGTGTGCTTTGGGGGGGGGGGATTCGTATTTCACACTCCACCAAAGCAGGCCCCGAGTCCAACCAGCAGCCACACCTTATCCCCAGCAGCCAAATGCCTGTCCACACAAACTACTTTCCACCATCAGGAAGCAGCAGTGAAACAGCGAAGGAACCATTAAAAAAAAAAGAGAGAGTAGCCACGACCAGTGGAACCAGAAATTTACAAAATGGCCTCTCTACCCATGCTGGGAAGGGAAAAGGAAAGCAGCAATGCATACATTGATGCATTGCTGCTGCTTTCCTTCACCCCTCCAAAGCATGAGTAGAGAGCCCATTTTGTCATCATGCAAACACAGAGCAACACACACACACAAAATCCCCCCAGTCTCTCTGTCCCTACAACACCCTCCTTCCCCCCAAAATCCCCCCAGTCTCTCTGTTCGCACAACACCCTCTCTCGCTCCAAAATCCCCCCAGTCTCTCTGTCCCCACAACACCCNNNNCCCCCCCCAAAATCCCCCCCATTCCCCAGTCTAGTCTCTCCCCCTCGGCCCCTGCCCAGCAGGGACTGAGCCGCATTTACTCATCAGGGCAGCAGGCAGGCACAGGGCACCAGGCAGGCAGGCAGTTCGCTTCAGCGTTCAGTGGAAATGCTCAGACAAGGCGTGCTGCAGCGCGCATGCTCAACTGAATCAGTTCAAGCATGCGCGCTGCAGCACATCTCGCTGAGCACCTCCACTGAACGCCCAAGGTAAGACTTTACATTGAGCCCATAGAGCTCAATGCAAAGCTGCCACTCATGGGAAATTTTGTTTCCCAGTGGCGCGCTTGGATTGAATGCTCAGCCGCCCGGCACGTGCTCAGTCCAAGTTTTTTGTCCCTTATGGGACTCACTCGGAGTCGCTCCAGAAGACAGAGCACTCACTGACTGAGCACTCTCTGTCTGCCGGCCGGCTGAAATTGACATCGGTGCCGCTCTGCTTCTGACTGCTTGGCAAGCCGAGCAGTCAGACGCAGCGTGGTGCTCCGATGTGAATTTCAGCCAGACAGCAGACAGAGCACTCAATCAGTGTGAGCGCTCTGTCTTCTGGTGAGTCCCACTCCCACCCGGGGGGAAAGGGGGGGCCCTGCCCCAGGCGCCCTCAGGCCAGCACCACCACTGCAAAAAAGGCATTTCTGTTATGGACGACAAATCCCTTTGTCTGTCCAGATTCCCTAAACGTTGTGATATTTCAGACTTAGCTGCTAGCAGATTTTTATTATTAAAATATTCCTGGGAGAAACCAATTGATTTTACATGGCTTATAATAATGAGAGTTCTGTATCATAACCTCTCAACGGCAGTAAATTCAATAGTTTAGGGCATCTCACTAAGGATTTGTATATTTCTTAAGGTAAGGCAAGGATGCATATTGGCCCCGTCATTGTTTAATCTTTTGATCAATTATGTGATTCCAGCCATGTCATTGTTTGAATTCTTCCCCCCCAAATTGGCATCTCGGCACGTTGGCTGCTTACTGTACACTGATGATGCAGTATTGCTATCGCAAACTAGGTTTGGACTGCAGCTACAGCTGACTACCTTTTCTAATTTCTGTAAAGCCAATTTGATGGAGGTAAATTATGAGAAGTCCAAGATATTGGTGTTTAGTAGGGAACATAAGCTCTACCGGTGGTCAATGGACAAGTGGCCTCTAAGTCAAGTGAAATCTTACAAGTATTTGGGGATTAATTTTCAAGCATCCGGTGGTTGGGATCTCCACTTTCAATCAGTCTCTGTGAGTGCTAAGAGCTCTGCAACAGCTATTGTGTGGTTTTCTTGACAGGAAATGCCTTAATCCCAGCAATTAGAGTTCTTAATGCCAAGGTGCAGGGGCAGTTACTGTATGGTGCAGCAGTCTGGGCAGTTATAAGACCCTATAACCTAAGCTCTTTTCAATCTAAATACCTGCGCATTCTAGTCGGGATGCCTAGATGTATTCCTGCAGTGGCACTTCGACTGGAATTTGGCCAAACAAGCTGGAATAGTAAAGCGTTAGAATTGGCACTACACTTATGGTTGAAAATGATCTTTGCAGGACCGATAGGGCTCATACTGTTTCTCTATCGAGACACATATCTGAGTACATGGGGTAGAGAACAATCTTTGATTAACATTCCAGAGTATATTTAAAAGATTATGGAGCCACATGGTCATAGGGGCAACCAATACAAAGATATATTACCAAAAGGTGCCTTAGATCAAATTACCAGGACCAATCAAGGTTGAGAGAGAGAGAGAGAGAGAGGCAACACATGAGTAGATGAAGAATAGTGGTGGCTAACAAATGCCATGTGGGTTCTACTTGTGTTGGGGGCAGGGGGGAGGAATTGGAATTATTTTCAGTATGCCTTCTTGTTTATTCTGTTTGCTTTCTTGTCTGTTTTATTATGCGTGGCAGCCCCAAGTTCCCCACCTTGTGAGGACGGCGTGGCAATGCAGTCTCTATAGGGAATTCCACCACGTAAAGCTTCATGCTCTCAGTGTCTCTTGGTTTCCAGCCCTTGGGCACAACAACCCCAGAGGGGCTTTCACTGTCCCTACAGCCAGCCCAAATCCTCCTAAGCGGGGCTTCTCCCAGCTATGGTGGGTCCCTAAACGAACATAAGGCGAACATAAAGCCAGTTCCTTCTGGGAGCAAATAATAAGGTTGGTCCCACCTGGGAACTGTAGTTTCTTCTCAGTTGATGCGGGTCCTGGCTCCAGGTCAGTCCTCCCAGCTCAGAGGGGGTTTCTCCAGAACCCTCTCTTGCTGCTCTGCCCACAAGACTTTTTCTCCTGGCTCAAACTTGCCAGCAGGTCTGTAAGGAAAAGCTCTGTCCTCTGGCTGCTTGCTTGCTTGCTTGCTTGCCACTCATTTTCCACAGTCCACCCCCCTCTCAGCTTCCTCTCTCTATTCATATACAGCTGCTGCCATTACTCTGCAGCCGCTTCTCACTAATTAGGCCCAACAGTTTGGGCTCTTAAAGGACCCACAGCCCTTAGCAGTGTATTCCCAGCTATTATGTGCCCAACTCAGGGCCAGTGAGGAGGGAGCAGTAGTGGGGTTCCCCTGTGACCCTGTCATATTATGCATGCAAGGCTGGGGTACAAGGAAGAAGGGGAGAGTAAATAAGGAGAGGAGAAAGATAAGGAGGCTAAAAGAGTATGCAGGGTCAAGACTCAAGACAATGAGGGAGACGGAAGAACTGTGAAGTACAAGAATTGGCTTTGATGTGGGGCGGGGGCCTTAGCCGAGATGCCACACTCGCCCCTTGTGAAGCATAAGGCTGAATCTCCTCTTCCCCCTCCCTTCCTTTTATCGAGGAACTTAGATTGTTTTGATTCTGATTTTTCTTCTTTCTCATGAATTCTCAAATAGGAAATTTGTTATCAAAATTAATTTAATTCAGTTAATCAATTTATTTATGTTGGTATTATTTATTTAATTATCTTTGTATTTCCATTACTATTGTATTATTATTAATTTTATGTTTTGTATTATATATTTTGACAACCTAATTAAGACATTTTTTTTTTTTAAAGAATAAGAGAAGGCCAGAGTAAATAAAAAGTCATGTCCCAAATTTAAACTTGAAAAGGTCATAAGAGCATAAGTGCCATACTAGGTCAGGCCAATAATCCATCAAACCCAGCATCCTGTCTCGAACTGTGGGTATTTTCAGACGTTACAAGATCACGCTCAGCCACAGTGAACCACGGTCAATCCCGCGGCGGGGCCAAAGCGCCCTGAACGTCTGTTTAGCGGCTGCCAGGTGTTCACCACAGTCAATACCCACATGGGGTCAAAATCAACCACGCTTCCAGAGCTCCCCGCCAGACCATCTCCGAAAGCGTGGTCAAAGAGATTCCTGACGGGAATCAACAAGAAGTAACGTCTGGACGGCAACCACCGGCCGGAATCAAAGGAAATGATTCCCAGCCGGGGACAAAGCATGCAGCGTCGCTGCCAGGCAACGAGCAACAACACAGGCAGCAGAGGGAGATTTAAAGGGCACGCAGCAGCAGACGGACGGGGCGGGATGGAGTGAGGCGGAAGGGAGAGGCGAGCAGAGGGCGAGAGAGCAAGGGAGGAGGTGGAGGAGGTGGCAGTAGAGGCGCGGGCGGGGGAGGTGGCGGTCATGCTGCACCGGGAGGCGGTGGAGGGACAGCAGCAACAGCAACAGCGGCTGGGACGGGCTGACCCAGCGCCTTCTGGGTGTTTTGACCACGGCCAGGAATCAGCGTCACATCTGTTGCGCTGCCCCAGCCCGTGATCTGCCGGACCAATTCCGTGCCATGGTCTGGTCCCATCACGTCTGTTCGGGGCTTTTTTTGACCATGGGGGGTGGTTGTTCGGTTCACCCCCACCGGGAATCCACTGTGGTGAATTGGGACTGCGTAACGTCTGAAATCACCCCGTGATCACTCTTAGTAGCTTTGGAGAAGTACATGACAGGTCATAATAGAGTGATCCAATCTCTGCCAATCACTCCCAGTTCCCAACACTCGGAGGTTATGTCCCCAGCCTTCTTGGCTAGTAGTCATTAATCAACCTATTCTCCAAGAACCTATCCTTTTTAAAACCCAGCTATGCTACTGGCCTTGACCATATCCTCTGGCAACAAGTTCCACAAGTTCATTGTGTATTGAGTGAAAAAAAACAACTTTTTTTTGTTTTAAGTCTTCTGCCAGTTTGTTTAATGGTACTATTTGAGAACATAAGTAATTCTTTACTTGCTCCATGCCGCTCATTGTTTTATAAATTTCTATCATATCCCCTCTTAGTACTCTCTTCTCCAAGCTGAAGAGCCCTAACTTATCAAGCCTCTCATTATACAGAAGTCGTTCCATACCCTTGATCTTTTTTTGCTCTTCTCTGGACCTTTTCTAGTTCTACTATTTCTCTTTTGAGATGGGGCGACAAGAATTGTACGCAGTAATCAAGGTGTGGTCACACCATAGATTTATATAGTGGCATTATGATATTTTCTGTTTTATTCTCTATCCCTTCCTGAATACTTCCTAGCATTCTGTTTGCCTTTTTGATGACTGCTGCATGCTCAGCTAAGGTTTTCAATGAATTGTCCACAGTGACTCCCAAGATCCTTTTCCTGATTGGTAACCCTGAACTTAGAATTGTGTATGTTGTCAGAGGCCACAGCTGGGGCACAGAGAATAGGTGCAGGATCGGTGCTGGGTATGTTGGTGCAGGATTGGCTTCCGGAGAGTTGGTGCAGGATTGAGGTCCAAGATCCAACATGGTGTGGTATCAAGGTGCAGGGCCCAATGATCATGACGTGGATCAGCACATGGACCAAGGGAGCAGGATGGATGAGGCAGGACTGAATGAGGCAAGACGAGGCAGGACTGGAGCAGAGCTGGCACCAGGCAAAGACTCCTACGGTTGTAGCATAGGGGGCACATCAAGCACATTCCAAGCCCCCATCGTACCAGACACTGAGCCCCAGTATCTAGGTGGGTAGATCCACCAGCGAGATCAGAAGGACCAGGTTTTAGGAAGGAAGGTCAGAAGGGCCAGCTAGGTTCAGGGAGTGCAGGGCTGGTCCCAGGTGCGTGGAGACATGAGGAGGAAACACAGAAGGTAACAGGAACCAGGAAGTGACCAATGATCTGCCCAGCTTTCTGTGGCTACTAGCTGGCTATATACAGGCCAGCAGGTCTTACGGCCAGTACTGGACCCTGGCTATCGGGAACCCGTAGCATTGCAGAGCCAGCTACAGTGCTCAGACCCCCAAGGGCACCAGTTCAAGTCCAGGTTCTTGCATACGGACAGGGCCCTGCCTATCTGCGGAACCACCTCACTACCTGGGGTCTGGATAGACTCATGTGGTCAACTGGGAGCCCCTTTCTTGAAGTTCCCCAGGTATCTCGGGTGTGTGTGTGTGTGTGTGACTATGGAGAGGACGTTCTCGGTGGCCACACCAAGGCTGTGGAACTCCCTCCTGGCAGTGGTCTGTGTGGCCCCGGACCGCTTCTCCTTTCAACAACATTGTAAGACCTAGCTCTTCCGCCAGGCTTTCGTTGAAGGAGATGGGTAAGGAGTGTGGGGTTGAGGGTTAGAGTGGTGGTGTGGGGGGATTGTGTTTTTTGTATTTCTGGTGTCCCACCATATGGATTTTATAGTGTTGTTTATATATTTGTTGTATATTTATCTTATTTGTATTATTGTATTTTATATTTTTAAATTTTATATTGTTAGCCGCTCCAAGCTACTGTTAGCAGGAGGATGCAGGGTATAAATTTGAATAATAAATAAATATAAATATGTATCGTTGGGGTTATTTTTCCCTATGTGCATCACTTTGCACTTGTCCACGTTCAGTTACATCAGCCGTTTAGTTGCCCAGTCTATCTCACTCCTAACTATCTTGAATAACTTTGTGTTGTCTGCAGTTTTGATCACCTTACTCTTTACTCCCTTTTTCAGATCATTAATGATTGTATTAAACAACACCGGTCCCAGTACAGACCTCTGGGGCAACCCACTATTCTCTCCATTGTGCAAACTGACCATTTAGTCCTCCTCTTTGCTTCCTATCCTTTAACCAGTTACTGATCATTGATAGGATGCTGCCTCCTATCCCATGACTACTTAGTTTCCTCAAGAGTCTCCCATGAGGGACCTTATCAGACTCTTTCTGAAAATTCATCTGTACTATATATCTAACTGTGGGAGGATGGGTAGGTGACACTCAGTTCATGCTGAAGCTGACCGATTGCTGCATAGATCGTTTTTAAAGGACTATGCCATGTCTGTGATGGTGGTGAAGAAAGCTTTCTTCTCTGCTATCATAGCATCTGCAAAGTCCCATTCTACTGAGCTATTTCGGGTGGTAAACGGCCTGGTCAATCCGTTCTGTTTTTGCCATGAACCTGAGTCATCTGACGCCACCTATGACACTTTTAACAACTACTTTGCAGATAAAATCACTTGTATTCAGCACGACTTAGGTGCTGCTATTTCGACTGCATAGTCCGAGCTTTGGAATTGTGGAAACTCAACTTGTCCCATTTGTTTAGATTGGTTTCAATTAGTGTCAGCCATAGATGCAGAGAATGTGTTTGGAACGCTGCGGGCTACCAGTTGTGAATTAGATCCTTGCCCGTCAGGAGACATAGGGGCTTTTGCTGACTGGGGCTGCCAATGTCTCCCTTCAGGATGGTAGGTTGTCAGACACCCTTAAAATTGCAGTGGTCCGGCCTATGTTTAAAAAACCATCTTTGAATGCTGTTTCAGGTGGTGAACGGTTGGTCAGTCAGGTCTGATTTTGCCATGAACCTGAGTCATCTATTGCCCACTCTTTTGTGCTGGTGTAGGGAAGGGAAGAAGGACAGGCAAAATCACCTCTGCTACCATTATGTTGAAGGAGTAGATCCTGTTAATCCCATTAAAAGCACTTCTAAATCCCCCCCATCCCCCCCAAGGTGCTTTCGGAAAAACTGGATCATGAAAGATTAGCATAGCTAAAGAATTAAGGTCAGAAATATGAATGGCTTGTATCTGATCAGCTTTGCCATCTTCAAGAGACTATACAGAAATTAAAAATATGTGTCGTGATTAAAGTTTAAAAGTTGGCTAGACAAAAGTATTTCTAAATTATCCTGATGCAGTCTAAAATACACTGTGAAAACTGAGCTTGGTTTTGTACCAAACTCTGAATTTAGGCTAAATGGAAAATCTGCAAAATGCTTGCCAAACTTAAAGAAGAGGAAATTTCACTTTTAATTCCTTGGGTTTCCTGTTATGAAAACAAAACATTTGCCAAGTATAATAGTTCAGGCAGCAGATCTTTTCTGCTGTTCCAGAAAATATAAATAAATAATAACTGGCTAACTAGTGGTTGTGGAAATGAATCGTATTATAATATATGTAAGCAATTAGGAAACAGTGACTTAATTCATTGTTGTATTCGCAAATGACATTTTATAAGAGTGAAAGTAAGAACGTAAGTAGTGCCATACTGAGTCAGACCAATGGTCCATCAAGCCCAGCATCCTGTCCTCCAACAGTGGCCAATCTCGATCGCATGGGGGAAGAACCAACAGTCACAATGGGAAATCCATTCCCCGTTGTTCACTCCCAGCTACTTGGTTAATAGCCATTAATGAACCTACTCTCTAAGAACTTATCCTGTCCTTTTTAAAACCCAGTTATACTACTGGCCCTGACAACGTCCTATGGCAACATATTCCATAGGTTAATTATGCGTTGAGTGAAAAAGTACTTCCTTTTATTTGTTTTAAATCTGCCGGCAGCTAGTTTCATGGAGTGTCCCCTAGTTCTAGTACTATTTGAGAGGGTAAATAACCATTCCCTATCTACTCGTTCCATACCACTCAAGATTTTATAAACCT